>CM018046.1:46914125-47346625 GCA_008638375.1 Nyssa sinensis
TTTAAGGACAAGTATATGAAGATATTATACTTTTGGATTATAGAAGCATACCCCCCTAGGTATATAATTTTGTAAGAGTTTTTTGAAAACATGAGACTCTCGTTTTTGAGGGTGTCTTTTGTACACGAGTTCACCCCCTTTGGGTGATTTTTAATGAAATGCTGTTTATTTATCAGAAAAGAACAAAAAACTCATGATTCTTGGGCCATTATTCATGATTCTCAATATGCTCATCCTTTGTTCACAGAGTTAGGTTTTGTGTTCATTTTAAGTTTTTAACAGTGGTTCGATTTAATCCTCAGACCTGCAACTCGATCATACATGCTTATTTCTTAACCAAAGTTCATGATTCAACTTCCATTGTTCATATTTTTCAAAGCTCTAGAGGGTCTCGACATCTTTTTGGACATTCTTGCTCATTTCTGAAAATGGCCGTCACCTTGGTGGTTCGGCCAGGGTGGGTTCGTCATGCATGTGGGTTTTCAACGCATTTTCTACGTTAAATCATCATAGAAACATCCAAAATAAGGAATTAGATGAAGAAGAAGAAAGTCTAACCGTGGTTTGTTGCTCCTTGGTTGTTCTTCCTCCTTTCTCGCTCTTCACTTTCTCTCTTTATATCTCATTGTTTCTCTCTCTACCATGCACGAAATGGAGCTCTGAATTCTCTCTCTCTATTAGAGTTTTCTAGAAAATGTAAATATGGGAGATATAAGGGCTATATATAGTGTGCTTTGGGGATAGATTTCCATTGACAAGTGTCACATGAAATCTATCTTCAATTCTTAGGAGGACACCTCTTGCATGGTGTCGATTAGAAATTCAGATAGGAAGCTGCCTTGAAGCTTCTTGATAGTGGGCTTTGGTAGAGAAATCCACTTGTTGTACATTTTATGTATATATTTACATATATACCATACCCATAACATCATACATATATCATAAATTATACAGATCACACAGATCATATGTTATGATCACATATAACACACGTACATTTGTCTTATGTGATGTCATCATACTATTCATGTATGATGGCATCCCATTTTATGATTAATTAAATTTTTTTTATTGGCTAAGTGTACTTCTACACTAATGTCTTCTAATTTTCTAGACTAGTTAAATTAAATGATTTTTTTTTAAATAATTAGGGTTGTGGTGTTACATATTGGGCTGTTGATCACTGAAACATCTATGCTGGGAAGACTCAATAATTGCAATCCAAAGTCAGATGAGAGAAAATTAGGTTTGCAGATTAATATATGACATAAACATTGGAGGTTGCTGTCTGAAGTACCCTCCAGGGAAAAATAATTGTTACAAATAATTCTTCTTCTAGGGTTCTGATGAGGATGTTACCTCTTAGGCAGTTTCTTTTGGGTCTTTTGTAGCTTATCTCTCAACTCCGTTTCTTTGGGAGTTTTGGTTTTTTATACATTCTTCTTTTGTCCTCCTTGGTTTCTAAACTTTTTTTCTTTGGTATTAGTGGCTTAATATGGAAGAGCTGCCACAAGTGAATGCTCTGTTCATGATCATAGCCATGCGTTTTGATTTTTTTGGTTTACTTTGTTACATTGCATGTCTCTATTATGATGTTTTTACTCGTTTGTATATCTATGTATATGTGTACAGTCCACCATTAAAGTTCTGTTACAGAGCTTGAGCTTGAGCTTGAATTCTTTCTTTCTTTCTTTCAATTTTTTTTCCTGCTGAACAAAGATTGAAAAATTATGTAGTGAGGAGTTGCATAACTTTAGAGATATTGATGATGGGAGATAATTTTAGAAAGAGAGTCATTGTTTGAGGAGGAGGAATTAGTTTTAGTGAGAGAGATTTGTCTCTTCAATTTTATTATAAAGGAAGACTCCTTTATTCTAAGGGCAAATTCGGCATTTGGAAATTAATTTGTGATGAAGTCATCAAATATCATCATTATCAATAACGGGGTGTTAATGGTAGGAGAGAATCTGTTAGCAAGATTGAAACCAGAAGGAGTGCAGTGTATTTTCAGAAATAAGAGGGGTACTGCTTGCAATTGTCATATAATGTACCCAAAAAAATTATGAAAACAAATCTTTTTGGGTTTTTTGGTATTCATACGCTATGTCACCAGGTGAAGTCTAAATTGTCATGAATTGATGAGTTATGGATGAAGTGACCTATTTTTTCCCCTTTTTATTTTATTTCTTCTTTTTGTCTTGTTCTCTCTCTCTCTCTCTCTCTCTCTCTATATATATATATATATATATATCATTTTTTTTCCTAGGAGGGCGCGGGGTGTTGGGGGGAGAACTACATGCTTGAATTTTATTTAAGCTTGAGATATCGACCATACATTTTACATGTAGTATGGTTGTTGAATTGTGTAAAAAGGATATTATTGTGCTAGGAATAGATGGCGTATGTTTTTCTCTTTGTTGGAGGGGGAGGGGGGAGAAGTAAATGGGTAGACTTTTATGTAAGTTTGAGCTATCAACTATACATTTTACAAGTGGTACTATTATGTAAATTGTGTTTGTAAGAAGGATGTTAATGAATTGTGAATTTTTTTTTTGCTCCCTCTTTCCTCTCTTTTTCTTTTTCTTTTCCTTTTTCCTTTAGCTAGGAACAGATGACATGGTGTGTAGGTTGGAGTAGTACTTTATACCCTCTAGGTGGAAGACTCTGATGTGTTTGTCTTGTGATGGGTATGATACTATAATTTGTTTTGTTTCTATAATGTTTAGTTTGTTGATCTTCATGTAGGTGTAAGACTGATGTGTTTGTCTCGTAATACGTATGATGCTATAATTTGTTTCTTTTCTATAATGTTTAGTTTGTTGATCTTCGTGGTAGTAGTTCTTGTTTATAAAATTGTTCTTTAGTACCTCTCTCTCTCTCAAATGGTTATTATTTTGTGCCATGTAGCTACAGGTCAGAAGGTGCCTCAACATCAGAAACTCGTCGAATAAGACGAAGAAGCATCAGCATTACTCCAGAGATTGGTGATGATATCGTAAGGTTGATGTTTGCTTTGTTATGTCTTATTTAATTTTGTTTGTGTTGGACGCTCTCGTACAATGTTTTGCTTTTCTTCCTTCATTTTAGTTATTTTCTTTATGTTTGGTTTTGCATTTTGGGTTTGTCCCAATGTTTAAACTCTCTAAATTTGAGGTATTCTGTTAGTATTTAGGCCTTTTAGTAAAATGGCAGTCTTCAACAGCAGTTTTTCCTTTTCCCCCTTTTTTTCATTCTTTTTTTCTTCTTCATTTTATGCAGTCTTGATATTTTGGAATATTCAGCATGGTATTAGCTAAGCTACTGTTTGTTAACAAAAAAGTACTCTTACTGTTCTTCTTTTGATGACTATAAAATTAAAGTATTAAATCTCTCAAAAAATCGACAAAAGAAATACGTTAACAGGAAAGGCTTCTTTGACCCCAAAGTTTAACAAACACAAAAAGCTATCCTCAAAAGTAAAAGGGGTTTGTTCAATCCCCTCAAAAGTCCTATTGTTTCTTTCTCTCCATACACACCAAAGGAGGCACATAGGCACTGTTCTCTATGCTAACTTCACTTCACCTTCAACATGGCTGTATCTCCAACTCCGTAGTAGGCTGCACCCAAGAGAAGCTAGACAGGGCAAACAACAGATTCCAGGCATTTGAAGCAAACCCACAGTGAATTAGATGATGGTCAACTGTTTCCGCATAAGTTTTACATTAAAAAAATTGTCTGGCCAGTTGAAACCCCCTCTTTTACAATTTATCTATTGTTAAAATGGCTCCCCAAGCAGCCATCCAGCAAAAAATTAGCACCCGAGAACTCCGAAACTATTCTCCTAGGAAAAGTAACCTCCCGGTTACAAATCAGCTCTTTATAATAAGATTGCATTGAGAAGAGCCTAGAACTGCTTTCTGGCCAAACAATGGCATCCTTGGTACCACCTCGAACTTTAAATCTACTCAATGCCTCCATTAGCTACATCCTCCACCTCCCAGTGGATTAGAAGATGGTCAACCTTTTCCACATCACTTCTACATAAACAACATCGTCCACCCAGTCAAAGACCCCTCTTTTGCAAGTTATCCATCTTTAAATGGCTCCCCCAAGCAGCCATCCTAGAAAGAAAACAAAAGGCCACCATTGTTGGCACTTGAAAACTCCAAACAATTCTCCAAGGAAAGTCACCTCCTTGTTACCAATCAGTTCCTTATAATATGAGTGCACTGAGAAGACCCTAGAACTGCTTGCTGGCGAAATAATGAAATCCTCAATACCCCCTTGCACTCTAAATCTACTACATAATCCACCTTTTGGTCGTGTAGATTCCTTCTAAAATGAGGACTCCACACAAAAACAGCCCCACCGAAGAAAAGAAATCAGCCATATAGGCATCTCTCCTACTTGCTCGGTTGAACAAGGAAATCGAGTCTCCAAAGTCTTATCTCCGCACCAAAGATCCTCCCGGAATTTCACCCTTGTTCCTTCCCCTACTATCAAGCATGTACACTTTATTTTGGCTTATGAATCTGTGTCAGTGTTTGACACGTCTTGAACATGGCTTGGACACAAGTTGTACACACAAAAAAAGAGTGTCTAATTTGTTTTTAATTTTTTGAATTTCGGTTCCCGTCCCAGACACATTTGGGACACATTTTTTGGATTTTTTTTTCTTTTCTTTTCCCCTTTTTTTCTCCTCTTCTTCTCCGATCTTCTTTTGGGTTATATATGTGTGTGTGTGTGTGTGTGTGTGTGTGTGTGTGTTTGTGTTTATGTAGTAGTTAGCAAATTATTATTATTATTTTTTTTTGGGAACTTTGATCATGAATGTTGATGATTTAACGAAGAAGTTCTTGAATTTTTATTTAATTGATTTATATTTTTTATATCTTAATAGTTTTGTTGTGATTTGTTTGTTTTAATGCCAATTTTGATTAAAATAATTTTAGGTTTTTATTTTATGGCCATATAAACCAATAAAAAGAATATATATTCAATGTTTCTTGACGTAATAGAACTTTTTTAAGAAATGTCGTGTTCATGTCATGTCGTGTCCATGCTTCTTAGCTTCCCTACCTCAAACATTTTGTGTACTTATAAATCTCTTTATGTTCATATTTATATATTTATATACCTAATTAGTGTATTCCTCTATGATATTTAGGTGTGTAAATATCTATAAATGCACAGAGATAATTCTGTATGCACTTAGATATGCTTATATATGTATATATACATATATATACGTGTATGTGTGTGTGTATATATGCATATACATTTATACATATATGTATTTAATTTACCCTTTTTTATATTTGAAGAATATTTTAGTAGGCCTATCTAAAAAATTAAAATTAAAATCACTTTTAAGCAATAATTATCAAGTTTTTTTTTTTTACTTATTAAAAGTACTTTGAAGAGACCAACAAGCTCTAGCTTGGTTGGTATATTCTCCCCCTCCCCATATGGGAGGTTGAGGAAGTCCCCTTAAGGGAAAAAAGTGTGTGTGACTTACCCAAAAAAAGGTACTTTGAAAAGGTTTATCAAATGGTACCTAACTTTTTGTGCCTTTTTAGTGAAAATGCTAAATGAGTAAAGGAAAGAGAATGTTAAATTTCCAGTCGGGGGTGATATTGTGAGAAATGAAGCAAACAATGGACTAAGAAGAGAAACAAAAGGAGGAGAGAGAAACTCAAAGACTTGGCTAAGGGATAGTAACATCATCCCCAAGATACAATCTAGAGGCTATAAAGGGGGTGTTTGCGTCCTTCTAAATTATTTGATGTTGTTCGCTCTTTTCTAATCTGGAGAATCGACTTCTTCACCAGTCAACATTGATAATGTTACCCTTTGACATTAATATGCACCTCTTCAACAAGCCCGCTAGGAAAATGGTTTGGAAGTTTGCTTTGGAGAGCAATGCTCAATGGAGGAAGGTGTTAGCAACTAAATATGGTTGTGAGGTGGGTGAGTGGTTTAGTAGGGAGGTAGAGGGCCCATAAGGGTGGGGCTTGTGGAAAAGCATAAGACAGGAGTTGATGGATATTTTTTGTTTTATTTGTTTTGAGATGGGAAAGAGCATAAGGGTTAAGGTTTGGAAGGATGCTTGGAGTGGAGATGGTGCTCTAAAAGACTAATTTCCACAATTATTTAGGGTTGTTTTGAATAAATATGCTTGTCTGACCAATTGTGTATCCTGGGATGGAGAGGATATGGTTTGAGCTCATAGCTTTAGAAGAAACTTTCAGGATTAGGAAACGGAGAATGTTGCATAATTGATGGGGATGTTTCACCTGGTGAAACTCTTAAGGGGTCGGAAGGATTCATTCGTATATGGACCTTGAATAGCTCAAGGAAATTTATGGTTCAATCATACCATAGAGAGTTGGCTAGAAGAGGATGTTTGGAGCTTTCTTGGAAAATGATTTGGTGCTCTCGAGTTCTTGTTATGGTTAGTTTTTTTTGCTTGGTCACTTACTTGGAAAGCATTCTTGATTATGGATATGCTGAATGGACGAAGGTGTTAGCAACTAAATATGATTGTGATGTGGGTGAGTGGTTTAGTAGGGAGGTAAAAGGCCCATAAGGATGGGGCTTGTGGTAAAGCATAAGACAGGAGCTGATGGATATTTTTTGTTGTACTTGTTTTGAGGTGGGAAAGAGCATAAGGGTTAAGTTTTGGAAGGATGCCTGGAGATGGTTCTCTAAAAGACTAATTTTCACAATTATTTAGGGTTGTTTTGAATAAATATGCTTGTCTGACCAATTGTGTATCCTGGGATGGAGAGGATATGGTTTGAGCTCATAGCTTTAGAAGAAACTTTCAGGATTAGGAAACGGAGAATGTTGCATAATTGATGGGGGGATGTTTCACCTGGTGAAACTTTTAAGGGGTCGGAAGGATTCATTCATATATGGACCTTGAATAGCTCAAGGAAATTTATGGTTCAATCATACCATAGAGAGTTGGCTAGAAGAGGATGTTTGGAGTTTTCTTGGAAAATGATTTGGTGCTCTCGAGTTCTCGTTATGGTTAGTTTTTTTGCTTGGTCACTTACTTGGAAAGCATTCTTGATTATGGATATGCTGAATGGATGAAGGTGTTAGCAACTAAATATGGTTGTGAGGTGGGTGCGTGGTTTAGTAGGGAGGTAGAAGGCCCATAAGTATGGGGCTTGTGGTAAAGCATAAGACAGGAGCTGATGGATATTTTTTGTTGTACTTGTTTTGAGGTGGGAAAGAGCATAAGGGTTAAGTTTTGGAAGGATGCCTGGAGATGGTTCTCTAAAAGACTAATTTCCACAATTATTTAGGGTTGTTTTGAATAGATATGCTTGTCTGGCCAATTGTGTATCCTGGGATGGAGAGGATATGGTTTGAGCTCATAGCTTTAGAAGAAACTTTCAGGATTAGGGAAACGGAGAATGTTGCATAATTGATGGGGGGATGTTTCACCTTGTGAAACTTTTAAGGGGTCGGAAGGATACACTCATATATGGACCTTGAATAGCCCAAGGAAATTTATGGTTCAATCATACTATAGAGAGTTGGCTAGAAGAGGAGGTTTGGAGTTTTCATGGAAAATGATTTGGTGCTCCCGAGTTCTTGTTATGGTTAGTTTTTTTTGCTTGGTCACTTACTTGGAAAGCATTCTTGATTATGGATAATTTGAAAAAGAGAGGCTATTAGCTGGCTAATAAGTGTTGCATGTGCAAAGTTGAAGAGGAGACTGTTAGTCTTCTTTTTCTTAATTGTACAGTGGCAAAGGATGTGTGGTGCCTTCTTTTCTTCTTGTTTGATTGTGCATGGATCATGCCTGTCCTAGTGAAGGATCCAACTCTAAATGACCATGTATTCGGCATCAAGTTTGTCTACCCACACCTTCATTGCCCCTCCATTAACACTCCAATGTCTTCAGCAAGTGATAGCATCCAAGACAGAAACAGGGCATTGGGCAGCTCCGAGACTCCGATCCCAGCCTCCATCTTCCATGCCCTTGCCACCCATGGATGGAGTGATGGACATAGGTGATTGAGCCTACTTCTTGATAAAACCTGCTGACCAAGCAAGTCTGCAAGTAATCCCTTCTTTGTGCTTTGCTGTCATGCGAAACCGTAGAACTCAGCCCTCTTTTGACCTTTGCACCTTAGCAACACCAGAGAGAGTGACCTTTGGTAAGGCGGCCACATCCTGGAAGAATATTCTCTTCTGCAATTGCACCCTTTTTAGAATCCTAACCCCAAGATCATCTATATAGTTACACTTCTCAAATAGATTAAGCTTTTAGAGTAGTTGGTGGTTTAACATGATATTAGGGCAGACAAAGGTCCTTGGTTTAAACCATATCATTTCCGTGATAATGTAAATTGATGCGCGTGTTGGCTCAGCTGGTCACATGTGAGTGGCGTGTTAGAGGATATAATATAAAGTTACACCCTCTCTAATAGCCTAAGCTTTTAGAGTAGTTGGTGTTTTAACACAACCATCAGGTGGTCCTTTATCCTCTGGCAAGGACCTTGCCAATGATAACCTTGCCATCGATTTATCCTGTCATTTCTCACTAAGCTGGTATCAACAGCCGTTCTTGCAATGAGAATGTCAAAACCGAAGCCTAGGATGTTAGCCTTTAACATATTTCTCAACTGCTTAACATTCTTTCTTCTTTTCTTTTCTTTTTTTTTTTCATATGGAAGCAGTGAGATCGAAGCAAAAGAAAGTGTAAAGTAGGGAAAGAAGAATCACACAATGCCAAGATGATAGTAGAAGCTAGAATGTTGAAAAATAAATTGCAAAACCAACCTACATAGATTAACTGAAGTCCCCAGTTTCATGATATCTCACAATGCAGAAGTTTTGACTCGAAACTTTTGCAGGGGAACTAGCTGAAATGTAGATTAATCTGGCTTATAAGCTTTCACGCCATTGCAAAGGAAGAAATGAAATTTAAATTGGACTAGTGGCAGGTCTTTTTGGCAAATGAAAATATATTAATTTGTCTTTATAATATTAAATATTAATGCACAAAACTTTAGGGCAATACAGGTGAGACCAAAATAACTGCAAATATCAGGGTTTGTTGTAAATGAAGGCCAAACAATGGTTAAATGAAATCTAGCATAGTAGATAAAATTTTTATCCAAAACAAAAATCTAAGTCGGGCCTAAAGTTAAAGGAATTCAGGTATCTTTTGTTTCTTTTTATTTTTGGGAAGGTTTGAGATTGTGGTTATGTTCTCTTTTCTTATTTTGTAAAAGGGTCCCCCCCCCGGCTCTGGCAGTTTTTGATATATACTGTTTACTTATCAAAAAAGGGATTCAGCTGAATTTGCAGCAAAGCTCTGGTGAGATTTTGATGGACATATTCCAAAATGATGTTGAGGAATCGTTAGGATGTTGTGCTGAGATCAAATGGTGAAGATTAAAATTGGATCTTGCATATGTGAACAAGATTCCAAACAAAACAACCTAAGAGGGCTCTAATACCATGGTGTAAGCATAGACGAGATAAAATTCATGTGTTATTAATGAAAGCAACAGTTGTTGCATGTGTATTATGCTACATACAATAACTGTGGCAGCATCCCTTTTTTTTTGTCAAGTAATTATGGTGTACAAATATATTGAATTTATCTTACAATAAAATGCTATCATCAAAATATATCAACTTTATCTTACAATAACATTACTATCATCAAAAAAAAAAAAATAGTAATACTGCCATGAAGAATAATAATGTCAATAAAGGGCAAACCCAGTGCAAGAGGCTCCCATCACTGCGGGGGTCTGGGGAGGGTTAGATGGACGCAACCCTACCCCTGCAAGCGGAGAGGCTTTCCGTGACTTCCAGGTCACAATGGAGCAACCTTACCGTTGCGCCAAGGCTCACCCTCAAAATTATAATGTCAATCAAAAATAATAATGTCATTATAGGATCAAATGTTTATGCTGCATACACGTACACTCCATTCAAAGGCAGAAAACTAGAATACATGGATGAACAGAAAAAGGAAATTGACTTTCTTAAAAGAATTTAGAAAAAAAGACGAAAGAAAATACAAAAAAGATCTTAACTTTATCACAAAGAGTGGGAGTGGGACAATTATATTTGTTTTGTTTTTTTTTCATTTTGCTCTATCAATTTTTCTGCACTCAGTTATCTTGCTATACTCAACCTGAGCTGTTGCTTAAAACCTGGGTGGTCTTGTTGGGTCAGACTATAGTTGGTCATTTTGCACTTTTTTTTTTTTTTTTTACAATTTTTAACCTAAACATTGAACACAACTGATTTACTATGTGCCAGTTTGATCAGTTCAACTGGTCATTCCTGTCTGTGTTTTAATTTTGGGAGGATCCGATTTATGTGTATCAAGTTGCACTTGAACCCTATCATAGCGTGGACGAAGTTACACTGCTCATCCTTGCATGATAAGCCATTAAAATATCGACGACATAATTGTTTACTTAATTTTTTTTCTTCTAAATTTATTTGTCTTTTTAGATTGTTCATGTTGTTAATGTATTGAACAACAAATGATGCTTTTTTTTATTGCTCAATGAACCGCTCTAGGGCTGTGCGAGCCATGAATGAAACATTGAAGCAGAATCGTCTTTTGAGAGATCAGGGTGATGGTAGGTCATTTTTGTATTCTTCAGATGACAGAAACAGTGGTCCAGATCATCAAAAAAATGTGCGTTTCTTTTATTCTGGTAACTATTTACTGCATTTATAATTTATTTTTTCTTTTATGTTCAGCATTGGATTGGAACTAATGTTTGTCAGTATGAGTGGATATTGATTTCTCAAGTCCGTGGTGAGGAAGATTAAGCTTTTTATTCATGGTGGTAACTGCTTTTGCATTGATTTCCACATCTTCAAATGTATTGGTATATATTGTATTATTCTAGAGGTTAGCTCTGATCAGTATGATTTTATTAAGTAGACAAATTCATTTTCTGTTTCTTTCCAAAAAGGAAAAAATGTTAAATGATTGATTTTGGGATTTGATGATCAATTTTTGCATTGAACATTATCTACCTGCTGCTGTGTTTTAATTGTTGAGCTTGTATAGAATCATATGGAAGCGCCCATGTTTCTTGTTTTTAGAGTGTCTTTGTCATCTAATTAATGTTGGGGAAACTTAAAATGCCGGACTGCCGAAGGAGCGGTATTGGTTGATTCGGTGCTGATCCACCTCACATGCTACATGGTCGATATGGTGCTGGTTCATCTCTTACAAGAACAAGTGCTCGTTGCAATGAGCATTACAACATAAACCCTCTTCATAGGGTAAATATGAAAGTTCAAAGCACAATCTAGGTAGAAGAGATAAGATATAAGACAATGAATTCCTCCTAATGAGGCTAGTACAAAAAATATGAAAGTTCTAGCTTCATGCCTCTCCCATCAAAAAGGATTTATACCTCTTTTTGCTGATTCTATATGACGTTTCTTGCACTTGTTCAATCTAATTTTGGTTGATAAGCCACAAATTAGTTGCATGGATACTACTTTGCTGGATACTTGCAAATTTTAATCTTATTTCCTAAACTTAACAAAAACAATTGCCTAAACTTTATTGAAATTTACCGAATTTTTATTATTTGCTCTTCTGTGGATCTTTTAATTGCAGCATATTTTTTCGAATAGGGTTTTTTTTAATGTTTTACGTTCCTTGCATTTTTGTGATTGTTAATAACGTGGTGCACTAATCCAGGTATCTGATTTCCAGCTTGATGATCATCATGAAATACCTGGTGGAGGATCTGCTTTATATTCTCTTCCAAGGGAGCAAATGAGTTCTCAAAAGGCAATATCATTACCTTCATCTCCTCATGAATTTAGGGCTCAGACTTTGGATAGAGGTGGGCCTTCAGACTACATATTTAATGACGAAACAGTCACAACGTGGAACAAAATTCTGGAATTACCCATGTTTGAAAATAAGCCTCTGTTACCTTTTCCAGAATGGAATATTGACTTCACAGAACTGACTGTTGGAACCCGTGTTGGGATTGGTAAGAATTACTATTCAAAATTATCTCTGTGATATTTTAGGCTTTGAAATTTTTTTTTAGCTCTCTTGCATTGGTGCCACTTCTAATGCTACAACTATAGCTACCACAATTTGCTTCCCCCCCGGCGAATTGCGAATTGGATCGCACGATCCAAAATATGGATTGTTCACTGATTTGGAACGCAAGATTTAACGTTGCATTTTAAAATGTTAAAAGCCCCCAAAAATCATACAACAAACAAGAATATACATTCATACATCGTTAGAATTTTATTTATAGTGGCTTGAATTCGTTGGTATTGTTTCAGTGTATATATATATGTGTGTATGCGTGTGTGTGTGTATATATATATATATATATTCATTATTACAAATACAATCAAAAAGCATATCACGTTACAAATAAACGTATTTCGTTTCGACAAAGTGATCCAAAGAAACCTTCCTTAACATACTACGTTTTATAACAAGTGACGATCTATCTTCCCATTCCGCGCCATAACGATCCACATTCCGGGTAACATTGGCTACAACTATTGAAGTAATCAGTTTGCCAGATTTGGTAAACTATCTGACTAAAGTAGCTGAAATGTAATTTCACTGGTGTTTTTTTTATAAATATAATCATGACGGAGACCTGCCAACCACAAGTCCTTTGAGAGCGTGGATGTTAGATCAAAGTCTGAATCTACAAACCCACTCCAAGAACCGCATATCAGGTAAGACGAGGCACCTTTGGTGTGGCTCGAGCTGAGGGGTTCACTTGTGTATTTGTTTGTGTTTTGTAATGTATTTTAAATTTACTTCTTGAAGCAAAGGTCATTTATGATTAAACAACCGAGACAGACTCTTACTCCGTGAAATAAATTGTCGGAACACAATAACTACTTAGTTATAGACCTTATGGAATTGACAATTTCTGTTTCATTCTGTTTTGTGGTAAACATGTTTTGTTCAGTTTATTATAGTTGATTTATGCTTTTTTTGTCTTGGTCATATCTAGGGTTCTTTGGAGAAGTTTTCCGCGGCATTTGGAATGGAACAGATGTTGCAATCAAGGTTTTTTTGGAGCAAGATCTGACAGCGGAAAATATGGAGGATTTCTGCAATGAAATATCCATCCTTAGGTATCTTCTTTTTGATAGCTAATGATCTTCGTTTCTTTAATATTATATACATGTATTTACATTTTAATTTCTTTCTAATTTTACTCTTTTTTTTCATTTCTGTTTTTTATTTTTCACCTTTTCCCCTCCAGCCGCCTTCGACATCCAAATGGTACTCCTCTTTTCCTGATTTGTGTCAAATTATACCCTTCCATGTCTTATTTTACCTTTTTGAGTTTGCTGCATGTGACGCTAGACATAAGATAATCTGGACTTGTGAATGTAACAAGATTGCCCCTTAGTTAAGAAGCATATATCGGCCAGAGGTTTCTTGATCAGCCCCGTTGAATAGGAGGGCAAAGGCTTTTCGAGAACGTCTTTTTTGTATTTTAAATGCTGCAAATGAGGTTGCTGGTGAAAACATTTTCCTTAATTGTTTCAAACAGATGAAAATATAGAAAGAACGAAGTCTAAATAAATGTTCTGTCATTTATATGTTGATGAACCAATTGAAGCTATTTCTTGCAGTGATCTTATTTCTTGGCGCATGCACAAAGCCTCCACGCTTGTCAATGGTTACTGAATTCATGGAGATGGGATCCTTGTATTATTTGATCCATTTAAGTGGCCAGAAGAAGAAACTCAGCTGGCGGAGGAGACTAAAAATGCTGCGTGATATATGCAGGTGTGTCAAAACTGAGTATGATCCATTGAAATCCTTTGTACTTCTGACTTAATGGTTACGGGGTATACTGCATTTTGGAATGCTTTTAGTTCTATAGGAACTGATATTTATATTCATGATGAGCCAAATTTTGCATAGTCATGTTTTCATTATCACCTTTACCTGTATATTTTCTAATAGTTACTTCTGTTCCTTGGATGTTTTTCCCTTGATCTTGGTCAGAAAAGAGAAATTGTTTAACTATCAGTAGTCAGTGTCTGTGTACATTTGAGTCCGTTTTGCTGGTTTCCTACTTTACATGCCCCTCCATCTAGGCTTAGGCAGGAAAATTATTACAAGGTGATGCTCTAGAAGGACTCAAGAGAGAGAGCATTTGTTTAATCATCCAGAAGGGGAGATTGAAATGGACATTGCAGAGCAATCTAGATGGGCACATGAGAGTGGTGTTTATGGAGTTTTGTGATTAACTATGAAGCACGGACACTCTATTTTGATTCACGTGTCCGTGTCGGACACTAACACTATCGGACATTTCCCGGACACGTGTTAGACAAGCAAAAAACGTCTAAATTATTTTTTATTTTTTCTTAATTTCGGACACATTTGGGACACTTTTCTATTTTTTGAATTTTTCCTCATTTTCTCCTCTTCTCAGTTTTTTTTTTGGTTATATATATATAGAGTATATGTTCTTTGTAATAGTTATTAAATTTGTTTTGAAACGTGAATTATGCATGTTGATGATTAAATGAAGAAGTTTTTGAATTTTTATTTCATGGCTTTGTTATATTAATAACTTAGTAATATTTTTGTGATTTATATGCTTTTATGACAATTTTAATTGAAATAATGTTAGATTTTTATTATGAGTAATGTTTTGTGGCATATATGTAGCACATATACTCACATCACCTATGTGGCCCATGTGAGTGTGATGGGTGCCATGTGAGTGTATGTGCCAAAAAAATTACTCTTTTATTATATGGTCATATAAATAATTTAAAAAATTTGTATATATTCAATATGTCCTTGACGTGTCTGTGTCTTACCTTTTTTCAGAAATGACGTGTCTGTGTGTTAGTGTCTTGTCGTATGCATATCTCATGTTCGTGTCTGTATCCGTACTTCTTAGGTGTTTAACATGTACCTTCTGAATTGTAGTGAATTTTTAAGGCAGTTTTAGAGCTATCAATGCTATGTTGTATATGACATTGGTCTGTCAAAAGCAATTCCGTGGGATGAGTACCCCTGGAATGGAAATGTCTGAAACATATTAATCTATAGACAAGAATTGTAGGTTTGGAAGCTAGGTTCTCATAGGTGGCATCAAAAAGTGGCAAGATAACATTCTAATTCGTTCAGATACAAATCCTAACCTAGTAGGAAAAGAAGTCTTGCGCATTTCAAAACATCAGCGTCAAAACGATCCATGTTTGGGTGTGAGACATTAATTCATTTGGACGGTGAACCGCATTTCTACGAATTGAAACCCTGTTCGACTGATTTAGCCTTAGAAAAATCCCAAAAAAGCACTCTTCGTAAGTGAATCAAACCAACGAAGTCGCAGAAAAATCATCCAAAATTCAGATCGAAAAAAGTAGGTCCCCTATTTCAAAAATAGGAAAAAGTGTTCAAATGACGTCCAAAATTTTGGCAAAAATTACTAGCAGCATCAGCATACAAAGACAGTCCAGCCCTTGTGATTCCAGTCACCGAAAAGTTGATGACATCAGCATTAGCTTGACATCATCAGTCGGGAGGCAACGTCAGCAGGGGTTTTCTGCTCTCTTTAGTTTGATTCTTTTCCAACTATGTTTTCTTCGCCTACAACTTGGCTCTGATACTACGTTGAAGTTTATTGTATGAAATTTAGGATTGAAGGTGAAGATGAAGAAAAGAAAAGGGCAGACAAAGAGAGATTAGTGGGAAAGGTTTAGGGCATGAGATTAACCTCTGCTACCCCCTACACATTGTATATTTATATTAACATGAAAAAAATACAATAATACCCTTAGAAAATAAAATTACTCCTCTAATACTTTCTTATTTTAATGTATGTTGTCACTTGCCCAAACCCCCCCACCCCAAAAAAAAAATTCACTAGCACACCCTTTTTTTCCTCTAAAAGGTGGGAGGGTAAAACCAAAAGAACGAAAAATATTAAAGGGCACATGAGCTGGAAAAGATGTGAAATGTTGGAGTCTGGGTCTATATATTGATGCCAAGGAAACATGTTCTGTAATAAGGAATTCTAAGTAAATACTGATTACAGAGACACTATTCTGATTGACTGACTGCTAAAAGTGTCATTAATGGCAAGTATCACAGGGTAAAATTCGAGGACCAAATTTCTGCTTGTGCAGCGCTAAGTCTCTACCGACTTTACCAGTCAATCACACACCCAAAGAGGCTGCAGCCCACAAGGAGGCTTCCAACACACCACAGAGTTTGCACAACACAATATAATATAGAAACTAAGGCACAATCAAGTAGGAACGAAGGCACTCGTGCACAACAAAGCCATACACAGTGTTTATAGGGAAAACCCCAACCTTTACTTCTCATTAAGCATAAGGAAATTACACCGGTGAAGGGTTGCATACAAGACTCATACACAGATTCGTCTCTCTCACAAATGTGCTACCACTCAATGTGTTCTGTAACCCTAGCATGCACAAAATATATAAGCAGTACACACAAGTACCTGCCCTGGCAGTTGACAACCCCAACTGCCAAAGGGGTTTATTGGCACTCCAGCATAAGCCACACCTGGTTGTGCAGTTAACACCCTAACTGCTTGGTTAATACTGGACCAACGAGCTTATGCCATCTATGCAGTTGACAACCCCCAACTGCTAGGTTATGTGATGCTGCCACTAACAGCATGCCCCAAGGCCTCATGCCCATGTTCTACAACTGCTATGTAACTGACCACATATGTTGCACATGTCTTCAGCCCTTGTGTGCCAGTAAGGCACATCCCAGATAACTGTTGCCTTGCTGTCACACACAGAACTAGCCACACGCCCATAACTGTCTGCCCATGTAACTGCCTTGACAATCGTCCATGTGTAGGTCTGCCATGTGCGATGACCACACCATGAGTCAAGGTCTGTGCCAACTACTAAGCTATGCATCCAAGCCAACTCAGCCTTGTCTTGGACCACTGAGCCATGCCACCGAGCCATGCCTAGCCATGTGCTGTGCCAAGCCACGCCACACGTCTTGGTCTTCCTTGGCATGCTAGGCCGAAGCTGTGCCGTGCCCATGAGCCATGCACCACGCACTGACCCAAGCTTGCCAAACCATGTCCTCTCATGGTTGGTCTTCACTAGCCAAGTCACAACCACCTTTTGCCGCTGCCATCAATGTTGGTGGAAGGTAGAGCCACCATATGCCCCACAACCATCTTTACTTTGACAAGCCAACACCTTGCCCCTTAGGTGTCAAGGTTCACTAGGGCACAAGCCATGCTCGCCGATGGGCACCCAGCTCAAGGGAGTGTCCCCCCCTATATTTGTCAAAGTGACTTTTACCGGACTAACAGGAGTAGACACTGCCCCTTGCAACCAAATCAGCCCAGCCACCCCCACCTGCTGTGCACCTAAGCGTGCCAAACTGTGCCAAGGTGCACTGCCTTATGCTATGTTCGCCCAAGGCATGCACCAACTGATGTCAAAGTGCTAAAGTCCACCAACTTAGCCATTTTCAAGCATAACCAAGGCATGGCATGCCTCCCCATGCCCATGCCAACCACTTGGTCAAGTTGCCCTCAAGGCATGGCATGCCTCCCCATGCCCATGTCGCCATGTCAAGTAAATTAGTGGCTGACAGCAAGTCACATAATACACTTATTTGAACTTTCAATATCACACTATTAGACGAATGATGTAGCTTTTTTATTAACATTTTGGCATCCTTCCATGTTCTGTGCTAGTGAACTTAGCTGAATTTTTTTCAATTTTAATTGTAGTCCATTAATATCATAAAAATCATGGCATGGGGATCTTTCAAGTATTAACCGACTTTAGTTTTTGCTGTCGATGCAGGGGGTTGATGTGCATTCACCGGATGAAGATTGTCCACCGGGATCTAAAAAGTGCAAATTGTCTTGTAAATAAGCATTGGACGGTTAAGATCTGTGATTTTGGGTTGTCGAGAATAATGAGTGACAGCCCCATGAGGGACTCCTCGTCAGCTGGAACTCCAGAATGGATGGCTCCCGAACTTATTCGCAATGAACCCTTCACAGAGAAATGTGATATTTTCAGCCTTGGGGTAATAATGTGGGAACTGTGCACTTTAAGTAGACCATGGGATGGTGTGCCTCCAGAGCGGGTATGCTGACATATGGTTATCTCTGGTTACATGTTTATATATTCATCTGCTTTCTGCTTGCTTCTTGGTTTGTTATTCAGTTGGTATGAGAAAGGCAGAGAAACCTTTATTTGATATTTGCTAAAAAGTAATACTCCTATCCTCTGGTTAATAGTAATAATAAGAAGAAGAAGAAAAATAAGAAGAAAAGTAGAAGATTAAAGGATTGACATTCATGCTCTTTGTGGTTTAGGTAGTTTATGCTGTTGCTAACGAGGGGTCACGGTTGGAGATTCCTGAAGGTCCCCTGGGCAGACTAATTGCAGGTCTAACATATCATAATTTAATGGTTTTTGTCAGAAAATTAGTGTCTAATCTTAGATCATTTTTCTCTGTTTTCAAAATTTGTAGCAGCTCATGCTAATTCAGTTCTGATTGCAGATTGCTGGACAGAACCGCATGAACGACCAAGCTGTGGGGAGATTCTTACCCGGTTGCTAGATTGCGAGTACTCACTTTGCTAATGTAATCTGTTTATTGTATAAAAACATGGTAGAGTTGTTACGTTGCGTTCCGGCTCAAGTTGTAAACGTTGGTATGATTTTCCAATTCTAGAAAAACATGTACTGGTCCATCTTCAGTTTCAAAGGAAAAATGTTCTGATCTCTGTGCATCAAAAGCATAAGTCAATTCTGGTCTCTAGGTACTGAATGGATTCATTTCTTTGTATGTTGGTAATTGTGCTTACTAGGCAGCTCTTTGCATGATTTCATGAAAAATAAAATGTCGTGGAATTAGAATGGGATCTCAATTCTCAAAACTCCTACATGCCCGATCAGAAAACTTTCGAGTGTTTTTAGAGTTAGGATTTCAAGTTTTCACCTGCATTGAGTGTTCGCATAATTCAATCAATCAAGTATCCGATGGCCATTCAACGCATCTAGGAAGCATCTGTACGAGTCCACTCTCATTTCTGTGCTCGTCTCAGTTGGATGCTCCTTAGATTTGGGATTCTGAAAAACGCCATGACATGTTGGCGGGTTGTCCCGTGAAGAAAAAGCTTCCTCAGATCAACAAAATGAAATCCAAATGCATCTTCCATAGCCGAGGTTAAGGCACACGGGAGCTCAAATGAGCCCTCAAAAGGTCTTGATCACTCCCTGCAGTCTCCTTCTACCTCAATTCTAATCTCCTCCAAATTAGGGCAATTTTCGAGACCTGCAATTGCCAGTTCAGTCAAATGCTCACCAACGGCAACCCAGTGCGAAAGATATCACAGCTTGTCCCGTGTTTTGCCTTGCACACAGGAACAATTCAGATCACTAGTGTGCTTGCATTTTTTTTTCCTTCATTTTGTGCGTGTCCTCATAGTCTGTACCTGCAAAGATGTTCGGGAATCAAAAAGTCTGTTTTGGGATCATCTCCTCTTCCAACTTGTTAAGATCAAAATTGTATTCAACTCCCACTATATTTTAAATTATTTCACCCTATTGCAAACACAATCAATGTGAAGTCGCTCGATACTTTCCTTAATTGGCTCCAGAGCTTTCAACAAAGACGCTGCGCGCAATGGTTCTTGCAGCAGGAGATCTTGACATCAACCAAAGTTCGCTGAAGCATTACAATTTGCAGCCCTGAACTTCAAACTCGGCCGACGTTGAACACCCCCTAGCAGTAGCTATCGATTCTATTATTTTTGGTGTGCCTAAAATAAGCCGAGCATGCAGATGGTGGCACGTGGGTTGAATCGGATCAGCATAGAATGGTTCAGACCATTACACTTCAGAGGATAGGCTCCCATATCAAAGGAAGTGATAAAACAGTACCTGACCATAATGACTTCTTAGTGGTACCAAGTATACTTACTTCGGTACAGATCTCACTAGTAGAGTTCAATTAGGAAACTATCATAATGTGATCAACACAATTCCTATTTTTTTCTCAATTCGAATCCAAATAAGAATGGGATACCCATGCCTATAAAAGGAGAGCAATATCATCACTCAAGGTACCCTCTAATTCTTGGCTCAAAGTTATAGTTTGATTCTAGAAACTTAATTAACTTGGCCATTAGAGTGTTCTTCATTGAAGCCTCTCTAGTGATTTCCTGACCCATCTATTTTGCAGGTTGTTGATTGGGGGATCAAAACCGTTAATCTCATCAATCAGAATTTGACAACAGTTTGGCACTGTTTGTGAGAAACGACTGTTTTTTACTTTGAAATACGAAGATATCAATGGCTTCAAATCTCCATTCTAGATAGAAAGACCAGCCACGGCTAACACATCCGTGTGGTCAAAGGCGTAGCAACAATTGTTAACTTGTTATGAGTGTTGCCAATAGAATGATAAACTTATTTACCCAGCAAATCGAGACTTTGAACCATGTTGTAGTTAACTTGGTTCAAAATCAACAACAACCTACAACCCAACATCAATAGTAACTGGTTCAGAACAAACAACCATTGATTCAAAGCCAGTAGCCACCGACTCCAAACCAACAGTTGCCAATTCCGAACCAACAACTTCTATTCCTAAACAACCAACAATGGATCTAGAACGAGCAAGTACCAGTCTTGAATCGACAACCTTTTCATGTTAATAATTTAGCGGATCATAATAATCCAAAACAGGAGCAGGGGAATTGGGGATATCTTTCTATTCAACCTTCAAGGTCCCAACATCTCTCTCAACAAGGATCGAGGGGGAAGTAGAGTCTAGCAGTCTTGCCAAAGTCAGTCACCTCAATAGGTTGACGAGCAACACTTGTATTTTTTGTTCGGTATGCGTGGGATCCCTTTTACTCCGAAAGTTATGGTAGAAGAGCCCCCCAAGCACGTTTTTCTTAAATTTAAGTTATATGATGGGAGTACAAGGCCTAGTTGATTACACGTTTTTCTTAAATCATTTTATTACTAGGAGAAGGTTTAAAAGAGAACCAAAGTTCTTTATAACAATCAAACAATCCAAAGGGAAAACCTTGAGTGGTTTCATTAGGAGGTTTAGTAAGGAGCTAATCTCGTTCAAAGGATGTAAGGAAAGACTTAAAGTGGCAACTCTGACTACTAGTTTGGTGCCCGGAAGATTCAAGGACTCGCTTATAAAGTGTCCTCTCTCGAGTATGTCAGAATTGCTTTTAAAAGCTCAAAAATACATCACCCTTGAAGACGTAAGTTCATCCTTTAAAGAGTCCAAAGAACAAACCCAAAGGGAAGAGTAGGTTCCCCCAAAAGGTTCTGAAGGATGAATAAAAAAGACTTTGGAGTCCAGAGAAACATGAACAAACATGAACGATGGGAGCACCCTAGTTCCTCCACCAAGGAGCCTAATGTCTATACTCTTCTGAATGCCCCCTCTAAGGCATATCCTTTATCAAATCCAGTCAAGAAAGGAGCTCAAATGACCGGAGAAGCTTAGAGGAGATCCTAGAATGGGAAATATGGTCAAGTATTGTGAGTTTCTCAGGGATCATAGGTACACTACTAATGAATGCTTTGTTCAAAAGTAGAAGATTAAAAACCTGATTCACAAGGAAAACCTTTGGGAGTTCACATAACTGGAGCAAAGGCAGGACGATCGATAACAGAGGCAGGATGATCGACAATATAGGCAACCTTAGAGGCAACAAGAGATTTGACCTAAAGGTCCAAAAAACTATGGGAGAGGTGACCAACCTCACCATGTGATTTATATCCTGCATGCTGATGATATCAAGGTTGGAACATCAAACAGAGCTCGCAAAAAGTACTGTTTGAGAATCCAGATCTGAATTACTAGTCTTTGGCATCAATGGCATAGAAAAGAAGTAGAAGCCAGCCCATCTAATCCAATTTATGGACCTGGACTTGGCAGGAGTACACCTCATGCATAATGACTCCTTGGTAATTTCTTTGGAAGTTTTTAATTTTGAAATCATAAGGGTGCTTATTAATATGGGTAGTTCAACCAACATTTTGTTCACCCTGCCGTTTTAGAAGTGAAGATTAATCAAAAGGAGGTCTGGCCAACAATAACAGCGAAGGTTCTCTTCAACAGTGACTTGAGCTACTCGACTGGATCCATCAAACTTCCAATTACTAGTGGAAACGGTAAAAACTGAGTACTCTTGCTAGGAAATAGAGGCGACCAAAATTAATTTCAATAGAAATAGTAAAAAAAGATATAATAATGTATATTTTAACTTATAAAAATAATTTTAAATAAATTAGAATGATGAAACATAATTTATGTAATTGATCTTTAAATAATTAGGATAAAAATTTATTTAATTGAAATGAGTTGGACAATATGTTGGTTATGTTTGGCCAGAAAGTTGACAAGCTTTAACCGACGGGTATTTTATTTTTATTCTGTGTATATTCTTTTTTGTATATATATATATATATATATATATATATACATTAGCAAGAGAAATAAGTCAATCTCAAAATTGGTTTGTAATTAGAAGACCATAAATCACACCGAGTATATGGAGAAGAGCTACACCAAGAAGACAATCTCAAGTATCAATATTATTTTAACAGCTTAACAATGTTTTAGAGAATTCGCAGAATTTATTTTTGTTGCTTTCACGTGACATTAGTTTTGGCGAGAGTAAGAGGGAGCCGAGCAAAAACATTCAAAAGATTACTTCGTATTCTCGCACGCGCACATCCGCACCCGCACGCACACGTACGATGTCTCGTCGACCTGACCGTACCCCCTCACATGCCTCTCACGCGACTGTCGACAGCCGGCACTCTTCGCCGCTTCTTTTACATCCCCCCTCACCGACGCTGACCCCCATTTCAAACCCAAACTCCACCACCACAAGTAACCAATCAGAGACAGACGCATCGCCACAAACACCACCACCAATGGATGACGACGACGGAGCCACCGCTATTGTGCCGGCGACGGCACCGCCTCCGTCACGGCCACCGCCGTCGATGCCCGTCCGCGAGGACTGCTGGCTCGAGGATGCCACCCATACCCTCATCGAGGCCTGGGGAGACCGTTACCTCGAGCTCAACCGCGGCAACCTCCGCCAGAAGCACTGGCAGGAGGTCGCCGACGCCGTCAACGCCCGCCACGGCCACTCCAAAAAGGCCCGCCGTACGGACATCCAGTGCAAGAACCGTATCGACACCCTAAAAAAGAAGTACAAGATCGAAAAGGCTAGGGTTATCGAGTCCAACAGCAACTACACCAGCCAGTGGCCCTTTTTCTATCGTCTCGATGAGCTTATCGGCTTTTCCTACAGACCCTCGCCGACGGTGGCGCCTCACCGGAAAACACAACCTTCTCCCTCGTTGCCGGCGCTCCCTCCTCCGTCATCGATTCCTGTCGGTCCCCGGTCTAAACGTCCGGCGCCGATGCCGGTGCCGGTTGAAGATTCCTTCTCCCGTCGGAACTTCTCGGCCATGGCTGCTGCCGCTGCGGCGGCGGCCGAGGCAGAAGAAGAGTCGGAAACGTCGAGGTCAAGGTCGAGCGCAGGAAGTCGGCGGCGGGATGGGAACGGGGTGGAAGGATTCCGACAGCTGGCGGAAGCTATTGAGAGGTTTGGAGAGATATACGAGAGAGTGGAGGAGGCGAAACAGCGGCAGTCGATAGAGTTGGAGAAGCAGAGGATGCAGTTTGCTAAGGACTTGGAGATTCAGAGGATGAAGCTTTTCATGGATTCACAGATTCAGCTCGAAAAGATTAAGCGCGGAAAGCGAAATTCGGAAACTGGTGAGAAGTTTCACTGATTTACTATTATTATTAATATTTTTTTTCCTGCTGAAGTTACATTGGCAAATGGCAAGATAAATGCACATATACGAAGTTTTTGTTCTGAATTATTATCTTATAATATTAAGCTGTTTCTCTTGTTTATCTCTTTGTTCATATTTATTGTAAATAGTTTTAGCTGAGATTCTACTGTGTTTCTTGTGCAAGAATGTAGTTTAGGGGACTGTGTATGGGTGTGTTTGAATTGTCTCAGTAACTGTCCCTGATATATTGGTTAGAATATATATATATATATATATATATATATATATATTTATGTATGTAAGCATATAAAGGTGCTCTTTTTATAGAAGGAAGATAATGTGGAGCTAGGTTGATCTACCCACAAACAAATTTTTGGCTTCATGTTCGCTTTCCTTGAAAAGGAGTCTCTTAGTGTGGTTGGATGAGATGTGAATTATATGAATATTTCCATAGTTACAAAAACAAGGACATCGACATTTTGCCTAAGCATTATAAAAAAGACTACTTTTTTTTCATCATGGACTATCATCGAATTTATATCATTGAAAACTCTGTTAGTGCTTTGGTGTTTGGGGAAGCCATATTCAGCCAATGATCTTACAAAACTTCAATTGAGGTTTTTAGAGTTAATTTATATATATATATATGTATTTATTTCTTTTTGGATGCCATATACTGAGTCACACTAGCTTATTCCTCTCGTGTCATGAAAACTTTTCAATGAGACCGTCGACCACTGATAAATAACCTAACATCATTGATTTCTTTCCTGTCTGATTAACTTATTAATGGTCAAACAGGTCCCAGTTACCAGTCTTTTGGGCTGCGAACATATATTAGCTTCAATAGTTGTATATGTTTTCAAGATACAGTTGCACTTGTATAGTTGTCTCCTCTATCAAAATAAAGGCTACTTGAAAATATGAATAATGGTCTATATTGGTCTCAAGACTTTGTATGATAAAAAAGTTTGTAAATGGTTCAACATTTGTGACGGATTGCAAGTAAAATGGTGTCTCAGAATTTCTTGAAGTGGAATTCATCTTGAAGTAGAAAATCTTTTTGGCTGCTCCTCTCTGAACTTCATAACAATGGTATTTTTCTACAAGGGATAAGATGGTATCAAGGAAGACTAGTAATTTCTTGAGTTCTACGTATAATGCTTACTAGCCTGTATTCACAGGATTTCATAAATATCATTTTACTGTTCATATTTGTAAAATCATGAAGTGGTGGAGTTCTTCTTTCTCTTTGATTGATCACATATCTCAACTAGGCAGTCTAACCTAATCCTTATTTATATTGTCAAATTGCAAAACTTTATGTGGTTTTACATTCTATACTTAATTAAATACTTTTTATTCCAATTTATTAATTGGCATGCCTTACTATGGGTGTGGATGAGATGAATATATATATATATATATATATATATATATATATTTGGGTTTGTGGGAAGTGTGGATGAATGGATTTTAACACCAGTTTTTATATACGACTGAGTCTTTGCATTTGAACCAGGCACCATTTTTTGGAGAAGTGTGCCTATTATTGAGTTTAAATCTCACTTCATTCGTCTGCGCCTAAGAAGTACAGACATGGACAAAGGACATGGATACAACACGTTGGGGACACATTTAATTTATATATATATATATATATTTTATATATGACCAGTATAATAAAAACTTATCATTATTTCAATCAAAATGTGCATAAAAATTCACAAATCACGACAATATTTTTATGATATAATTATGTAGGAAATATAAACTAAAAGCAGCAGTAAATACAATCATCCCAAGTAACAAATCCAGCAACTAGCAGAAAATAAATCAACAAAGAAAATTTGGGGAAGGGAGATTCACAGTGACACTAAATGGAAAGGAGTCTCACAACTTCTGACACAAACCTTCTAAAAGGGTTGCCTGGTACAGACTAATGGAGGCCAACCTTTAAAAGAACTGCAAAATCTTCAGTAAATTTTTGTTGATTAAAACTGGAGAACAGGACTGAGAACAGAAAGAAAAAACAAAAAAGCAGGCTTCAACTAGAGAGATGGCGGTGACGAAGAAAAGAAAGAGGAGAACAGAGGGCTTCGGCTGGACCAAGAAAATCCAGAAAGGAAAAATATGAAAAAAGAAAAAAAAAGGTAGGAGAGAGAGGGGACTACAGTAGAGAAATATGTATAAAAAGGGTCACAGAGAGATTGTTGTAAAGAGATGTAAAGACAAAAATGGAGAATAAAATTTGATGTATTTGAGTTAAATTGAGGAGACATGGGGCTTTGGCTGGACCAAGAAAATCCAGAAAAAAGCACGCTTAAGCATGATGGGAACAGAGGGCTTGGGTGTTGACTGAATAGAGGGAAAGTGGAAGGGAAGAAAAGAAGAAGAAGAGGAGGAGAAGAAACGAAAGGAAGAAAAAGAAGAGAAGCATACCTGCTGGATGAATGTGGTGCTAGACCTAGGGCTTTCGATCAACATAGAAGCTTTAAGCGTAAATGAGGAGCTCTGAAGATTGAGCGTGTAATAAAATAAAACAAATAAAAATTTAAAATCCCCCCCCCCCCCCCCCCAAAAAAAAAAAAAAAAAAAACACGTTTTTTAAAACCACTTAAATGATGCCGCCTGTTTTTTTAAAAATTACATATTAAGCACAAAATGTGTCCGGGAAAATGTGTTCAGAGTGTGTCCAAATTGCAGAAAAATAAAAAAAGGGGATACACTTTTTTGCATGTCGGACGTGTCCGGAGTGTATCCATGTCCGACATTGATATGTGAGGTAAAATAGAGTGTCCCTGTTTTATAGGTCTGCACTTTGACTCGTAGATTTAGGACTTTGGTGCAGGATTGCACATCATGTGTGTTGAACATGTGCCTTAAGATGCCTGACCTGTTCATCTAGCTTATCAAAAAAAAGTATGTATGCCTGACCTTAAAATGTCTAACCATTGTCTTAATGCTTGCATTTAGTTCTCATTGTGCACTGTTTTTATTCCCAGATAATGGAGTACAAAACATCTTTATATCCCACTACTGAGCTTTTCCAATAATCCAGACAACTTGGACTTCTCCCAATAATTTTAGGGGCTGGAACTACTTAACAGGAGAAACATCAAGGCTAACAAGAACTTTTTTGGGTTACTTTTCTAGATTTGTGTTTTTTGGGACATGTCCATTTTATAAATTTATGAACCATATTGTCAATAACTGCTACATAAGACTTGAATGCAGTTAATCCATGAACTTCTGCTCTTAGTGATACCTCAACAGAAGTTTGTTCCTTCATATTATTCTCTTTTCAAGGATGATATCTTCAAGCAGAACTACAATCTAGTAAATATTTTATTTTCAATGGTCTTATTATAGTTGTTGAGGGATCTATATACACGTTTCTACACTTTTAGAATGACTGAGATCTTAATGACCGAGTATCTATCTGAGGGTGAGGGGTGAATTTACCTGAGAGAGTGTAGTATATATATTGCAATTATGTACTAGTGTAAATCTTTGTTATGATATTTGATCTCTCTCTCTCTCTCTCTCAATATATTTTTTTGGGTTATAATAATCAAAACCATATTGCAAGAGAGTCAGGAATACAAAAAATGGATTTTTACTCTGTTTTGTTTCAGCCACATAATTTTTTCAAAATAAGGTTTTTTCTTGTTTTCTTCTCTCTCTCTCTCTCTCTATATATATATATATATATATATATATATATAGGATTACTTTTGGATAATTTTTGGAGAATGCAAGATTGTAAGTATTGATAGGTTAATGAATGGCAACAAAATTACCCCCTTATATTATTTTAAAAAATATTCTGAGAAACATGCAATTAACCACCCCTCTATAAATTTGCATAAAAAGAGTAGGATGACTCCAACTTCTGAACTGACAAAAATGTCCCTACCATATTATAAAATTTACTAGAAGTTATTTTACAACAATAATAATAATCAATTTAAGGCTTTTAAATTATAAATAATATATATTCACTAAAATATGTAAACATGAAAATTTTAACTTAAAAGATTTTGAATTAAAAAATCTTACCTATAATATTCATGACTAACAAATTAAAGACTGCAATATATTCCACTTAAGGGATTTGTACTCGAAGAACTTATTAATGGGACATTATATTTAGTTCATTTTTTTAAGCAGTATTATATTTACTACATTCTTTTCTTTGTATATTACAACAAAATTTCTCTTTCTATAAGCTTGACCCTAATTAACTTATCAAAAAAAAAAAAAGAAGCTTGAGCCTAATTAATGGTCTTGAGGTCTTCAAAATATTTGTGAATTTATTTTAAAAAATGATAAAATTGTTGGAGTCTGTTGATGGAGGTCGGCTATTGAAGGCAAATTTGGTTGTGAGGAGAGGGGGCTTGTGTTCAAGGAGGTGGATAGCCTTATGGAGGTGGGTTTATACTTTATAAAAATCAATAAGGAAGGGAGCTAAAGAATTCTTTAGGTGTGATAGATATAAAGTGGGAAATGGGGCCAGGGTTAGGTTTTGGAGGGATATTTGGTGTTAATATATAGCGTTAGAAGATAAATTTCCTCAATTATTTTAGATCACTTCGAATGGGGAAACCTTACTTGTGGATTTCATATCTTATACTGAGAATGGGATTGTTTGAACATCCTGCTTTAGAAGAAACTTCTAGGATTGGGAGTTCGAGGAGGCTGTGAGCTTGATGGAGATCCTTAATTGATACAAGACGATAGTAGATCAAGAAGATTCTCTTCGATGGAAAGTGTGCAATGGGGACACGTTCTCGATTACATCATTTTACATGGAGTTGGCTCAAAGAATAGTTAGAGATTTTTCTTGGAAGACAATTTGGTTTACTATGGCCCAACACAGGTGAGTATTTTTTTGCTTGGGGGGACCATTTTGGTGATGAACAATTTCCAAAAGAGGGGGTTTAGACTGTTAAATCAGTGTCCTCTTCTCTATTTTTGGTCAAGAAGAGGAAGAAACCACCGACCATTTGTTTCTCCATTGTTCTGTCGCGGGGGATTTATGTTGTCCTCTTCTCTATTTTTGGATGATGCCAAATTCGATGATGGAATTCTTCAATAGTTGGCGAGGAGCTTGTGTAAAGAGTAGCATTAGGAAAGTTGGGGATGTTGAGCTTTTTTTTTTTTGTTTTGGCGTTCATGGCAGGAAAGAAATAGTAAGATTTGTGAAGAGAAGAAAATGCCCCCTTGTAGATTAAAGGATAGTTTGTTTTAGAGTTCTATACTTTTTGGTAATTGAATTTTACCCCAACTTATATTGATTCTTTTGTGGACTTTTTTTTTTTTTTTTGGGGGGGGGGGGGGTGTTGTTCCTTCTTCAGGCGGTCTTTAATTTATATATTTGAATATTTCTTAACAAAAATGATAAATTGTTAATAATAAAATTCAGAATTATGAATGTTTGTGTGTGTGTGTGTGTGTGTATATATAGATATATATATATATATATATATATATATAAAGTTCATTAATTGTGGCTCAAATTGTCTCTTAACATTTTGTGCTTTTAACTTTCATCTCATTTTATTTTATTGTAAATCATTTGATAATATAAAAATACCTTGGTGATCTTTCCCTATTTTAAAAATTTTCATTCATGGATCTTTTAACACTTTGATTTTGAGAAAGATGATAGAAAGGCGTCATCTTATGTAAGCGAACACATTAATAATCAAGTTCTATTAACACCACTAGTTATTAGCCTGAGTTGTCATGTCCTGCCACTCCAAAAGGGAGAGGTGGCGGGTTCAAGTCCCGGTTGGGACATGCGTGCATATGTAATATCTATAAAAAAAAATCAAGTTCTATTAACACTGGCTTGTAGTGACTGGTAATTAAATATGTAAAACAAATATATTCTCTCCGAGAGAGTTTGTTTCATTTTTATTCTCTCTCTTTATACAATTAACAAATGAACTTAAAGCCTTGACTCTCTCTCCCTCCCTTTATACATCATGACAACACTTTAATTACAATACTACAATGATTTGACCCATTGAGATGGTTGAAAAATGTCAATTCAGAGGAGGACAACACAATAATGTTAGAAATTTGCTCAAAATTTGCCTAGGAAAGATATCTTAATAAGCCCAAGTGCTTTAGAAATTTTTTTGATGGGGTTTACCTTCCAACTTAGTAGGAAATGTTTATTTATTCTCTTCAAAATTTTTGACTTTATTTTTTCCTTTAGCTTCTTATTTTTACTTTTGCACCCAGTAGTCCTCCGTCTTTTTATCCTATTTTCATTAAGTAAAGACAAATGAAACAAAACAAATTTTAAGATAATTTCTTTTAAACAAATAATTTGTAGAGCTGTGTGTAATATTATCTAATTATGTTGAAAAATAGGTTTACATGACAGTTGAGTAGCTATGTTTACTGGGTTGATTGTCAAAATAATATAAAATAATTATTTTTATTTTTGATTGGACTATTTATTAAAACTTATTGAAAAGGCATAGTGACAATTGGCTTCATTTTTTTAATAATTTAACAATTAAAATTTACTTGCATTGACCGATCCCTTCCTTTTGTACTTGGGCTCTATTCAATGAATTCTTGTACTTTTAAAATAAATAAATAAAACGAAGTTTACTACTACGACTCAAGTCAAATAAACATTTATCACAACTGTTGAGGGTTTGTTGCATGAATCTTGTTTCACCATTTTACTCTTTCTACTGCCATAGATATATCATAGTATTTACTTAAATATTCTCAAGATCCATGTTCATAAAGGACCAGGCAAAATTTTACAATGTTTATCAACCGCTTAACATAGCCTTTTCCTTTCTCTGAGTTTAGAACCACTTATGTAAATATAAAACATTAATTACGTACGACATAGGTGGAGTTAATTTAACATTCAAAAATTCTAAGTATTAATTTCAAATTGAATTTTAAAAGTATACATAAATACTTATGAAATTAATTTGGATTTTTAGAATTTTGTATATATGAACAATATACATGCCATGTCCTAGCTATTAAAGTTTTGGATTTTCAGAAGGTTCCCAAAATCTTTAATTGTTTTTGTTGTTTTTATAGGGGACTTAAACTATACAAGGGAGTGTAGGTTCTCTTGTATACTACCCAATTATACAGAGGGAGTGTAGGTGCTCTTGTATACTATCTGTGTACATGTGTTGCACCCCTCTTTGGTACTTGTTTATAATTCTATTACTTATCAAAATAAATAAATAAATAAAGTTTCTTTCTTTCTATGTGCATATCTTACTTATTAAAGATTTATCATGTTGGTACATTCATGTTGTGTCATGTTCATGTCCATGTCCATGCTTCATAGAGAATGTGAGAGATTGTTAGAAATGGTTTAAAATTTTACTATTTTTGTTGTAAAGAAGATAATGTATAAAAGGTAACTTGGTAAGAGCTAAGAATAAGAGTAAAACTGAAGGAATAATGTAAGTTGATTGAGTAAAATAAACCTAAAAGTGACCATTTCTTGATTTTATGTAGAGAATGCAAAAGGAATGCGAGATTGAAGAGGACATTGGTAGGATATTTAAATAAGCTGATTTTCAACTGACTCAAGTCTTTGTTTGCTAATAAGCTTGAGTGTGTTAATGCGTCAAAAAAGCCACGAAACCTATTCAGCAGTTGGGGAAACAAATTCATTCAAAGGAAAAACAAACAGGCATGTCCTTTGTTGTTCACCCCTTCTCTCCTTCCATCTTTCCTTCCCTCCATCCCATGTAGGCGCATTCATGATTTCTTGCTTGCTTGTCAGATATTTTGAATTTTAAGAAAATTTTAAAATATAGCTTTAAGGCTAGCCTTGGTTATGGTACAAAATGCTGGACTGTTTGCACAGTCATGAAAATGAGTGTTGCTAAAGTAAACATGTTGAGATGAATGAGTGTTTATACAACGAAAGATAAAATAATAAATGATTGAACGGGAAGGAGGTGGAGGAAGCATCAGGACAAGACGAGAGAGTTATTTAAGATTGTTTGTCTAATTGGACACTGTTGAAGTGGAGTGGTTTAATTTTGAAGGTGCTAGTAGGATGGAGGTAGGCAAAAACAGATGTGGGGTAATAACAGGAGAAAGGACAAGATGGCCATTATTCAACATACTATAGCCTTGATAGCTGAATGACAAAGAAGCTTTGGTTAGTGGACCTTCAGTAGTTGGAAAACAAGGCTTCATGGAGTCGTGGACAGGATGGCAGAAAATGACAAGCTGAGGTGGTGAAGGTGTATAATTTAACATAAAAGGTGGTCCTTGATAGAGTTTACTGGCTAAAATTGATTACCATATGAGGGAAGTACAACAAAATGGGAAAACCATCGAAACAAACACCAACACACATGGTCAACCCTAATAACAATCCCAGCTTAATTACCCAAAAAAACAATCCCACTTGACAATCCAAAATTATAACAGGGCTCAAGGGTGGAAAGAATGCACTTGAAACTGTTGGAGCATTATAATCTTCTTTTCATTGGACCATCTGCCTTTTCATTTGGAGATCTTTGCTCCCATTTATGCACTTCTCCAATTGCTAGAGGAATGCCCTTGTATTTTGTTTGATTTCTAAAAAAAAAAAAAAATCGTTTTAATAAAAAATGGATACACATTGCTGACTTCAAAGATGAAAGACCTATGTACCTGCATTGCCGACTTCAAAGATGAAAGATCTATGTATGAGTTTAGCTTTAGATTTACTTTCAACTAGGCTTACAATTACTTTGCATACATATGGTTCATCCTCTGGTTGATTTTACAGGTCTGGATAAGGCTAAGATTATTCATCCACTTCTTTATTTTTGGATGCTTGTATTCCACTTTTTCACAGCTTACATCACAAAAGAAGATGCCTTTTCCTTTTCTCTTGTTCTTTCTCCTGTCCAAACTTGTACATCTATTACCAGATTTAAGTTTGAAATAAACATGTATCTCTAATTTGTCTAAAATTTAATTGGTGCCTACAGTGTTGTATTATGATTTTCTATGAATTCCTATATATTTCTCATTGCATCAAGTTTAAATTCTTGATTTTTTTTTTCATTCTCTATAACAATATATTCCTGAGAAAAATAAAGGAATCAAGTTAAACAGAGGATTTTCCTAGAAGAGTTAGCTTTGTATTGTGTGGTGCATATGTCGTGAAAGGAATTCCCGGGTCTTTGAAGGAAAAGAGAATCCTATATGGTTCTTAAGATTTTTTTTGAAGTTTTTTTTTTTTTTTTTCTTGTGTAAAGAGAAATACCGTCTGTATCTAGATACCTTTCTGAGTTTTTTGAGGGAGTTAAGGGCTTGATTTTTGTAGCCACTCCCTTTCTTTTTTGTATATGGATTGTGCCCCCCTCGGGCACTTTTAATATATTCTCATGTTACTGATCGAAAAAAAAATAGAAATAATAGTTTAAATAGCTAGTTATTACACCAGTGCTGCAAATATTACCAGAAAGGCAGAGTTCTGACATACATCCAAGATTGCCCAATATAACTGAAAATGGCTTTCTGAGATATGATTATACTGGACCTTTTGTTCTGCTGGAGCCTGTCAGTACGTTGTCTATTTGTTAGCTCAGCTATTAAGAAAATGAATTTTTAACATTGTTTCCCTTTTTCTTTGTAGCAGACAGTTATTCATAGATGGCTATGACAAGAACACTCCAAGTTTAGGCTGATCTCAGAAGGTACAAGTAGATTTCTGTTTATCTCTGTGTTTGTGAAGCATTCTTTTTCTTCCCCCCCCCCCCCCCCCCCCTTCTTCTTTTTACTGTTGGGAAACACCAGAATTATAAACAGGAATAGTTTGTAAACTTTTTTACTTAAAGGTTAGATATCTTTTTCTTCTCTCAACCATCATTGTTATTGTTATTAATTAAAATTGGCTGATTTTATTTTTGTTGTGCATTGGTTTATATTACTGCAATGTTTTGGTGATATAACTCTCAAGCAATGTTCAAGTTGCTAATTTCCTTCATAACTTGAATAAGAAAGATCCATGTTTTATCATTCCTATAAATCTGAAATGCTAGGTAAGTCAACTATAGGCCTTTTTAAGATTGTTGTAATCAGATATTGAACCCCATTTTTGCTATCTTCCATGATATCAGTAGCATATTTAAACATAAACTCCTGCCCTCTTTCCTGGTTTTTGTGATTTTCTTATTGTTGTTATTGGGCAACTATATCTTCCATAGGTGAGCCATGTATCCCACTATCATATCCCATCCCTAGTTTTCATCTGTATCATGATGGCTGGTCTCTTCTATTGCCGCATCAGGCTATTTTGATCACAGCCACAGGGTGATAAATAACATGGCTCAAGTTGTTCTTCAGTCAAAGACCCCTCGATATATTTGTAGCTCTAGCATTATTCTGTGAATCATATCATCATCCATGGTGCAATCTACGGCCTGAGCCCATGTCAAATATATGTGTTGAGAGGCAAAGCATATAATAGCTGCAACTTATATCAGGGGAAAAGTTGAGTTTGACCACAAAAAAAGGTGGTCCTTTGGAACTTGTAGTTGCATGGCATTTGCATCAGAAAAAATGTTTTAACAAATTTGCGATTTTCCATAACGAAGGGATGAGCTTCATGGGCTTATTCAAAATGCTGCTTTTCAGGAAATAGGCTTCTATTACTGCTCATGTCGTTCATCTCTTATTATACAATCAGCAATCCTTTATAACTTTACGAAATTCCCCCCTTGATGAAGAAATGAACCATGTAAGTTTGGCCATTCGGCATTTGTTTATGCGAGGTTATTGGAAAAATTGACAGAGCTTTATTTAAACTATTTGGAGTCAGCTAATGTTTACAAGGGATTTGACAAATTTGATGAGTTACTTGATGCAACTCTCCTCTCTTTTCTGGGCTTAGAACTGACTGTTATACTAGTCACACAATTGCAGGCAAAACTTGTGGAAACAGCAATATCCATACCAAGTTCTATTGACCCTGAAAGTGAATTTGCAGGACTCATTGCCATCATATTCCAATTTTAGAAGATTGGTAATTCATGGACAACAAATTTTGTTGCATCAACATGAAGGAAAGCAGTTTATCATTTGGTATATATATGCATGCAAACTTCAAGCTCCATGTCTTACTTCCCAAAACGTTACTATTTTTTGTTATATAGTGGTTCAAATCAAACATTACCAGTACAAAATGGTGGCAGCATTGCCGGAGATGGTGTTGATTAGTGCCAAAGGTTACTAAGGGTGTGGCTGACTCAAGTATGATTAATCTTGAAATTGCTCATTTTGTTGCATAAGTTCTCAAAATTAATCATAAAATTTAAATTGCTTAAATAACAAAATTAATCTTGAAATTGCTCTTTTTCTCATAGAAATCTTCTTTTGTCTCCTCATAAGGGTAACAACTACCCTCAAAGTCTTACTGCGATAAGAAATGCAAGAAGATATTAAAGGCATATACCTTTATAGAACTGATAACTGCAAGAAATGTTCACTCTCAACAATGTTTAGTTTAGGTCACAACATCTTTTTCATTACTTTGTATGATAGATGGTTTTGAATGTTTTTACTTAATTTTTCATTTACTTATTCGTTTTTCCATCATGTGCAAGTATGTATATTAGATCTCGCATAATGTGAATCCACCTGCTGACATACTTAACTTCATTTTGATTCACAAGTTCTTTCCATCTTTATCAATTCAATTAGGGTGCTAAGAAATACTCTTCCACTTGAGAGCAACACAATTGTAGACTAGCCAATTCAAAATCTAAGAAGCTTTGATTCTTTGTCCACTTTCTTTTTCAAGAGATAATGAGGTTTTTAAAACGCCCCCTAACTCAATTATATTTTTATTTAAGTTGCTTTTATTTCTCAAACCCATAGAAAGTCATTAAAGTAGACAAAACCATACAAAAAGAAGAAGAAAGTGAGCTGTTAGGATGCTCAGATCGGTCGTTCGGTCTAGCCTGGCCCGACCGGACTTCCGATTGTAGGGAAAGGGGGATCCCGAGGGCATGTCTTTGACTGAACTTGTGGTCTGAGGGAACCGGTTCACCTGGTAGAGGCTACTCTTATTTTGGCTTTCTACCATTCTTTGGGGCCGTTTAATTATCTCTTCGTACCAAAAAAAATTCCTACAATTCCATACTCAATGTACCATATATCTCCAAACATATCTTAATGCATCAGTTTTAGGATTTGGGTCATAGTTTTTAGGTTTTCTTCCCAAAATCCATTCAAGACATCTAAATTCATCATTTTCCCGTCATTCATCACAAAATATACTCACCCAAGGCATAGACCAAATTGTTGACGTCTCAATCACATTTCCAATAATACATTTTCATTAGTTTAAAATTGCAAACTCATAGGCTTTTTACATTGAAACATATTGTCCCAATGCTACAAAATAAACATTGGACTACCATAGTTACAAGTTCTCACAGTATAAGACCTCCAAGGTTACTAACATAAAATCCACACGAGAGTTCAAAACTTCATAGTTCTTGGTTTCCGAATCCCCCTCCTTGTCCCGAAATTAGTACGGGGTTAAGTTCCACGCTCCCATAAACGAAATGAACTATGGTGCTAAATGTATGCGGTGACAAGTGGCATGTGCATAGCGTTATAACATGGCATGCTTCCAAGAACAATCAAAATCATTATATGTCAATTTGTTTCAAATCCTATAAGACATTCACATAACAAGATCATCAAAGAATCATACCCATACCATTAAGTCTATCCACCATCTTCACAAATTCCTACATTCTAAGGTCACATGTAATGATAGCAACCATGTCGCCCATCTACCTTGCTCTATGCATCTCAAGAGTTATTATGCTTTACATACAAAGTATCGTCTATTTAATTGTGCATCCAATCATTAAGTAAAAATGATAACAACTTCATTCAACCATTTTATCAAATATATAGAGGGCTTTATATGGAACTCAATTATTTAGAGTCATATTTTCATACTTCTAACAAAACATATGAAATAGATCATCCATGGTACAATGTTAGATACCTTATTAGAATGATTTCAAAGATTACAAACATGGAATTCACACATCAAAGCATTCAATTCCAAGCTCTACCACATTTAGTAACACACTAACATTGGGGTTTCATCATTTAAAACTCATAAATACCCATTTGATCACATAAAACAAGCAAGACAAGCTAAAGTAGCCTTTACTCAACGGGATAAGCCTAGGGAACAAAAGTCTCCAATCACTTATGATATTTTGGAATGCCGATACAAATGGATTATGGAGATTGATAGCACAGCTGAAGAGTCTTCATCTAGTGGAGATGGGCTTGATTTTATATTTGACTCTGATGGTGAGAAGTCAAATTTTGCACTAGATGAGGATGACATGGAGGAAGATCAAGTTGAAGAGTCTTGATCTATGAATTCTCCTTCAGATTAAAGACCTTAGTTTCTTATGTTAAAGTATAGGATTTATTTTTTATATGTTTAACGTTTAGAAAACTTACTATTAGGATTAATGGTTGTTTCTTTTTCTCTTTTCTTTGGATATTATTGAAAGGTTTTTTAAACTTAAGTTTTGGAAACTATAGATATTAAGGTTTAATATATGGTAGTTTAGTTAATAATCTGTTCATATTTTCTTTATTTTAATGCTTAAATATCCATTCTCTTTGTCAATTTTGACAAAAATTGAGGAGATCAAATTTTTCTCATACAATTGGTTATTATGAATATTTGTGAAAGGGAGAGTTTATGTTTAATTAGGGGAGTTTATTATTTTATCTTATTTTTTCTTGATAATTTATTGTGTTTTACCACATATGTGTTTAATATTTTATTTTAGTTGTGGTGTGCAGATAATTTTATAAGTAATCTAAGATCTACGAAGTTTTTTACTTTTGGGTTTCACAATGTAATGAGTTTACAAGTTGTAATTTTTTTTTATTGGTCTAGAAATTTTCAAAATGGGAGATTGTTAGAAAAAATAGACAATTTATATTGGAAATTCTTTTTCAAAAGGTTGTATTGTTTTAGATAGTGATTGTTAGTTTAATTGGTATTAAATCATATGGTTTACAACTAGTCGTGAAATAAAGACTCGAGACATCTCAAAATTATGTCAATGTTGGAAGAAGTAAGCAAATTCAAGGTATGTGTTCATACATATTATACATTTTTATTAGGCACATACCTTAGAATTATTCTTTAAGTTTATAAGTGAACTTAATCGTAGTTAATTTGACTTTAAGTGAGTTAGTTTTGACTATAAGTTCATACACTAAATAGGTTTAAGGAATATGCTAAACTTGGTTTATTATCTTAAATGTGTTTATTTTAGAAAATCACATTTATTCTCGTCAAATTCAAAAAAAAAAAATTCTAGTAGCATTCTCGTCCGAACGAAGGAGTCTTTTCCGTCTTAATGGAGTTCCATTCTAATGGAAGGTATGTTCTTGTCTGAAAGTGTATGTGTAAACTTTTTCACGCTGATCGACTCCTTCTGAATTTGTCAGTTTCGTGCACAAAGCTTTTTCCAACTTAGTTTAGGCTCAACACACAAATTATTTAATATAAGTACCTACATAGTTAAAACCCTAACCTCTTCAAGCACAAATATAGAGAAATCTTAAGCTTTATATTTTATTCATATAGTCATATTATTGTAAGGTTTTATTCCTTGTGATTGCAATATATATATATATATATATATATATATATATATACCTAGTGTTGGTGAGTACACATAAGGGCATATAGTAGTCAGAGAACGAACAATTATTGCATGAAGCTTGTACACTATCAGCATATGTGGATATGAGGATGTAATTGGTATTGCAGTTGGAAAAAACTAGTTAAAGTTGAAAGACACAACTAAAAATTAAAAATAGACTTGCAGATAAATTACTGGAGGTTAGTTGTTTGTGGGATAGGACTTTGTGGACTTGTACATATATCATTCTTTTTAACTAATGAATTTTTGCAACTTGTGGTAAAATTTATTTTCCAAGAGGATTTTTCACGTAGATTTTAGTGTCATTATTTGCTTCATAGATGCATGATTTTTATTATTATTGTCGTAATGATTTCATGAACTTAAGATTTTAAATATTTATAAACAAGAGAATGTTTTCAATAATAATCTATATTAATTAATGAGATATTTATTAAATCAACATTTTTAATTAATTAAATTATATTTTAATTAATTAAAAAGTAATATAAATAATTCCGCACTTTTAATAAATATTTACTATCATTAAGTTTTATATTACACTAAAATTTGAAACAATTTAGTACGTATCATTAAATTATTTCCACCGCCTCAAACCTATTTGCTATATTTTTCTTCTCTATTTATTTGTATTGTAATATAGATAATCTTGATTTTTTAGATTTTAAATTATATTAATCATATTCTTTATTTTTCATAACACAAATTATTACACTGAAATAAATACAAATTACATTTTTTTTTCTAATACATAAACTGTTTAGATATTTCATATAGTTGATTTATTGAATTAGTTTTGATACATAGATAATTCTTTATGTTATTTGTGATGTGAACTTTTGGGAAAAAGATTATTACTATGAATTTTTGTTAATTATTGCCTAAAAAATTTTGGTTTAGAAAAAATCCCTAACTCCACTATGGAGATAAATACGGTAAGCCCAGTGATTTCAATTCCCAAATACAAGGGAAAACATCATTTCCAACTTTACAAGAATAACCATACTGTTTTTCTTTTGGCTACTGTTAACAGCACATGATGACGCCCCTGTAAGTCCATGATTATCTTGCAAGTACATGAAGACTTGGAATGGAACCAAACAGACAAGAGAGATAACTGCTCTTCAACAGTACCTCTTATTCCCTCCTCCTACATTAATTTTGCTTTAAAAACTTTTGTTATAAACAATCACAGGTACCCAGTTTCATTTTGCAAATGCATGCACTAGTAAATCTTACCATGAAGAGAGGACTTTTTAGGTTATAGAAATGCAACTCAGGGAATCGGCATATATATAAATATATATAGTTGATGTCAAACCATTTTAGTTATCTCCATTTTTCTTCGCCAATGCTGTCTCTGACCTCTCAGTTGAGTCATTCTTCCCCATACGTTGGATCCAGAAGCAATAACATATGTATGAAATTTAAACTCGGTCGATATTTAGAACACCTCGTATGAATAAAAAAAAAAGTTCATGGGAAGAAGAAGGCAAATGGCAGATACATAAACATATTAGGGAAAAGTATAGAAGGAGAACCAGAAACTTAAAGACTGTTATTTGAATATAGCAAGCAACAGACTAAAGCATAAAGCTTCCCATAATAAGAGGTTACAATTTCCAAGTCGCCAACAAAATGGGGACTCCTAAACAACCAGCATGCCATAAGAGTTATTTTGTAAGATGAAAGCCTTTGATCACAACTGTTGGCAAAGAGAAAAGCAGTACTCGCGTTACAAACTCGACTATAATAGAATTTGGCATTTTTACAATCCCTAGCAACCATCTGAAACATGATCCTGCAGGAAAAAAAATCAGTTTACAGTATTATTCACCTTTTGAACATAAATATAGGCATTCAAAAAAATAGTAATAGCTGTAAATGAACATTAGCTTGACTGCATTTTCTTCCATCTATTAAAAAGGAGGTTGAAGATTTGAGTCCTAATTGGGAAAAAGTGGGTGTGTGTTGATTCTTGCCTACCATAAAGAAAAAAAAAAGGTAACAATCTAAATGAGATGGATCATATATCAATACAACGGTAAATACTGTTGCTTATTTATATCCTGAAATGACATTTATGCTCCTTCAGCTTAATTATTTCCATTGGGTTCTCCAACCTGTGACAATGAGCTTTTTTTTACTAGTAAGATAATGTTGAGTATATTGTTCTTTCCATTGGGTTCTCCAATGGATTTTTTTTTTATATTTATCAGATAATGATGAGTATATTGTTTTGACTTTCTCTTTTTCTTTTTCTTTTTTATAACTTCTTATTCGATTTTTGGGATCGAATAATTCGAGAGATTAATCTCACCGTTCATTTAGTTGGGGGCTAATTAAAACCAAAAAAACATCTCGTATGGAATTGACTCTCAAGAAAAAATAGTATCTGCTGAATTTTGATTTTTGATTAGACGACTTTGGGATAATAAACTTCTTTAATTATTGTTTACCGTACACTCGACTACTTTGTTGAGGATATTGTTTTGACTTAAAAGAAAAAAGAGTGCTTGTGAGCCATATTAGTCAGATGAATCAAGTTATTTTTTAAAAAAAATGGAAACAGTTGTTTGTGTTGGCAAAAATCACAATATGTACATCAAGGAGGCAGCATCAAACAAGCTCGCCCCTAAAAAAAAAGAGACAGCTAAAAGAACTACAGGTACCATATAAACAAAAAACCAGGAGACTCAAGAATGCTGTCAGACATAACTTGACTCAAAAGTTTGACCGTTATGTCTTGAACTCGATTCTGTATATTAGTCATTTTTTATTACATTCATTATCTGATGTGAGAATCTAAGGATCACACGTTACCTCATCAGCAAGCACATAATTTAGCAGATATTTTAGTGAGTGGCAAGGTGCAGATCTAGCAGTTAATGAAATGCATTTAGATAACGTAGAATTCGAAGTGGGTTTTTAATTGGCTAAAGGTGATCACATGTAAGTCATAGCTTGTGTTTAAAGACACTCAACCCTAACAAATTCTTAAAAGGAATTCACCTTTGGAGCACCACCATTGGAAAGGAAATCAAAATTCTTACACAAGCACAATGGGAACCCTACCTTCCTGGAGATAAACTGGATTATAAAGGAACCTTTTCAATCAGCGTTCATCCAACTTGACATAAACCAGGGCAGTTAACCATTGAAGTCGGAACATATATTTAATATTTAAATATAAGGAAGGTCAATAAAATATCCATAGTTTGTACTGTAAATGTTACTACCAGGGCTTGCTTTGCAAGAATTCTTATGAAATATATGTCTTTCGCTGATTTTGAACACATGGTTTTGTAGAGGCATATATATCTTCAACAAATATACAACCAAGCACCATGAATGTTTAATTCACTTTACTTATGAACTCATATATAGTAATTCTCTAGGGCTATTATAATTGTTAACAAGAATTGTGAACTGTCATTATATTTTGATTTGGAAGGGGGCAAGCCAAGTGCATATTGCATCAATCCCTTTATTCATAAATTGTGAAAAGTCTTCTCATCTCCTTAATTTGTGAATGTAACTACGTTACTGAACCGCCTAATTTGCTATCCATTTGTATGCTTTTTATTTGGATTTCCCACTCCTAAGGGTTGATTGCACAGTTAATCATATAGATAAACACTAATGGTACTTAATTCTCTCTTCATCCAGTCAGTTTCACTGGGGATGCCCTAAGATTTGTTAATGAATCTGCTAGATATTTTTGCTACTAATATTTTTAAGTAAAAACTTCATAATGATATATAGTTCAAACAAGTTTTTTAATCATTAGATTTAGTGCAATAACATATAAAAAAAAAAAACAAGAAATAGAAAAGAAAGAAAAGGGAGAAGGAAAAAATCTAAAGGACTATATTGTATTAAATTGAATTGATATTGAAACTAAGCATGAGAGCTCCTTATATAAAAGGGTTATGAGGTTATACATAGAAAGTATTAATAAAGAAAACAAACTGTAAAATCTTAATCCTACTAGCATTATAAAATAATATATATGTGGCTGCTAACCCTAACCCTATCACAATAATATATAGGTAACCCCAATATACTTCTAACATCCTCCCCTCAAACTTTTGGTGGGAGGTAGACCAACTTGAGTTTGTAAACAAAAATTTTTGAAAGTAGACAGTTGCCTTGTTGGCGTTGTGGTTGAAATGTAGATGTTACCCAAGTTGACATGGTTGTAGAGGTGGATCCTCAATAGAGTTTATGACGACGCATGGAAGCGTCGAGCTAGAACTGAAGGTGGCACACTGGAAGCACAAATGATGGTGTGCATAGCCAATTCTGATGGGGGTGGGGACCGTGAAGCTGAGATGGCAGCAATGGAAGAGCGGCTAGGTGATGGACGTTGACTGAGAAGGGTTGGTGGTGTTGGGATTTGGACAGCGAAGTGGGAGAAGTGGTTGAGGGGTAGCGAACATTGTGGGTTTTGTTGGTGGCGTCGTCGGTCCACAATAGTTTTGATGACAGTGGTTTCACAAGTGATGAAAGGAAGGCCTCATTGGATGCCCAAGTGGTTGAATTGCAGCTAAAGGACGACAGCGTCTTACGACTATTGGTTGTTGGGCTCTGATACCCTGTTAGATTTGATGGAATAATAATAAAGAGACAAAAAATAGAAAAGAAAGAAAAGGAGAAGGAAAAAACTCAAAGGATTACATTGTATTAGATTGAATTGATATAGAAACTAAACAAGAGAACTCCTCGTATAGGAGGGTTATGAGGTTGTACATGAAAAATATTAATAAAATAAACAAACTGTCAAATCCTAATCCTAGTAACATTACAAAATAATATATGTGTGACGGCTAGCCCTAACCCTATCACAATAATATATAAGTAACCCTGATATATATACTTCTAACATTAATAACTCCACTTCAACCCCATAATTTTTTACCCTTATAGGGAACATTATGAAATTTTCTACCATATTCTTAGTAACCGATCATGGAGAACTTCCCAGTGAAGGACTGATGGAAAATACATCAGATAAATGGACTTTGATCGACATTAACAAAAAATCAAATGGGGAAAACCGATGGGAAATTTATGTTCTTGGATCAAAAAAATCAGTCATTCGATCACCTCCTAAATAGACAGCAATGACAAAGTAAACAATATATTTTTTTCACTGTAAAACTAGAGCATTGTGACAAGATAGAATAAATGTAATGACCCACAAAATCCAATGAAGACAAAGAGCAATCTAGTAAAGGTGCAAAGGACAATTGCATATGGAGACACAAAATTTCTATACTGCCCTTGCAAAGATCTTATGCACAATAAGAAGAGAGAAATAGTGGGGGAATGGCTTAAAATGGAGTGGTTAACATCAACAAAACATAGCTAATTGTTTAATTAATAATTAACCATTTGGTTTCTCGTACATATTAGTGATTTGCAATAATGATTTTCGTGAATTAAAAAATATAATGTGAAAGGCCATACTATAAAGCATGCATGGACCCTAAAATTTAATATTTAAGAGATTGAAAAGAAACCATAGATTTAATAAATTATTGGTCTATTCTTAGATATCAACATGCAAAAGTGTTTGCTACCTCAGATGATCATCACCCACGGGGGCACAGAATCAGCAGAATCCCAAAAGAACTTAAATTAATGATATGATGTATGTAAGAAATATTAGTTTATACTTACCCAAAATATATATATATATATATTAATTTATAGTTTAATACATATTATTATGATTTCACTACACATACAGTGTTTTTGTATGATGAGAGAAAGAGAGAGAATATTCATCCCAATATATAAAACTATTAGCTCTTCTAGTCTATCTTTCGGGGATGATAAAAAAAATACTAAGATTGCATTGTCAACATTGCATTTAATGATTCTGAGAGTTGAGGAAGCTAGGGCAATGCCACTGACAACAGTATATCGACAAAGAATCATTCAAAATCTTAAAGTGATCATGCAAATTAGAGTTTTGCATTTTCTGGGTTACTGTTACAAGGGTTTAGTATGAAGGGAAAGAAGTTTTTTTTGGAAAGAACTTCCCCTATTGAAAATCAGTGGTTTCGTTAATTTCTTCTTGTTATCACTTGGGGTGAACCAATCTAATCCAAAACCCCAATAACCATCATTAAAAATGTAGTAGATTCACATATAATCCATTTATGTTTTTTTTTTTTAATGTAACTTCATGAATCAAGAAAGCAGGCCATGGAAAATTAAGCATTCTAACCAACTTAAACATTTTATAAAAAAAGCAACTTACCATTTTCAAAAGCAGACATATATAGAATCAAGAAAAGCGCATTGGGGGCGAATTGGAATCATCGTCTGCCGGGCTTTGATTTGCTTTCTTTTTCTTCTTCTTATATGGGATCCCCCTTGCCTTAGCTTGATACTCCTTCACCTCCCGAAGATAAACACGGATCGCACCGGTAGCAAAAGGGTTGGTCTCCGGTGCGCCACCGTTCTCTTCATAGGCAGCTCGAAGCCTTCCGATGAGTGCATCAAGGCTGCCCCAAGCTTGTCTGAGTGGGCAGGTGCAAGGAGCAGGTGGCTCGGGCTGTCCATAAAACATACAACCCTGTAAGTGAACTTTAGTCTTCCCAAACTGATCCAGGTATCGAAGGAAGTCAAGCACATGGCTGCTATTGCAATGTGAAAGTGAAACTGATGGTCTCTGGTTCTTCAAGTACTGTCCAAAAGTGTTCCAGTCTCTCCTTTTCTGCGACTCGTAACGGCTTGGCGTTGCGGGTGCATCACCGGGGGATCTTGATGACCCCTCTGCTAAATCTTTCCCTCTGTCGATCGACATGAGCCAAAGCAAGTAGAGATTGATCAATTTTATTTTCCTAAATAAGGCAAAACCACTTGAAGAGGAGGGTAAAAAATAATAATAAAATAGGAGGAGAGTATGAAGTCAAGTGGAGAAAGATGAAGATCACATCATAGGCCTAATGTGAGTTGACATGCAATGGTCCACATGCACTTGCTTTCTATTCCTCTTTTCTTCCTATTTCATTTTAGTTTTCCCTTTTTTTAGTAGTACAGTAACATCATGAACTATACGTTGCCTCTGGTAATTTACAATTATTGTATATTGTTTTGTCAATATTGTCTTTTATCTCTTTCTTTTCCCTCCAAAACTATCACCATTATTGTTTACAAGACAGTGACTCAGTCCTTGCAATATACTAACCTAGCTAGGTTTCTTATCAAACTTAAATTTTCAATAAAAAAAAAAAAAAAAATCCTCCAATCCAATATTCAAAAGTTGAGACCAATATTATAATGATAGAAATTAGTTATTTATCTCAAAATTACATAGAATGCCTCAAATATATCTTTAGCTATTATTAAGGGTGTCAATTTTTAACATGACATGACAACATAAAACAAACATGACACAGAATTAACCGATTTGAATTAAATATGTATGTGTTTGTGTCAAAAATAGGTTAACATGCGAGTTTAATATAATTAATTAATATGTTATGTTTGGATTGTACCATGTCAATATGATTAACACAACCTAACACGGTTAAATATAAAAATGTTATATTTTTTATTGATATTTTGTATTTGTATCTATCATACATTCATTTCCATTAATAAATTACTTTTTTAGTGGATCAAAAAAGTATAAAAAAAGTTATGAGTTAAAGTAATTCATCCCTCATTGAAGGTCTACCAAAGTTTGAAAAAACAAATCTTATAAAAGAGGTTTCTCCTTAATTTTGTCTCTTATGCAAAGTTTATAAAACTTGAAAATTATTCTAAATTATTTCATCTAAAAGATAAAAAAAAATATATTAAACAGGTTAATTGTGTTGATACGTGCAAATTCCTAAAAGAATGTAGTTAATTATTTAGGACACTTTCGACCCTTACATGAAATTAATATCAAATTTAAATTTGAGCTAAAATTTTGTTTTACAAAAAAACCCCTCTAATCTTATAGTCAAACAAGAGATGGATATTATATGTGATATAAATTAGTTATTTATATTAGAGTTACGTTGAATGCCTTAAAAATACATTGTTTAGTTATTACACTGCTAAACTTGAACAAAAATTGCATGTTAATCTTAAATGGTAAACCAAATGATATAAAAACTTTAGAAAGATCTCTTACTTAAATTTTAGAGTCAATTATGGGAACATTCATGAAAATAAGGGTCCACAAGGTTTAGGCCAAAACATTAACTCCAAAATTTCATGAGTTTTTAAATTGTCAAAGATCAAAGTTAATATTAATAACATGGTATATTCAGTACTATTTTTAATGACAATTTTATCTATGTTATATATTATATGATTTGGGGAGAAAATCGGCTTTTTGGTTTCAAATGTGTCTCTTATATAACTATTTAATTCAAATCTCGTCCTCCCTCTAGGCAACCATTGAAGCTCACCCTCTATGTGCGCATCACTGGTGCAAAGCCACCAGAACCAACTTTACTGAATGAGATGTCGAAACAAATAGGGTGCAACGACGTCGACGAAGACACGAAACTCTACGCCTAAGTTAGTCTATCATTTTTAGACATCAAGAAAAGTTTTCGAGTCACAAACTCGAACTCAGCCCTCCGATCACGGCTACCTTCTTCAGTGTTCTTGATCTGCTTTTGTAATGCTTATGTGAAATTTAGGGGATTGAAAAGGAAGGTTTTTTTGGCTCTTGCAGCAGTTGATATAAGGCCACGCATGACGGCGATGGCAACGACAGTCTTATGGTGGTGGATCTTCTGTCGGGCATTCAAAACTCCGAACTGGGTTATGAAGCATATGGGAGAGGGACAGACCAAGAAAATAAGAGAAAAGTTCTTTGATGATGATGTCCTCGGGGATAATCAATGGGTAAGGTTCTTTGATGATGATGTCCTCGAGTTTAACCAGTGGGCTGTAGTTATTGTTTAGAGGATGGAGTCTTCAAAGAGAAATCATGGTCGAGAAGGGTTTCGAGTTGGGATCTTGTTTGGGACCCGAGAAAGGTTCTACATTAATGTAAAAGCTAAAAAAATACTCCAACAGTGTAGATGGTTAAAACAAACTGAGATAGATTAGTGGGTTTGAAAGTTTGTGACTCCAATTCATCACCAACCTTAGAAATTTAGTTTAATGTTTGTGAAAATTATAGCAATATTGCATGTATCAGTGTTGTTGTTGTGATATATACATATAGTTTGGGTTATTTTTGGTCAACACAGAAATTTCTTCGTATTGTGTTCTCTATCCAACTTTCTTTGTTGAATCAATGTTCGACTATCACAACTTTTATAAGGAACAAAGAAAATTTTTATGCATTAATATATGTGTTAGGAAATTTGAGTTTGAAATGATAGTAAAAGTTTCATCTTTATGATATGTTGGCAATTCATTCCCAAAAAAACTATAATAAATCTATAATTGTTAGGATATATTAATTTTGGTTGTAACTTTCAATGTTAGTCAATTAAATCGATAAAAACTTGTAAATATCCAAACTCAAGTTACAACTCTTATATCTGAAGATGACTTTTATGATCAATTTGTTATTACAGATCATACTTGAAATGTTAATCACACTTAAGTACATTACATTCATGATTAGAATTATTATGAGTGTCAGGTAATTTTATTTAAAGTTTAGATATGAAACTTATTATGGTTAATTTGATCATAACTGAGTTAGTTTTGACTATAAGCTAAACCATTGTTTGAAAAAATATTTTTTAAAAATTTTTAAACTTATTTTATTTCCCTTATTGGATTTATTTTGGAAAAATCGAGTTTATTCCCATTGCAATTCGCAAGCTATATTTTAGTAGCCTTCCTATTCGAATAGAAAAGTCTTTCCGGTCCGAACAGAGACCTATCTTACATTCCATTGTGTATAGAATTTTGACAATTTTGATTGGTTATTACATTCTAAATTCTATTAGGTTTTGAGAAGCCTATATATACCTATAGTGCAAGTTTTTTCAAAGAAAAAAAAGAGTGCGAAGAAAGCACAAAAGATTATTTTGCATTAGGTGACTGCCTCAACAAAGCATTACTTTTATTTGAGTATTTTGATACTCTTCATGAATCCTACATTGAGATCAGGATTTCAAATAGTCTTTATATCATAGAGGTTATTGTGATGTGTTTTGCTTTCTAAGATTGATTCATAGGTTCATTGTTTATGATCATTACACGGTGGACTATTGATTTATGGACCTCAAATTGGTGATAAAAGTGGTGGACTATTGATTTATGGACCTCAAATTGGTGATAAAAGTGATTTCTGTGAAGAAGATCATTAGTGAAGATGCAATTGACAGTAGGGAAGCTAAAACAGAAAGGACTATGGACATTGACTAATAGTAGAAGACTACAACGGAATATAGTAATTAAGGTTAGGTTATCGAGATCTGTGTATCTTTGTATGAATTGGTTTTATAGTTGAGTTTTCTTGCAAGTGTAGCTTTTATTCCTCAAGAAGAGGTTTCTCACGTAGAATTTGTGTTATGCTCTTATTCTCTTTATCGTGTTTGATATTATTTTAAATGAATATATGTTATATAGCACTTTGCCATATTTTATTCGGAATTTGGTATCAAAGATATATAACAAGGAACAATTGGTTTAGCAATTAGTTCAACGATTCCTATCTAATTAAACTACTTAATTAGAGAAATAAATTTGTAACTATTTGCGTATTTTGTGAGACAATTGGTTCAATTTTAGTTATTTTAATTAACTAATTAAGACCCAAAACCGCCTTATTATGTAATGGTTTTTTTCTTTAATCTGGACAATGAGATTTCTTTGTTCTATGGACAGAGAAATTTCGATGTCTATATAATATAAGGTGTTTACACAAATTTTTCACTCATTTTCTCAAACTTAGCCTATCCAGTATTCCCACAACTTCTTGATTCTTATACTAGCTTATACAACCATTTTCTAAAGTTCACCTTTTACACAGCTGGGTGAGCTCTTACTTGAATTGGATTTATATTTCTTTCCAACATTACTCTTACTTTCGAAGCTCAAGAAAGTATATTGCTTGTACTATTAGCTACCATTTTATAATGAAGCATGTAAACATTCCTTGTAACTTTAGGGAATATCATGGAATGGAATTTTGTAGACTTTAATGTTTGCAGCTGAATTTTTAAGAGGAATTTGTGATTTGAACAAAGAAACTTCTCTGGTGTATGGACAAAGAAAGTTTTCCATTTTATGTATTGATTCACTATGAAAACATTGAGTTTTTTTTTCAAAATTTTGTATGTAATATGGATCTTATTTGATAGATCTCGATTAGAATCCAAATATATAATTTATATAATAAAATAGATTTCTCTTTAAGCTAAACGTTGTAGTATAAAGGAGATCCATTAAGGTGAGAAATTGTGCTATTTTTTAATATTTATTTGTATGCTTAAAAGAGTCTAACTTTGATGCTAGACATGGAGATGGTCCTATCTATTTTTCATATAATCCATGACTAAAGAAAATTCTTTATTAGCTAGATTCAAGTTTGGAAAATCAAAATGTTACTTAAAGGAGTCAAGGCCTTTGGCTTTAAAAGGTTCTATGAGACCATAAATTACTTGATTAATAATATTAAGTGATATAAAGATCATACTTGAAATCAAAACCTTCTTTTCAGTCTCTAAAAAGAACTTGTTTAGAATTATCATGGCCAATGATGGCTTTCATGGAGCTATATTAAATTGATATGATAAACTTTTTTAAGTTGGGGTTAATAAAAGTATGCATAAAAGAACCTAAGATTTTATTCTTATCAAGATAGTCATTTAGTTTACAAGCTAATTAAGCACATTCTTATATGGATTAAAGTAATCTTTCCATGAACATTATTTAAGGTTCATAACTTCAAAAGAGAATGTTGTGAATACTTGTACATACCTTAAGGTCACTAGGAATACTTACAAGTGAATGTATTTCACTTGCATTCAATGACTTAAATTTGGTACATAAATGATTATTTTTTAAACTTTGAAATCAAGGAATTGGATAGAATCTCCTTTGTCGTTGGATATAGAAAATCACAGAGACATGTCTCAAAATACATTGTGATCATCTCAGAAGGGCTACATTGAGAATGTTTTAAAGAATTTCAAAATAAATAAAAGATGGTACCTATCTTAAGGTTATAAGGTACTCATAAGGAACCAAGGACTATAGCATTGAAGCAACTTCACATGTTCTTTGGTTATGAAATTTTATCATAAGGTTTCAGGTTGTGGATTCAATTTTCAAACCCTTAAGGATTTACTATGATAATTCACCTGTGGTTTTCTACTCTAAGAATAACAAGAGTAGTAGTTGAATTAAGTATATTGACATAACGTATCTTATTGATAGAGAGAGCAAAGAAGCAAAAGGTTGTTATTGACTATATTAGTACAAATTTGATAATTGTAGATCCCATGACTAAAGGACTCTCAATAAAGACATACTCAAGACGTGTAGAGCAAATGAGATTAATGATTTCATATTATTCTTGATCTTGTTATTCTATTATCATTATGTTACAATTAATAAAGGTATAAAGATTTTATGTATTTAAGCTTTTGCCTTTACAATGAAGTTGACCTAAAATAACTTGTAAGAAGTTACTCATAAAGTATAATATACCACATAAAATCTTGAGAGAGTGGTGCATTATGATACATGGAAGGAAGCATGATCGCCATTGATTCGTGTGTTTGTCTCTTAAATAAAGAATGAGTAGTTTCAGTTTATGAGCATGATTAATATTTGACTTTTATCACCCAAACGATCCAAGATATGTCATGTATGTCAAGTGGGAGAATGTAAGCTTGTCTTTTTTGAGGACCTAAGGGCCCACAAACCACATCAAGTTTTTCATAATATATGTATATATATAGATATTATATTTTGCTAAGTCAAAATCTTGGGTGATAGGATGCAAATAACTATTCTTCTGTAAAGTGGTTATGCATATAGCTTGTGATAGACTATGCTTTCTTAATGGTATGACAACTTTGAAATATAAAATTTTTAAGATTGGGGATCCTTGCTTATTTATATATCTGGCATGTGACAATTATTCAGTTATAAGGTATTTTTCGTAACATAGAATTGCTTAGTAAATTTTCTTCCATCTTTCACGTACCGTACCAGAATAATGTGAGAGTCGTATAATTGTATAAATGTTTGTGATCAATTTAAAAATGATGATACAAATATTGAACATGCAAAAGCCTTAAATTGTATGACTGAAAGTAAGTATCATGTGCTTCTGCTTATTATTATACATATATATTTCCCAATATTGCTTAAAAAATCACTTGGGAGCTATCACTTGCTTTTATGAATAGAATGAGTGTGATGATTGGTTAACAGTACTGACTTGGTGTTCCCATTAACAAAAATAGCAATTAGTTTAGGGAATGCTTATTGGCATTCTTTAAACAACCTCAAGTATTTCAAAACAATAATGAATTTTACAGTGCATGAGACTTCTTTTTTATTTTGGTTCTTATAGAGTGCAAATAGCTCTTCCCTTAGCGTGTATATATGTAGGGAATGCTTATTTACACTCCTATTTGTACATTTAAACTCTTAAGAAAAACTAATTTTTTAAGAATTAAAAAAAAAAATTGGGAGTGTATTAGGTGAGAATTGGGAATCTTTTTGTCCTATATAGTTGTCACATTTATAATTAATATTTAATAGGTAAATAATTGATAATTCTATTACTTAATAATTAAATTTTAAAAATAATTTATAATATTAATTATTAGAAAGACAAAATAATTATATATGTATTTATAGATATATATATATATATATTCCATTTATGGTATGTATTGATAATTATATTTATTAATTTTACATTATTGAAAATAAAAGTATTATAAATGAAAAAGTTATGACATTAGAAATGAAAATCCTTTATCATATTATGAGTTTTTTTCTATATCTTTAGTTAAGGATTATAAATATTTTTTTATAAAATATTAAAATATTTTTGAAAGATTATATATAAAATCTTGTTTTTATATTAAGAATCATTTATTTATAAAAAAAAATACTAAAAATTTCTTAAAATAAAAGTTTTAATCCAAAAAGTTCATGAGACATTTCTTCTATCTGAAATATTCAAAAAAGAAATTTTTAATACAAAAAAGTCCAAATGTTAATTTTCATCTTAATAGTATTAAAAAAATATTATTGATTAGACTAAAATAGCCTTTCAGGTTACATTTTAGAAAAAATAAATACTAAAAAATATGTAAAAATAACTTTTTTCAATTAAAAGAAATTATAACATTTTATGAAGTGAAAATTTCTTTTTCAAACCATATAAATAAATAAATAAATGTTATATTTTTATTGAATTGAATAATTTATTTTGTCAACTATTTATTATTTTTTAAAATATATAATGAATGTTATTTTAGTTTAATCAATATTAGTTTTTAATAGTATTGATATGAAAATTAACAATAGAACTATTTTAGATTTTTTTTTATAGAAAAAATATATTATGGACAGTTTTGGATTGAAAATTTTCTTTTAAATATTTTTATTGTTTTTTTAAAATTATTTTTAATTAATTAAAATATAAAAAAAATTAATATTTATAATTTTATAATTAATAAATTATTAATTTCACGTTTTTATTAATTATAACGGTGTATACAAAATCACACACTGAAAACTGAAAGGACGTCTATCTTCCAATGTGACATATTTGGTCTGCACGTGATTCAAGTCTCACTGGCCATAATTTAAGAGTGAGGTGTGAGAACCTGAGGTACACGTCAAGTTGATTAGAATGACAGCCAACCAATCTCATAGGGTCCCACTCGGAAGATACCTTCTGGAAAAAGTTGATAGAGCCCGATGATCGTAGCCGTTGGATCTATTATTTTAAACCCTCATTTATTGGAAGGTAATCTTAATTTTTACTTTTCCGTACTAATTGGAGGTTACATGATAGAAATGGTAAATCACTCAATCATGACATAAAAGACCCCTTAATTTGTTATTAAAGTTTCAGGCATTTGAAAAAAACAATGAGTTAATTCAGTTGGGTAAAAGTATTATTTTAGTATTAAAATTAATAATATAATTCAACTTGAGTAATTGGGTATTTAGGTAAGGTATTAACAAATGTTTAACATTAATTAAATATTAATGTTCATAATAGATTTGATCAAACTTAATGAAAAAAAAGTTATATTTATTCAGCTTAATTTAAATTATACTTAATAAAAAATCATGCTCAATAAATACAAGTTTGAAATTTCATATCCAAATTAGTGCTCGTTTACTTTAGTAGTGAAAAAGTGTTATTTGAATTGAGTAACTATTTAAGTTAATTAACTATGTAAAAGCGTTGTTTTGGTTAAATAATTGAGTTAGAATGAAACTATTAAAAAATATTTAATAGTTATTAAATGACGATATTCATACTGGGACTTGACAAAGTAAATGAAAAAAATTGACTTATTAATTTAATTCGAATCCCACTTAAACTATGTTTGGATCTGCTCTTTTCATTGCAGTTAATGTGTTTTGAGTTTATGAACTACACTTATTAATTTTTAAATTATTAAAAGTAGAATTCTTAATCACACTTATTAATCACAACTTTTTTGTTATGCTTAGATCAACTTCTCAAACATATTTAATATATTTTGAACTTCTCAGCTGCACTTAATTAATGGCTCAACTTTTGTTAAAAAGCTAAATTATTGCAAATGAACAATTTTACCATTTTCAAAATGTTTAATTTTAGAATTTTAAAATTAAAGCCAACAAAAATAAAAACGATGACACAAAAGCAAAAATAAGCCATGAGTTACCTACTCTTAGAAGAAGTTGTCAAAAAGTGAAACAATCAATCACTTGAATTAAAAGAAAAATGAAGATATATGAATGAAGTTAAAGCATTTGGAATTATCAACACCAAGAAAAAAAAGTGAAGGGTAAATGCCAGGAACTCTCCTTAAGTTTTTAAAATAATATTAACATTTTATTTAATTTTTTTTTTTTAAATAACAAAAATTTTCCTTTTATTTATTTTTTTTATTTTGAACTAATTCTTTTAAATATTAATTAAAATTTTCTTTGACTTAAAAAAATATAAGTTATTTATCTTAATTTTATTTTTTATATAAAATGAAAAAAAAATCCAAAATGGTTAGAAAATGGTCAAAATTTAAAAAATTCAAAAAATAAAATAAATGAAAAAAAACATTTTTGTCATTTTTAAAAGAAAAATATTTTATAAATGAGGTTTTTATAGTTTTCTGTAAAAATAAAAGAACTCAGTGTCATTTTAAAAACTTCAATAGAGATTCTTGTAATTAAAAATTTTAAGAGAGGTTAATATAATTTACCTAAAAATTAAATACTTGAAAAATTGGACTCTGAAGTTGGACAATTAGCAAAGTCGGCTTAACTTCTTATAGCTTTCTAACAAGATCATTTATATAAATTCTTCAGAAAGATTTGCTCCAAGCAACAACCAAACATGCCATATTAAAACAATAAGGTTTATTTGAGAAAAATTAGAACTGATTCAGTAGAATATAGATAAATTAGTTTTAAATTTTTGGTTGTTTGAACAGTATATTAATTTATATCTAATCTTAAAAAATACTTAAAAATATGAACAAAGTCAAAAAAAAAAAAAAATTCTTAAAAATTGGATATCTTAATAAGGTGATTCCTAAGATTTATTACGGGAACAAATAACCCAAATCAAGTGAGATAAGTAGGGAGGAAAATGAAAATGTCATCTAGGAGGAAAATTCCCAATAGCATTGAGAACTGGAAGTTAATTAGCATGTTTTGGAACACTCCCCAACTAATCTTTAAGATCTAGTTCTCATCTTGTCGTTTCATTGATTGGATGTTTTTTTGGCTGCAACATCCATGAGCTCTCTCATTACACAACGAGCAATCCTCAAAATATTTTTAATGTAATGTTTTATAAATTTCTCAATATATACAGCAAAATTAAAGGTGTTATAATTTTTTCTCGGATTGATTTATTTATATATTAATTTTTTTGGCTACGAGGTCGTTCTTTTTTGTTGCCAAGCAAGTAAAATATTTAAGCAGTTAGAACTCGATTAATTTTCATTTTCTTACGAAGGACCATTGGCTCGCAGGGTGGTATTACGTCCAGACTATTTATCCTTGTTGGTGATTGGTTTCAAAAATATAGACAATGAAAATCAAATTTGTGAGTTTAAAGAGTAAACTCTTTTCAAGCGGCCCTTACTCTACTCAACCAATTCTTTTGACTTTGATGTTGATATTTGCAAAGATAAGAATAAGCATTCGTATTTTAGACTTATAAAGGGGAGAAATATAATTTTACTAGTATTTCTTAAGAAACAAATAAATAATGTTAAATCACAAAAGTTTAAATAGGTCAATTTTAAAATTATATCCTCTAACAAAGAAAATAGACCTAGGTGCTATGGTTGGGCAAACTTGACCCGAGCCTGAGTCACACTATTTGGCTTTGTAATTGCAATTTATGCTACTCTTTGAAAATTTCTTCATTACATTTGGATCATCACATACGGTCGGATGATATATCACATGTATAATTACAATGATCCCTTACACATGTGACATATGATCTAACCCTTAGAAATATGGTCCCAAGGGACCACCAATATCAATCCCTGCTTTCTTGAGTTATGATGGTGTTACACTCAGTCTTTTCCTTTTTATCACTCTCTGGTGTCTTTAATTGTTTACTTCTTCCCGTCATGGCCTAAATATGAGATGAGCTTGTCGAAATGATTGCAACCAATAACATTTTCATGGTACTTTTTTAATATACATTCTAGATTAATTAACTTTGTGATCCCTTTAGTTGAATGAGAGATTTTTTTTTATATAATTAGGTGTCCGAGTCAGTTTGTGCGTATTTCAAGTAATTTCAAGACTCTGTAGTTAACGACCGGACAAATCTCCAATAGTTCTAAATGAGACTCGAGCTCTAGACTTTAAATTTTAATCTTCGAGTCTTTATCGTTTAGCCAATCCCTTGGAGTTCAAGCTAGTTTGCGCGCACTTTAATTAATTTTAAGACTTGGTAGTTAACGACCAAACAAATCTCTACTAGCCCCAAAAGAGATTTAAACTCTCAGACTTTAAATTTTTAATTCTCTAGTGTTTATCGCTTGACTAACCGGAAGTTGAATGAGAGTACAAGCACTTGGCAAACCACACTACGTATTGCCGCATCATGATTAATTCATTTTTGTATTAGAAATGAGCATACCCTACTTGCTAGAAGAGGTGAAAAGAAAGGACACATTTCGTCATTAAAAATTTATTTTTATAGACAGATTATTTTCACGCTCTCTACAATATAATGTGGTATTGTTTCAAAACAAAATTAGCAGTAATTGACTGAAATCGATTTCAAACCCATTCTTAAAGAGTGACTGAAGCTATTAGGGTTTTATTTTTGAAAAGCATTGGCATATAAGCGGAGTCACTTTCCTATGTGTAATGTGCTAGCGATTTTACCTTAAATTAACTGTCCCGACTTCAGGATGTTGTGATTATAGAGTGAACTGTGTCGAGAAGAATCTGCAGTTGTGTTGATATGTTACCAGGATGGTGATCTTTTACCAAGATTTACAAAGCAAATGGTTTCACGGCTTAGGAGGTTTGATTTGTACTTTGGACAAGATTAATCTATCATAATATATATATATAGATATATTAATTATGTACCTGCTTAATTAATTCAGAAACAAACACAAACAACGACAAAAAAGAATCAAGCTAAAAAAAAAAAATCCTAATTTGGAGCCATTTGGATTTTTGAGACAGTAGAGATGCCTGACTTGAGTGGGTGTGGCAGCAACTACTGTTGTTCATCACTCTACATAACTTGTTTCGTTAATAGTGCCATTGCTCGTTTCTTGTCTTGTGAAGCCTGCTGTTCTTTTGTAGGCTTTGCTGCCTGTTTTGTGGGCTTGTCCCCTGTGTTTCTTTTTGTTCCTCTCTCAATAAATATTTACTTACCCGAAATAAGTCTTCAAAAATTGTTAAATTTATGGAATCAAGCATAGAACTATTTTTGAAGTTGAAATGTATAACAAAATAGTAGTCGATATTGTTTGGGAAAGGTCAAATCTATGAGAGAATGAGAGAGAGAGATGCAGAGAAGAATGTTAGTGGAAGGTTAAGCAGACTTCCTTCAATGGAGCTTTAGAAGAATGAGTAAATTTTTTTTTTTTTTGGAGAAAAGGTTGTTGTGTAAAGGGTCTTACAGGGGAGACCGAAAAGAAAGGAAATAAAAGGCCAAGGCCAAACTTCAAAGCAAAAACAAGAAAATCAAATAGCAGAATATGGCATCAGGTAAGCCAAACTGCATCATTAAGTTCCATTTCTCTTGGGTATTCTTGATGCCTTGCTAAGAAGATTCGAACGGAATATGTTTGTTTTTTGAAAGGATTTGAAATACACTCAATAGAGGACCTAAATTATTAAAAATTGAAAATAAGAGGTAGGAGGGTTACAAGTAGAAATGGGAAAAAGTAAGTAAGAAAAATGAAAGGGGATTTCAACTTGGGAGAACTTCTATAGTTACATGAGATTACTTCATATATTGATTTATTACCATGACTTTTGATAGGTGTATATAAGGGTGTATAAGCATGTGTGTGTGTATATATATATATATATATATATATATATATTTGATAAATCGGTATTCAATTTTTTGAGACTTATTCGTTTTCATGAATGTTCAAATGTGTCCTTCGAACAGTAGATATTAAGAAAGATGACACGATAATTAAAAAGTAAAAGTAGAAGTGACTAAAAGATTCTTAAAGATAATTATTGTTGTAAAAATTATTACTGGTTGAGCATTGAATTACAATCAATTCTTGAGATATTTGACACTCAACCTAATTTGATTGTTTTTCCTACATATCAAAATTGAATTTCTATTTAAGATGATTCAAGAATTCGAAAACTCCGTATGCATGTCAATTCAATCAATACGATGTCAATTGATTAGATGTGGGCCTCACTCTCAGAAGATGCCCTATTTTAAGAAATTGACAACAATTAACATATAGTCTTAACCATCTGATTAGTAATAATAATGTACCCAATGGTTGCAATTATTGTATTTTCAATGGCAATAAAATATAAAAAAAAAAAAAAAAACTAAAAGTGGGAAATTCCTGTAGCATGATTTAATAGGGCTATAATCATAGAAGGCATTTGGTCGAATCTTGAGATTATTCACTGAAGATGAAAATCTCGCCAATATCTTGTGAGAATTAGGGAATAGAGACGAATATTGGTGGGATTCTCTTAAAAAAAAACATCATTGGAGATAATTTTTTATTTTTAATATATATTACCTTTATTTAATACAATTTTTATTTTAATGATTTTTACAAAATTATTAAAAATTATTTTTCAATTAACTCTCAAATTACCAATTATTTCAATATTGAATAGTTACCTAATATCGAGTTAGTCACAATGAAAAGCAGAATCTAGTTCCCCGTTTAGAACAAGGTAACAGACTAACAGTACTTAGTCCAACCCAAGTTTCAAATCAGGATTTCTTTTTCTTTTGATCCAAAGTTGTGATTGCTCAAGACAGAACTGGTTTACGTACAAGAAATTCCACATAAGCTTAGAAAATAAAAAAGCTTGGACTTCTTGTTCATGTCCATGTCTGACTTCTATTTTTAAGTTTTGAACTAACTTGAAACAGATAGTATTTAATTTCTAATTTAATAAGAATTTTTTATTTATTTATGTAAATATCATAATTTTAATATATTATATATATAATTGTATATATTATGTGATTATTTAATTTTAATTATAAAATAAAATAAAATTAAAATATATATATATTATATATATACATTATATTATAATTAAAATAGGTATCTGAATATAAAAAAAAAAAAAAAATTCCGGGACGTTGATGAGATGCCTAGAAGAGGCTGAAATTGGAATAATTTTAGTTACTAGATTTATCTGTGTTAATTATTTCTGTCCATTTTCACCACTTTGGTGCTCTTGTCAACTTCTGATCACAATAATGGCCTCAAGATGGGATATATATATATATATATATATATATATATATATACATTATATTATAATTAAAATAGGTATCTGAATATAAAATAAAATAAAATTCTGGGACGTTGATGAGATGCCAAAAAAAGGCTGAAATTGGAATAATTTTAGTAACTAGATTTATCTGTGTTAATCATTTCTTTCCATTTTCACCACTTTGGTGCCCTTGTCAACTTCTGATCACAATTATGGCCTCAAGATGGGATATATATATATATATATATATATATATATACACACATTATATTATAATTAAAATAGGTATCTGAATATAAAATAAAAAAAATTCCGGGACGTTGATGAGATGCCAAGAAGAGGCTGAAATTGGAATAATTTTAGTTACTAGATTTATCTGTGTTAATCATTTCTTTCCATTTTCACCACTTTGGTGCTCTTGTCAACTTCTGATCACAATTATGGCCTGAAGATGGGATGAACGTGCATCTTGTCGGAATGGTTGTGTCCAATAATGTTTTCATGCTTTAGCTAGCTAGCTAGCTGTTAATCAAGATTTTTCAAGTACTTTTTCCTTTAATAAGAGCAGAGAGAGTAAAAGCATGGCCAATCACAATATGACACATCATGATTGTTACTTCTAATTTGTACATAAAGATGCATATCCCATTTGCTTTAGGCCCTTTACAGTCAGTACCCAGCAGTTCTTAAACCATTTAGTATTGTTTAGCCATGAGTGGTGTCGAAAACAGTTGGATTTTTTTTATGCTATAATATCATGTTAATTTTTTTATGTTCAAATATCAAATGAAATTATTTAAATATGTATTTAGAGATGTATAATTATAAGTATTACGAAACTTTTGTATCAATTGATTAAAAACTTGTATTTTTTACAAATATATTTATATTATTTATTTTATATATTTTTTAAATTATTTTATTACTTATGTCGTTTAAATACTCTTTTATATAAGATTAGGAATACAATAGAATTTTTAACCACTTTTAAAATTTTTAAACAAATTCATATTTCTAGACACTTGTGTATTATAGAAAAATTTAAAATTATATTTCCAACACTCTTCTTTAATTTGAAAAATAAATTCTTTTTTTTCATCTTCAATCTTCAATGTTGGATCAATTGATTCTTCATTTTTTTTTTCTTAAAAATTTCATTGTAATTGTTGTTACTTGGTTTTATCTTTTGATTTCTTGATTCTCAATATAATCTGTAAAATAAAATGTTAATAATCAAAAAAAAAAAATCTCAAGTAATTTGCAGCTCTCTTTTCATTTTTTTGGGATATTCTCTTTTTATCTTTTCTCCAATCTTATTTTTTCTTCTCAATTTTTTTTTCTTTTTGGCTAACTCTTGGTCTTTGCCTTTCTCATTTAATTGGTAAAGCGCTTACTAGTTTTTTGGTCTTTCTTTTTCATTTGGTTAGGCTCATTTTCTAACCCTTTCAATTTTAATGATTTTTTTTCTTCTTCTTCTTCTCTTCTTCTTTTTGGCAACCAAGCCCTTTGTTTAAGCTTAAGCTATAGTTTTAGTCTTAGAACAGAATTGATAATCAAGATAAGAAAAAAGACTTCTTGTATTTCTTTTATTCTTCTTCATTTATTCGGTGACCAATATTCTTCATCAATCAACGCCAACTATGAGTTTTTGTCAAGCACCTAATTTAACTCGAAACCGGCTCTGATATCACGTTGAAAATTTTGAAGTGCTCTGATGAGACTATGTTGCATTTCTTGATGCTTTGATACCAAATAAAATTGCTTAAACATGTATTTGAAAATGTACAATCATAGGTTATACAGAGTTCATGTAACAATTAACTTAAAACTTGTCTTTTTCACAAATATATCTGAATAATTTATCTTATATCCTGCTCTTAATTATTCGCTTACATTTGCCATCCATATACTCCTTATATAGGAGTAGGATTAATACATTAGTATTTGAATACAATCTTTAAATTTCTAGACAATCTTTAGAATTTGAGTAATACTATCATTACCAAATTTTCTTACCAAAATATTTACACACATAAGTTGGCAATGTTGTATAGACAATTTTTAAAATTCCTAGACAAATTCATATATCTAGACACTTGTGCATTATAGGAAAATTCAAAATTATATTTCCAACACTTTCTAATAGCAGAAAAAATAAAAGTATTCTGTAGAGTTGAGAGAGTGAGGGAGGGAGAGATAGAGAAAGAGGCAACTGGAAAACAGAAAATGTCAAGAGGAATGCCGATCGAACAAGACAAATTTTTAATTGGTCTTTAGAAGAACAAACAAGAAGCCATTCATAGATTATCCAAGTGAATAATAATTTTTGCATTTGTAAACATTCCACTGTATATTACATAAATAGCATTGATTTGGGTTCAAATTTTATCATCTCTTTTTTCAAACAAAGAAATTCTCTTTGGTTTTCTATAGCATTTCAAACATGTCTAGTTGTAGATGGTCACTTCTATTTTTCCTTATCTTTTTTGGTTCAAAGACTCGTCAAATATTCATACATCAAGCATAACTATACATACATACATACATGCATGCATACATACAAACTTATATATATATATATATTAATATATGTTAATTAACCTTGAAATGTTAATTAACCTTGAAATCACTTGACTTGGGAAGACAATACCACAAACCTTTCCAAAGCCAGAATGGAAACAAAAATGCTAGGTGTTGTGTGACTTGTGAGGATCACTTCTACAATTCAATGAAATGATTCTTCATTATGATTTGTTATAAAGGCTACAAGGTCGTACGTACCCTAAAAGAGTTGAGCTATCAACTGATAACTGTTTCTTTTTCTTTGAAATGTTCATATAGGCCCTCAAATGTTAAGTTAATAGATAAAGAATGGAATAGTAAAGCTAGAATGATGAAAGGGATATTTCCAACTCCGAACAATATTACTATATATGAAGAACGGTCAACAACTTATTGTAATGTTAAATATCTTATTCTAAACCAAATTAATTGTTTCTTTCACACCTGAATTAAATACTCATCAAATCTAGTAATCATCATCTTGAAAAACACCGATGGTTGAGCAACGAATTGTAATGTTGAAATCTAAAAGAGTAGAGCTTTCAATTGATGTAGTTGTTTTTTCCCTTACAGTGTTCAAATAGGCCTTTAGCGTTGTAAATGTTAAGTTAATAGATAAGGTATAGAATAGTATAAGCAAGAAAGATAAATAAATAAATAAAAAAGATCCTAACTTCCAACAATATTGTTAGAATACACTTTATCTTTGTCTCACATCGGATACACTCCCACATTGTATTCTCATATTGTACCTATAAATAGACCTCATATTGTACAATTTTAGAACACACAGAAATAGAAATAAATTCCTTTCTCTTCTTTATTTCTTCATGGTATCAGAGCCACAAACTTGTGGCCTGTAGTCTTATTTTTTTTATAGCCGTTCTTTCGGCAAATTTTTGGTGCTCTTCCTTGTGACGGTATCTTACCTCACGAGCTGCCACGCACCGCCATTCCTCTCTGTCTTCCTTAATTTTACACTGTTCCGGTCACCAGCTCACAAAGGTGCCACCACCATTGGACAGTCCATTCAGAGAGGAGTCCAACGTCGCCAAGATCGCCCCCATCGGAGCTGCCACGCGCCCTCACGCGCCTCCCGAAGTTCCGCCGCGCCACCCACGCGCTGCCCCACGCGCCAGTATATTCCTTGTGCTGCCACATCAGCCCTAGATCCACTTCAGCTTCCGCCGCCACATCACTGTTGACCGTTGACTGTTGACCGTTGACCGTTGAACGTTGACCGTTGACTTTTTCATATTGGGTACATTCTGCTCAGTTTTCGTCCTGCTTTCCTTTTTGCTATCTGCTTATACGTTTGAAGATTCGATATGTCTCAATCTGTATCAAATCTCGATTCTATTGTTCGGCCTATAGACATAATATTGGATGGATCCAATTATAGTATGTGGGCTCAGAATATGGAGGTTTTCTTGAAAGGCCGCCGATTATGGCGTTATGTGACTGGAGACCTTGCTACACCGACACAGAAGGCCAGTGAGACAGAAGAGGCGTTTTCAACTCGTCTAGAAGAATGGGGGTAGTATGCACTACAAGATTTTGTCTTGGTTCATCAACACCTCTGTTCCATCCATCAACAGTCTCCTTCCAAGACTTGGGAATGCTAAGGTTGCTTGGGATTTTCTGGCCAAAAGATACAACTGCACTTATGATGCTTCCTTAGAGTTTCAACTGGAAGCTAAACTTTATCAGATGCGTCAGGACACAGGTCAGTCTATTGCTGATTTTTATTCTCAGACCAATCATCTTTGGGAGCAATTATCTGCCGCAGATCCAAAGTTAGCATGTGCTCAAGACATTCAAACATTTGCTGCCTGGCTTGATCGACGGAAGTTTATGCACTTTATGATGGCTCTTCGTGATGATTTTGAGTCTACTCGAGCCTCCCTTCTTCATCGTCAACCGCTTCCGACTTTAGATGCTGCTGTTTCTGAACTCATCTCTGAAGAAACTCGTCGTTCCACTATGAAGATGCAATCATCTGATATGGTTCTTGCCACTGCTTCTCGTGGTCCTTCACCATCTTCTACTGGCCGTCCATCATTGATGAATGTCGCCACTGCTTCTCGTGGTCCTTCACAATCCAACTCCACAATCCGTCTTTGCTAGTGGTGTAATTTCTGTGGTCACACCATTGATGCATGTCACAAGTACAAGTCTTATCAGCGGCGACAAGCTTTCCGACAGACAGCTACGGTCTCCTCATCTACCTCTGCTCACCAGACAGCTGCGCTTGCTTCCTCTACTTCCTCTGCACCCGAGTCTTCATCTCCATCCACTCCTCTCACTGCAGCTGACGTAACGGCCTTAATTCATCAGGTTTTGTCCCAATCCTCCACTGCCTTGTCTGTCACTCCAGGTAAATCTCAGTGGTTTATAGACTCTGCTTGTTGTAACCATATGACATCTGATTCCACCATCTTCTCTCATAAAACTGCTCTTTCTCCCAATCCTGCAATATACACTGCCAATGGATCTCATATGCCTGTTAGTCATGTAGGGTCTATTTCTACCTCTAATTTATCTGTCAGTGATACTTACCTTGTGCCTCAATTATCCTTAAATCTTCTTTCTGTTGGACAACTTTGTGAGTTAGGCCTTGATCTGAAATTTTCTAACAAAGGTGTTGATGTACAGGATTCACGGACGGGTCAGCTGCTTGGGACAGGCCGTAAAGTTGGACGTCTTTTTGAGCTCACATCTCTACAGATTCCTTCTTCCACAAACACTTCCATGGCTGCCATTACAGTTACTTCCAGTTTGTGGCACTCCCGGTTGGGTCATGCCTCACTTCCACGTGTCCAGTTCTTGGCTTCTCAGGGTCTTTTAGGTCCAGTTAAATTTCAGTCTTTTGATTGTGTGTCATGTCATCTTGGAAAACAAACACATTTATCCTTTAATAAAAGTGACTCTTTTTCCGCAGCTCCTTTTGACTTAGTTCATTCTGATATATGGGGTCCTGCCCCGACACCGACTGAGGGGGGATCTCGCTATTTTGTTATCTTTGTGGATGATTACAGTCGTTATACTTGGATATATTTTTTGCAACATAGGTCTGAACTCACCACTGTTTACCAAAATTTTCACAAAATGGTGCAAACTCAATTTTCTTGTACCATTAAAACTTTTCATTCAGATAATGCAATGGAATACAAAGATAAATCATTTCTTGCCCTTTTACAGCACAATGGGACAATCTCTCACCATTCTTGTCCATACACCTCACAACAAAATGGTCGAGCAGAACGTAAACATCGCCACATTCTGGATATAGTAAGAGCACTTCTCATCTCTGCCTCTCTTCCAGAACGTTTTTGGGGCGAAGCTGCTCTTACTGCTGTCTACACCATCAATCGTGTTCCCTCACCCACTATACATAATAAAACTCCTTTTGAGCTTCTCCATGGTACAGTTCCTAACTATTCATTACTTCGAGTTTTTGGTTGTGTTTGTTTTGTCACTCTTCCCTCACATGAACGCACCAAACTTGAGCCTCGATCTCGACTCTGTTGTCTTCTTGGTTATGGTCTCACTCAAAAGGGTTATCGTTGTTATGATCCCATCGCTAAACGTCTTCGTATTTCTCGTCATGTCAAGTTTTGGGAACATAAGATGTTTACGAGTATTTCTCCTTTTCCGCAGTCGCCTATCAGTTATTCTCCTGTCTTTACTGACCCCTCTATTGCTTTATTTCCTGACTCCTCTGCAGAGATGCCAAGCTCCTCAGATGTTCCTTCTTCGCCTGTCTCAGAGTTATCTGACACGTCTGCTGATACTCCTGATCCATCAACTACTTCCGAGCCTGTCCAGGTACCTGCACTTCGTCAATCCACTAGAGTAAGAGCTCCTCCTTCTCATCTTCAAGATTTTCATTGTTATTATGCTCTTGCTACCCTTCACGAACCTCACAGTTATCGTGAGGCTAGTGCTGACCCTCTTTGGCAGAAAGCTATGTCTGATGAACTAAAAGCTCTCACTAAAACTCATACTTGGGACTTGGTAAATTTACCTCCTGGCAAGTCTGCAGTTGGATGTAAGTGGGTCTACAAAATCAAGACTCGGTCAGATGGATCAGTGGAACGCTACAAAGCTCGTCTTGTTGCTAAGGGTTTCTCTCAAGAGTATGGTATTGACTATGAGGAGACTTTTGCCCCTGTTGCTCGTCTTACCTCTGTCCGCTCCTTGCTTGCCATTGCTGCTGTGCGTCATTGGCAACTGTTTCAGATGGATGTCAAAAATGCATTCTTGAATGGTGATCTTGCTGAGGAAGTTTATATGCATCCTCCCCCTGGTTATGCCCATCCTCCTCACACTGTTTGCCGTCTTCGGCGTGCTCTCTACGGTCTCAAACAAGCTCCCCGAGCCTGGTTTGCTAAATTCAGTTGTGTTGTTGCTCAACAGGGATTTACCCCTAGTGCCTATGACTCAGCTCTTTTCCTTCGGACCACTGGTGCTGGTATTATTCTTATTCTTCTTTATGTCGATGACATGATCATTACAGGTGATGATCTCTCTGGTATTCAACATCTTCAGCACTTCTTGAGTCAGAACTTTGAGATGAAGGACTTGGGGCAGCTTAACTACTTTCTGGGTCTTGAGGTTACATCTGGAACAGATGGTTATTATCTCTCTCAAGCTAAGTATGCATCCGACTTGCTTTCTAAGGCCGGCTTGACTGACAGCAAAACATGCACTTCTCCGCTTGATCCTAATGTTCGATTACTTGCTACTGATGGTGAATCTCTTCCTGATGCTACTCTGTATCGACAACTGGTCGGTAGTCTCATTTATCTCACTGTTACTCGACCAGACATTTCCTATGCTGTTCATCTGGTTAGCCAGTTTATGAGTGCCCCTCGCTCTATCCACTATGCTGCTGTTCTTCGCATTTTACGGTATGTCAAGGGAACTTTGTTTCATGGCCTTCATTTTTCCTCTCGCTCCTCTCTTGAGCTCCGCTCCTATTTTGATGCTGATTGGGCTGGTGATCCTACCGACCGTCGCTCCACCACGGGCTACTGTTTCTTACTTGGCACCTCTCTCATTTCTTGGCGTAGTAAGAAGCAGACTGTTGTTGCCCGCTCTAGTACTGAGGCTAAGTATCGTGCCCTTGCTGATACTACCGCTGAACTTTTGTGGTTACGATGGCTTTTGACCGACATGGGTGCTCCTCAGCTAACTAGTTCTCCTCTTTATTGTGATAATCGGAGCGCCATCCAGATTGCTCACAATGATGTCTTTCATGAGCACACCAAACATATTGAAATTGATTGTCACTTCATTCGGCACCATCTTCAGAAGGGCACCTTGAATCTTCGCTCTGTCTCGTCTAAAGATCAACTTGCCGATATTTTCACAAAGTCTCATCCTCCTGGTCGGCTCCGTGATCTTGTTTCCAAACTCCAGTTGACTTCGTCATCTCGAGTTTGAGGGGGGATGTTAGAATACACTTTGTCTTTGTTCCACATCGGATACACTCCCACATTGTATTCTCATATTGTACCTATAAATAGACCTCATATTGTACAATTTTAGAACACACAGAAATAGAAATAAATTCCTTTCTCTTCTTTATTTCTTCAAATATTACTATGAAGAATACTCAATAACTTATTGTAATGTTGAAATATCTAACTCTGAGCCAAAGAGATTGTTCATACATACTAGAATTAAACTCCTAGTCAAGTTTGGTAGCATGGTAATTGAGGACAACTAAAAAGCAGCCTTCATCTAAATCAAACTTTGTAGTCAACTTAGTTTTTTCCAAGTTGACTCAACCTGGTTCTATGGACTATGTCTAAGGTCATTTTTAGACCAAGGTGTCACGGGCTTAATATTTTAAGCACCTGTGCGGTACTTAGCAACTCACAAATGGGCTTGAGATGCTAAGTCAGCCTATCTAGCTAGCTCACCTAGAGTGGTGGCTAGAGAAGATGGTAGCTAAGGAACAAGAAAGCTAGAGAAAGAGGAACTTGTATTCTCAAGAGAAGATTGCTTACACTTGATTGAGTGAGTGGCAAATGAGACTCTCACCCCTTTTATAGGCTCTTGGCCTTCCAGTCAATGGTTAGGATCGCTTTGATCTAAGGGTTATGGTAGTCGGTCTAGAATGTTCCTTAAGAGATCATTCTAGAATCCTTACAAAGTCAACATTCTAGAATACTCCTAAGGCTATTCTTTATACAAAGGTTATCCCTAAGTTTCTAGAAGATTCTACTTATGTCTACATGACTCTAATATACAAGAAGGTTCTAGAGTATTCCGCACTCCATGAGAATATCTTAAGTCACTGTGGAATTCTCTAGATGTCCAACCTTGTAGACATGCCATGCAGTGTGGATGTTTCATGTAAGTGTCAGCGTGGCGCCCATGTGGCGTCACCTTTGTCCTTTTTGACAGGTTGTGACAAAGGCCACTTATTCTGACACAATTGTGAACACCTAGCAAAATTAAAAATAAAAGGAAAATAAAGAAGAAAAAAGAAAAAGAAAAATTGATTGTGAAATGATTCATCAACCATCTAAAGTACTGTTACATTTTAGAAGATATGCAAACTTTGCAGTCAGCTGTGTCCTCATGTCTCGTCAATATATATATATATATATATATGCATTCCGTTTTTGGTAGAACTTTGGTGGAAGGGTTACTGTATTAGCAGTTTTTGAGGATAGATAATAGGAATAATCAAGAACTGCAGGTTGCAATTTTTGTGCAGTAATCGAAGACAATGCCAGTGGAATCCTTACCGTTTAATTTGATTCAAAGAGCAGCAAATCAAATTCAAAAACATGATTATAACTATTTTTTTTTTTATCTTATAAGACAAATATTGAAAGTTTTTCTTACATCGGCCACTTTAATTAGTTCCCAGTACAGAGTAATCAATAAAATAGCTCATGCTTTTTAATAATGGTAATTCAATATATATATATATATATGTATATGTATCCATCGTGTTGTTTGAATATTGGAAACTGTCTCCAGCCTACCAGCTAGTAGCAATTAAGTTGGAGGTTGAACCAAAAGTGGACATATTTTAAGATGATTAATTATATTCTCCTTTCCACTTTGTCAAGCCATTAACTACTGATCCCTTGGCATGCCCTAAATAGGCCTTTGATCAAGTTAAAAACCATCATTGTGATGATATTGGGTAATGATTAAACTACAAGTCTTCCCTTTGTTGGAGGATGGGTTGCCATTTCTTGCTTTTTACTCTTTTGATGATCATTTGGTGCATGTTTGGTGAACCTCTGACCTCTCCTTTTTCAAGGGTAATTTCTCATTCACAATTTTTTTCTCTTTGTAACTTTTCCTTTGCCCCAAACAAATCTCAACTTATTTAGTCCTGTAATTTTGAATCACTGACCTCTGTTAAGAATAAACTGAGATCTCATAACTGCACTTGACTAACAGGTCATAGTAAATTAACTAGGTACTGAGCATGAAATTCAACATAATCCGCCAGTTTAACCGCACTTTGGATGTTCCTTTTGAAAGATTTTGATCACCTAGTGTAGATTTACAAAATTAACATGCATCAATAGATTGTTATATGCATGAACTGATTAAAATATACTTGCATATATATATATATATATATAAACTTAAATAAAATAGATGGGCATATATAAACTAGTCTGTAAGGCACGGTAATGCATGTTATCCTAAAGTAACGGTACCTTACTTTGCGAAAGATGAAAACAACTACAACTAATCTAAGATACAACTTAGGATACCCAAATACAAAGCCATGGTTGTATTTATATAAGTAGAGGAGCCCATAATTAACAACTTTGGCAACATAAAAGCTCAATAAAGAGATAATAAAATATGAGATAAAAGTGTATAAAATCTCAATTTATGCAACAGAAACATCCAATTATCTATTTTGTTATTACTAATACTGATTGGTTTTATTTGTGCTTTATATTTTTATTATTTTAAGTACTTGGTCATATTACTAATATGAATCTTGTATTTAAAACACTTGATTAATCTACTGAAGTTCATGATTCATGTCTAATTAATAAAAATTATTAATTAAAGAAATAATTTAGGACTACCTATCGGCATTACTCTATAGGGTAGTTAGTTTATTGAATTAATTATAACCCTAAATGTCTCAGGTTATTTTTGATAAATCTTTTACTTTCTTTATTATTTTCTATTGTAGATAAGATTTCTTTATTCTAGTAGCTTTAGGATTTTCAATATCATTATCTCCATTAGAGACATTTTGATTTTTGATATTAATAATTTTTTTAGAGAATTTGTCTTCTTCTTGGGTGATTGTTTATGTCAGTTGGTATAAGAGAAAAGATTCACCTAATCATATGAAAATAAATTTAAAAATTTCATTGATGTTGATCATGGAATAGAGATGTATGAGTTACGATTGATGAACATAGGTAACAGATTGCTGAAATTCATGATGAGATGCTTCTAAGACCAAATTTTAATGTCAATAAAGACCCTCTAATCGATTGGAACCAAGTTGGTGGATTTGCCCGAAGTTAACCTATTGGGAGACCTCTGCCCAAACGATGTTTCCAAATGTAACTTGCCTATGGAGACAAATCAAAATTTGAAGAAGAAGAGGAATACGAGATTTGGGTACCTATGAGAATAAACTAAAGGTACGTAGATTATTTGAATGATGACGAGTTTTAAGATTTTGTTATACGATTTAGAAAATACATATATTATAAAAGATATTACAGAAGTCAAAATGTTTTAATTATCATATTTATATCAAGTCAAAATCTTCTATTGTGAAGAAAGAAGAGATAGAAAGTTAAAAATTAATAGATCAAAAGTTGGATCTAGCAACACCAATAAATTTATAAAGTTTTTGGTAAAGAAAGAAAATAGTAATTCAACTATTGTTACAAAGAAATAAGATATTAATATACATGAAAATGAGTACATGAATTCGTAAAATATGATTTTATTACGGGAACATTATAGTCATCAAAACAAAAGTTTAGTACTTCAGACTTCATAAAAATATTCAAAAGGCAAAAGTTTTAAGTATTCAATTATTTTTTTTAGTTTTATCAGGAAAAAAAAATAATATTATTGATGTAAAGAAATAAATTACAATACATCAACAAGCAAGGTATCAAGAAGAATCCAAGAACCCAAACAAAGAAGGCACCTTAGAGATTCCAATCAACTGCTAAATCTAACAATCCAAACAGTTCAACAAGTATTCGATTATTCTTAAAAAGATTTAATTATTATTGTCAGATTATGAACGAGATCAAGTATATTCAGTTAATTCGATGACGAATTTTGTTTTAAATAAAAGAATCTGATGTAAAACAAATATGGTACTCGTTAAAACTAAAGATATATGTTTCAGAATTAATTATTTTTGATAAATTTTTAATTTTCTTTATTATTATTTATTAAATATGAATTTTATTAGGACTTCTAATATCTATCTATATATATAAAAGGATATTGCAAGTCTCTTTTAGAGATATTTTGATTTTTAATATTAATAATATTTATAAATATCAACGTATTTATTGTTTACGTTTCAAGCTGCTTGAACCCTCCATTTTCTCTGAGTTGGCGGAGGAAAGATCATGTCACTTTGTATTTGGATTCATTATAAGTTCCGTGTTCTTCTCAAAATAATTTTGCTAATTGTGAGTCTTTCTTGTCGATTTATCACATTCTGCGTCTGTTGTCCAGACCCTATTCTCTTTTTTTTTTTTTTTATATATATATATATACACACGTGTGTATCGAAATGTTATTTATATTCCTCCGTCAATATTTTCACTTCAGATAAATTATTTATTTAATATCCAAAAGTACACTTTTTGGAGTGCAATATAGATGTAGGGAGTCCCCCATAGCTAAACCCTGTGTGTGTGTATATATCCCCACCTACGACACATATCAACAGGAATTTACTTATAGAAATACCCAGGAAATGTAAAGCTTTGTGGACATGCTAAAAATTAACAAGGACGCAGAGTGCCTGCTCATTTCCACTTTGCGAGACTTGTTTTGAAATGAATCTCATGAGAGAAGTAGCCTATGTTTGTTTAGGTTTTTAAACACAAATTTTTAATTTCAAAACACGGAATATATATTTAATTTATAATTTAAATTATCATATTTAAATGTATTTTCATAATTTTTAAAATATTAATTACAAAATTTTCAAAAATTAAAATATTGAATTAGATACCAGCACACAGAGAGAGAGAGAATTAGATGATGATCTCAATATTTTTTAAATTGTGTTAGGTTGATTAGTGGATTGAGATCTCTCAATCAACTCAAAAGGTAAAGGTTGATTGAAAGGTGCGAGGCATGTTCGCCGTTAGGTGGCATACAAAACCATTATTTACTTATGACTTCTCTTTAAAGCCTCCGTATCTACCTCATAATTCAAAGCATGTCTGTTAGCCCCCCCTTTAGTGTGTTTAAAAATTCGACAAATGTTCAGCGTGCACAAACCCATCAATAATTGGCCCCCCCTAGCTTGGAAGATCTACCTATTTGCCAAGATCGATGCATCATACACATATGAATTATTAACCATAATATATATATATATATATATGCATATGTGGGGGGGAGAGAGAGGGTGATCGAACCCAGTTCTTGTTAGATCTTGACTTCTATAATCGAGACTATAGGGAGTCTATAAGTGGGAACACATACATGAGGACACGCAAAGATAGGGTCTTGTTATGCTTGCTACAGAGTTACCAACATTGGAGGCAAGAATAAGAAATCACATGGAAAACAGAAGCTGGAAGCATTACTGAGAAAGGACTACATGCAGGACATGAGATATGGCAAGACTGGTTTGAATTGAAGCAGTAGTTAATTTGCCTAAATCTCGTGCAATAATTTGCCACAAGTTTTGCAGATATGTCCTTTTCTAAGAAACGTTGCTTGTTTGGTTCAATGGAAAATGAATACAGGGAAAAAAAACAGATAAATGAGTTCATGTTGGTTGAGTATATATAGATACATATATATATATATATCATTGTGATTATAATATTGGTATTATTAGTATTAGCTTGGATTTTTATATTTAGCAATATAGAATATAATAATAAGGCAAGGGAGCCCAACTTTCAATCAAATGTGTTCTTCCTTCCTTTCCATTAAAAAAACTCATTATAGTTGTTGTGTCTTCTAGCTCTTCTCTTTTATTTCCTTCCATTCTCCTTTTTTATTTTCTTATAAATCAAATGTGAATGAACTTACCAATATGTTACATTTCCCAAACCCAAAAGGATCTTCCATAAGAGAAATTTTAAATGTTTTATGGAAATTGAGTGGCTCTGTTATATTTTTATATCAAAAGTGTGACAATTGAATATAACATTTATGCATGGCCAAAAATTTAAAGTGCCCATCATTATTACTATGTGGTACAAAAATATCATTTTTTACAATGACTTTATTCACGATGTTGACTTAAGAGCGCAATATAAAAGTATCATTTTCTATTGTAATTTCATTTGTAATATTGACTTGACATCACATAAAAGTATCATTTTCTATAATAACTTCATCCATAATATTGACTTAACATCACATAAAAGTATCATTTTCTACAATAATTTCATTCAGAATACTGACTTAATAGTGTAATATAATAACTTAGGGTAGTCGCAAAGGTGTCCTAGCCACTTTTCATGATTTTTCTTATATTTTCAGAGTTCTTTCACGAATCTTAAAAAGAGATTTTGGATCCCACCAAATTTACTAAAGAAAGTGACTCTTGCGAAATGCAACATCACCAACTTTGCATCTCCAATTACTCTTAATTGGCTAAATTTTTGAGGTGATGTAAAATCTTAATCACATTGACAGATAAAACAAAATGTAGTGAATGCAAGATTTTCACACATACATTTTTTTTAAAAAAAAGTTGTATAATATAAACAGAGAAGAAAAGGGGCCTTAACAAAGGAACTAACCTGCAGCCAGCCAAAAGAACCATTGGTGCTAGAACAAGCACAAAAAGAAAACTAAACCTGCTATGAATCCGAGAAAATGGAATTCGAAAACCCCAGATTGCGACTAATATCCCAATTGGAGTAGGAATTAGGCACTTTGGTCCATGAATTCACACATACATGGTAAAGTTTTAGTGAACCCAAGTGTCATAACACAGCAATTCACGGTGTGAGTGTATATATATACACAGACATACACACATATATAAAGGATGAAGTACTTTTGGTGAATCCATCCAAATATGATGACATATAGCAGCACTACAAGAAAATATTGAGACCAAGTACCCATAGCAATGTCATTGATTTGAACAGTGGAAATGAATGGTTAATTTTGGGGTATGTGTTTGGAGTTATCTTTGCCGACTGAGGGACAAGAGCAGGTTGTCGCTGTCATTTGTTCAGTGCTTCCTTCTGTTTTTGCAAAATCGTTTGTTGGTGTCCTTGAGAATATTTTCTCTTGGCTTTATGCTCTGGTAAGTTGGAGTGAGAGCATGCAACTACTACTACTAGTGCATGCCCCCCTCAAATCTTTTTAACCTTTTGATGGACAGTGAAAGGTTAAGACCCCACTGACAATACCCTTTTTTTATTTTAATTACACGATTGGACAAGGATTGGGGGCCACTGCAACTGTTTGCTTTTTTTGTCTCCAATCACTAATAAGGCATGAAGTTGCTGTGTTATTTTTTTTTTTTGGGTCTATTATATATTTCTCAATTTTGTAAAAAAAAAAAAAAATTTGTGGTAGCATTGGATAAAGTGTCATAGCATTGTACTTATATGTGTGTGTTTACACATAAATCCAAGAAAATGGTGTTGTACTTTTGTAATATTGTTTATGTTTCTCAGGATGCCATTGGCTCACCTTGACCGATACCAAGAAAATGGTGTTTTAACTTAGGAACTGAACTATTAATTATTATTAGTAATTCAATTTATACATAACCTAATTTTGAGCTAGACTAATCCTACTTATGCATACAATCACTCACAAAGTAAACTCATGGAGAGTCAACTTGAAATTTCTACTTTGAACAATAATCTTGGCACTTGAATATTCATGTCATTTCAAAACCTATAGTACTTTGTTTGGTAAGAGAAATTATAAATTGAAAAGAAGAGATATATCCCTAGTGAAAGGAAGAGATTTTTCTCTTATTTAATTTGGTTGGGTAAGCATGAAAGTAAGAAAAAAAACTTGCATACAAAGGAAAAGAGTAAGAAAGAATGTGGGTGTTCCATAATTTTTATACTATATCCTTACTTTTTTTTAAGGAATCGTATCATTTGAATAGAGAAAATTAAGGGATAAAAAGATTGAGTAGGATGTCTTATCCTTCTCATTTTCTCTTACTTTTTCATAAAGTAAACATCTTAATGTGTAATTGAAAAATCAACATATAACAATACGGCTTACTTTAAGACATCGACTTGAAACCATAACTTTTAGAAGGGAGAAGGGCTTCAGGTGCCACTTGACCATTTTTTATAAATTGATATTAAAAAAAAAAACAAGATGAGACTAAATGCATTTTAATTCATGATATATGAATTAGAGTGCATGAATATAAAAAGGGTATAATTTGAAATGCATTTAGCTTCACCTGGAAAAAAAAAATCAATAAACAAAAATAATAGAGAGTACATTTTTATTATTTGGTTTGGTGGTGGGTTCGGGTTAGCGTAGGCTCCACTGGATCACAATAATGGATGGACTAAGAGCGATTGAGTTGAGGTTGAATTGGACAACAGAATTAGGTGGGTGTAGGTTAGCGTAGGCTTAAAAGCAGACAGGAACAGTTGGATTTTCTAAACAAACAGGTTTTGGGTTATTGTTTTGGCAAACTTCCTCACTGTCTCTGCACCCCTACCTCCTTTATTACTGAGTGGCCATTTAGGGGCCTTAGTTGTTGATCCGGGCTGTTTCTCTCTCGAACCCAGCTCACGTACCGTTTTAATGGGCAAACAGTACAACTCTTAGAACATACTACAGCCTCAGGTAACGAAGAGCTGACATCGAGGTGCCAAACCTTATCAATGGACTAGAGCAATTGATTTCAGGTTGAATTAGGTGGGTTTGGGTTTGACTTGGGCCAGGTCAGGTTGAACTTGGTCCAATAACAAACTTCCGTTTGACTAGGTTGAAAACAACTTCATCAGTTGAATTCCACTTGATACTCCTAAATCTTCACTCCCAAACATGGACCTTCTGTATTTAAGTATATATATGTATATATATACTTACATACACACACACACACACATATATATATACTTAATTATATATCTATATGTATTTAAGTATATATATACATAAATTTATTGTTATATAAATATGTATGTATTTATATTTTATATGTATATTGTATATATGTATGTGTATATCTATATATATATAATTATTCATGTATATTTATATTTATATTTATATAGTTGTGTTTGTATATATATGTAACATATATTCTATATGTGTATATTTTTTATGCATCTTTTTTTAAGTTTCATTCTATTGGGATGGATCAAATTCCTTACTTTGTGAAAATGAACTTGGGAAAAACCATTGTTGCACTTGAGCGGGTTGGGCAACCCAGTAAAAGTATTTGGGCAAGCTTCTAATGGCTAAGACCCGAAACAATTAGGTCAAATTACTTGGGCTGAGTTTGTTTACTTTGAAGCCAATCCGCAATTAAAGCAGAAGCTCAAAACCTAGCCCAAGACTTGGGCCTATATAAGCCTGTCCGGCCGAAATCATCAAATTGTTGAACTGGCGTGGGCTTCACTTTAATGGAACTTGGACTATCATAGTCTAATTAACATTAATGACGTTTCGTGATTAAGGTTCATTTGAAGACTAATCAGTGACTAATCCATTTTTCAAGACAAGGTTGAATAAAAAAGTAAAATAAAAAGAACAACACGTATATATTATTTTAATTTATTTTTTAAAAAATATTAAAAAGTCCCTAAAGTAAATATTTATTCTAAAAAATTTAAGATATATTTTCTATATTTAAAAAAAAATTAATACAAAACAGTCTAATTATTAACTTTCATCTTAATACAATTAAAAAATATTACTGAGTAAATTAAAATAACTTTTAAAATATATTATTAAAAAATAATAATCAGTTTATAAAATAAATTCTTCAATAAAAAAAAAAACATAACATTTTTTATTTATTGAGAAGGCCTAAAAAATAAGTTTTCACCTCATTAAATATTTTGATCTTTTTGGATTCAAGATGGTAATTTATATATATATATATATATATATATATTCTAAAATATATCTTAAATGTTATTTTAGTATAATTAATAATATTTTTCAACGGTGTTAAGATGAAAGTTAATAATTTGACTTTTTGTATTAAAAGTTTTTTTTTAGATCTTTTAAATAAAAAAAATATATCAGATTTTTTAAATTGAGAATTTTATTTTAAATATTTTTTTCTTATTTCTTTTATAAAAAGAAAAAATCAAGTCTAATTCACGTTCTAATCCATGCATTCACTTAAAATCATTTAATTTTAAAAATCGCAATAAAAGCGTTTGGATCTTAAATTGTAATGTTACTTGGTACACTAAGTTTTTACTTTTTCAATCAAAGATTTCTATATAAAAAGTTGGCCGTCTCTCCTTATCAAGTATCAATTTTAAGGTGAATTAATTGTTTTTAAACAGTAAATTACAATATTAGTTTACTACCATTGGACCACAAGGCCATTGTCAGCCATAAAATCACATCCAAGTATTCATGTTCTTATTCTTTATCATCTTTTACTTCTTCATTATCTTTATTTTTATTTTTTACAGAAAAAAGGGGTAAAAAAGAAAGAAAAGGACGTGTTTTTTGCATGCATTAGTGAACTTTAGCCTTTGTTTGGTAGCAGAGAAAATATAAAACGGTAAAGGAAAGTTGTGATCCCCAAATTCTTTTATTCCCCTTTCAGTGGGAAAATATTGTATAGAGAAAAGAGGATTCCAAAAAGAAAAAAGTGGGAACATAAGGAATATATATATTAAGACCGTTTAGTAAATTTGTCTTAGGGAATGTGATGCTAAACATAATGAATTTTTTCTTATCTTCTTACAGTATTGTTATTCTTATCAAAATATTTTATCAATTTTTTTTTTTTTACTTGTTAAGTGACTATTTCGATTCTAATAAATGCATCATCTTAATACTAGTCAATAAAATTAGTTGGCGCTAATCATATATCAAGTAAGTCTAACAGTTCATTTGAATAACTAGGAGGGAAAGGAAATGAGAGTAAAGTATTAGTTACGAGGGAAAAGAAATGAGATGAGAGGAGATGGTAATTCCTCTTTTATGTTTGGATAACTAATGAAAGGAAATAAGAGAAAAAACTAATATAATTCTTTCATCTTGTTTGAGAATAATAAATGAGAGAAAGGAAAAGAAAATTTTTTATATTATTTTACTATTGATACCATATGATAGAGGTGTATTTGGATGCCCTAGGATAGAAGTGTCATTTTTATTTTGATTTTTACAATTTTAAGGAGTAATATTGGTATGATTAAAAATTCATTAAATCTTTGTTTCTTTTCCCTTCATTTCCTCTCACTTTTGGAGGGATAACAAAATTGCTTAAATGATGGATTAAGCTCTTCCCTCCCTCTCATTCCATTTCCTTCCTAATTTTTAAAACAAATATGATAGAAGCTCTCCTTCCTTCTTCTTCCCTTCCCTTTCTTTCCGATTCCTTCCATCTAAATATAGTGTAAGAGAAAATCAAATCTCATGTTGCTAGTTAATGAAATTTGTTGATGCTAATCATGTCAAGTGAATATAAGAAAATTGATAAACTAGTACAAAAATGTTGAATTACCTAGTACCAAGACACTGAATTAATTAGTACTCGAATAACTATATCAAGCATATAAGAAAATTTGATAAAATGTTATGTGTAAAAATAGCATTATTAATTTTTTTAATCCTAAACATAAGGTGATTGACCACTATAATAAATACATGTGAACTTATCACATTGTTTCTAAAAATAAAATTGTCTGTTATGTTTAATCCATATGACATTGTGAAAGTCGGTGTTAGAATTAATAAAAAAATTATTTATTAATAATATCAAAAATAAATAATAATACAATGTATAAATAAAATAATAAGGTGAGAGATTGAGATTATTAATTCTATTATTAAAAATTAATTCTTTATTATCTAAATTCGTTGCATATCATTTAATATATATATATATATATATAAATAAATGAAATTAAATTAGCACATGGAAGTGTTTAAACTATTCTAAATTATTCCATTGGGTTGATTTGATCTAATTTGAAAGATTTAATAATTATTATAATAAAAAATCGGAGCATTTTCCTATTGCAATAATTGGTTAAATAAATAAACAATTAATAAATTTTGTTTTTATCCCCTCATTTGAATATCTGACAAGGTGGTGAAAATTCAAGAAACAGAGTGACGTCTGTCTCTCTATAAAATCGAACTAGGCGAGCAAGTTTTGGCAAAGTATTAAGGTTCTCTGTCTCTCAAACGAAGAAAATTAACTTCTCTCACATCAAGCCCACTCTCTCGCTCGCTCACTCTCGTGATCAACAATCTTCTGATCTTCCCCCTTTTATTTTTTCGATCTTTCTCGTGTAATTCTGCGATTCTCTTTACATGGGTATCACGAGATTCATTTCATTACACCTCTTTCTTGCTCTGTACTTGTTTTGATTTTACTCTACTTTTTCGTATCATCTTCGAATTTTCAGTTGATGTTAATATTGTGGGAGCCCAATTTGATCCGTGATTGTGGTTGAGAAAGTCTGCTGATTTCTCGTGCTTTCACAACTTCTTTGATTCATTGAAAAGGCCCCAGAAACTGCTGAGGCAAGTACAGAGCAAGAGTACAGAAAGAGAGTGAGAAAATGTCCACTCGAAACTTGGAGAAAATGGCTTCGATTGATGCACAGTTGAGGCTGTTGGCACCTCGGAAGGTCTCTGAAGATGACAAGCTGGTGGAGTATGATGCTCTGTTGTTGGATCGATTTCTCGATATTCTTCAGGATTTGCATGGCGAGGATATCAGAGAAACGGTAATGGGTTTGAACTTTGAACTCCTCGTTCACTTTTTTTTATGCATTTATTCTTTATTATAACTCTATCATTAAGTTCATGATTTGATTCGGATGGAAAATACAGCTAATAACCGTAAAACCATTTGTGTTTTTTTTTTTTTTGAATTTTTTCACACACACATATTGCTGTTTTGTGGTCTTGTATTGTGTTTTTTGGTTGGTTGAAAGATACCCACTTTGCTTTTGTGCCAAAAAATAATCACTATTTTTCTCAGTCCAAGTTTGTATTTTTTACTTAATTTTGAGAAACTATCTGCTAGTTTGCTTGTTGGATGGTTTCTAAAGATACCCGTTGGCATTTACACCAAAAAAAAAGGCATGCACACTTTGGGTTTTCTTATATATGATTGCCTTCCGTTAATTTCAATAAGATGTATGTTGGTTTGCTTATTAGTATTTGATAACCACTTTGATTTTCACCATAAGAGATGCTGACCCCCTTATGTATTTCTTATCTGAAATAGAATCCTTAATCTCTTATGGTAATTTCAGTAAAAAATAAAAAAACTCTGCTAAGTTACCTATTGCTTACTTTTCGAAGATTCCCACTTTGCATTTATCCTGGAAGAAGCATATTCACTTCTGCATATTTTTTTATCTAGGATTTTATGCTTTTGTTCAAGTCGATTTGATTTCTGCTACCTAAGAGAAACCTACTGCAATAAATAGTTTTATGCTATATACTTCTTCCATTTTGATTTCTTTTCTTTTAAAGGGAAGAAAAAAAAAAATCTTTTGCAGCAATATTGATGTTTGGGCTGGTTTCATAATAGAAAAAATATAGTGATGTTTAGGTTGGTGTTGATTGTTTGTAGAGAGAACAAAAGTCACTACAATTCACTTTGTGAAGCTTCGAGCCTTCAACCATTAGTTTCTGATTTTATGTTACGGCATGAATCATTCAATAAGGAGATAGGGAAATGGGGGCAATTGTTGCAAATTATTTCTGGTAATGGAAAGAGTAACTCATTGTATAATGTGTTATAACATGGATTAGGTTCAAGCCTGCTATGAGCTTTCTGCTGAGTATGAAGGGAAGCGGGACCCCTGGCATTTGGAGGAGCTTGGGAGTGTGCTAACAAGTTTGGATGCCGGGGATTCAATTGTAGTTGCTAAATCATTTTCCCACATGCTTAACTTAGCCAACTTGGCTGAGGAGGTTCAGATAGCTTACCGACGAAGGATTAAGTTAAAGAAGGGTGATTTTGCTGATGAGGCCTCTGCAACGACTGAATCAGACATTGAAGAGACACTCAAGAGGCTTAGTGGTGAAATTGAAGAAGTCCCCAGAAGAAGTTTTTAATGCTTTGAAGAACCAGACAGTAGATTTAGTCCTTACAGCACATCCTACTCAATCTGTCCGTAGATCTTTGCTTCAAAAGCATGCAAGGTTTGTTCTTCCACAATCTGCAATCATACTAGGATGCAGCCCTCTGGTTTTGCAATTTGGTCTTCTTACTTTTTTAATGGCCCAGCAGTGCATGAAATAATTATTTATGTCCAGTCCATAGCGATCAAAGTCGAATTGCATGTCCATTAGCAAGCAAGTAGGAGTACCGTTCCTTTATTCTTCAATAGGATGATACATGAGTAGCTTCTTCATAATCTTGTAGGCCTTGTACCTAATCCACTTGATGGTGTTATCTGGTGAGAGGATGGTAGTTGGTTTTCTTTGCCCAGGTTTCTATACTTGGTGCTTCCTCTTCTATTTTTGCAGGATTCGGAATTGTTTGTCCCAGTTGTATGCCAAAGACATCACTCCTGATGACAAGCAAGAACTTGATGAGGCTTTACAAAGAGAGGTATGCAATTTCAAATGTTGAGTTTATTTTTCTTGCTACTCTATACATATGATGACAGATTTCTTTTACAGATTTTTATTCTGATTGATCATCTGCAGGACTATTTTAGAAATTTACAATTAAACAGCTCTATACCACTTTCAATCTTTATCAATTTTTTATTTATTTTTTATCTTGTTCTTTCTTGGAGGAGGGTGGCACTCTTAAAATTAATGAGTTACTAGTGGGAAAGCACAAACCGGGAAAAATAAATAAATAAAACCCGTAATTTACCTTGGCTCATTTTTGTTTATGTAGCGATTCTTCAAGGTGTTCAATTCCTCATTAATGTTATCATGTTATAGTTCAAATATCATGATAACATTATATGTTTAGTGTGATGATCTATGTATGATGCAATTTAGTGTGCAAAATAAGATATATTTTGTTCTATGCAACTCTCGATATATATCTAAGAAATATTGCCTATGAAGTACGGACACTCTATTTTAACTTCACTTGTTCGTGCATACACCGACACTCTCGGACACTTTCCGGACATATGCCGGACACGTGAAAAAAGATTATCCAAATTTTGTATTTTTTTCTAAATTTTGGACACGTTATGACATGTTAATACATGTTTTGGAGACTTTTTCTTTTATATTTTGTGGATTAATCCTCTCCTTTTCTCCTCTTCTCTTTTTTTTGGTTTATATATATATATATACATTTTCTACGTATTAGTTAGTGTATTTATTTTAGAACTTAAATCATGAATGTTAATGATTAAATGAAGTTCTTAAATTTTTATTTAATGCTTTTGTTATTTTAATATCTTAATAATATTTTTATGATTTATATATATATATATATATTCAATGTATTCCTACCGTTTTCGTGTCTTGTTTTTTGAAGGAACTCCGTGTCCATGTCGTGTCCCGTTTCCGTGTCCATACTTCTTATAATGTTACACATTCACCCTTTATGCTTCTTAGAATGTTACACATTCATCCTTTTAAATTTGGTATTTGGCACGTGTTCAAAATTGGTCCATGTCAATTGGGAGAATTTGGAGATTACGTTGGCATCTCGTGTTTTGTCATTAGAAACATAAACCAACATCTCTCTCTCTCTCTCTCTCTCTCTCTCTCTCACACACACACACACACACACATTTTCATGGAACATATTTAAAATGATACTTTCAGTATGTACTTTTGTCTCTTCTAACAACTACTGTAAACCCTTGGAGCACATAGTAAGTATGAGTGCAGTTTATATGAGTTGGTGGAACTGCTAAGTTTCCCATGTCAGGCATCGAAGAGTGTGTTACTAGTGAATTGGGTCAAAATAAAAGGGTTCACCTCTGTCGGATTAGATATCTATGTTGTGAGCTTTATTTATACTCAAAACTGTCTAATAGAGTCAGTAACGATTGCTTTTTCATTAGACCGAAGATGTGAAGGTAGCATGCTTGATCCATGCTCTCCACACCTTTTAGAAGTCTCAATTCAACTCAACAAAGTCTTGTCCCAATTAATTAGGGTTGGTTACATGAATTTTGTCTCATCATTCTTCTCTATTTAAGATATTCTCTCAGTTAGACCACACATTATTATATCATTTTTAACTTAACTCTACCAAAGTTAATTTTGGTTGCTCTTGCTTCCTACCATAATTCTCAGTATTAATCATATCACTCTTCCTTATTGGTGCATTTTCTGGTCTTCGTTGTACATACTATGACACCTTAATCGGTTCTCTCTCATTTTATCTTTTATAGGTGTTACTCTTACCATCTTATGAATATGTTCGTTTTTAACTCTATGTTTTCTTATCTTACCGCACATTCATTTCAACATCCTCATTTTGGGTACACTCCTCTTATTAACATATCGTTTCTTAACTACCTAACATTCTGTTTCATACAACACAGTTGCTCTTATAGCTTCTCTATAAAATTTATCGTCCAATTTTAAAGGTATACGTCAATCACACAATTTTCCATATACACTCCACTTAACGTATACTGTTTTAATCCTTTGAGTAATATCATCTCAATACATTTTAGCAATCAAGAAAAAATTGCTTTTTCATACAAGACAAGCAAAAGAAATAACTTAAATTTTATTTCATGCATTATACAATCATAATTCTCACAAACCCCATCTTGATCCCATTACACTTGAAAATAACTGGTTTGCTGAATGCTCTTCATTTGTTAATGTTTCAAAAATTTCACCATATAATACTCTATACTTTTTTTCTTCATCATACATTAATTATATTATATTCAAGTTTTTTTTTCAGATAGGTAAGACAGATACACACTTTCTCCCAATTGAGTCTTGAACCCTCATGCTCCTCTTTCAAAAATGGAGATACAACTCGAGCTAATGCTTTGTGATTTTTCTTCAAGCTTTAATTGGATAATTTTTTATAAAAATATGGAAGAAAAAAATATGGCTTAAATTAGCATTACTTATTGTTCCTTGTCTTTTCAGTTTTCCATTTTGTCTTTAATTAACCTTTCTGTTTCTTCCCATTAGATACAAGCTGCATTTCGTACAGATGAAATCAGGAGGACCCCTCCGACTCCTCAAGATGAGATGAGGGCAGGAATGAGCTATTTCCATGAGACAATCTGGAAAGGAGTCCCAAAATTCTTACGCCGTGTTGACACTGCTTTGAAGAATATAGGAATAACTGAGCGTGTTCCTTACAATGCTCCTCTTATTCAATTCTCTTCTTGGATGGGTGGGGATCGTGATGGTATAGTCCTCCTCCATGTTAAATTTTTTTGATGGGCATATATTTTTTATGTATAATTGTTAGTTGCCAAATATGCAATAGCAAATTTGGAAGCGCCAATATTATTATATTTTTCAAAATTATTCAACAAAAGGACGGTACAATATAGTTGGAATTTTTTATTTTAAGGCTGAAATATTCTATGCTTCATGGAAAGCTCATTATGTTTGAGCGTTGAGGTACCATGGTTGAACATGACGTGTGTATTTACGTGTGTACTGTTGGATATATACTCAATAAGTGTGTCCAAGAAGGAAGAGAGGAACATACTTCTTTGTCACTTGCATGGATATTTCAAACATGTCCCCCCCCCCCCCCCAAAAAAAAAAAAAAAACCATTATACATTTCATTTTGCCTCTGGAATAGACAAAAAAACCTAGATGAATTTTACCCTTAGATGCATGCCTTCCAAGGTTATTTTCCCCTTTGCTAAGCCTAAAATCCATTTGTTGTGGACTGCAGGAAACCCAAGGGTAACTCCAGAAGTTACAAGGGATGTATGTTTACTGGCTAGAATGATGGCTGCTAACTTGTACTTTTCCCAGATAGAGGATCTTATGTTCGAGGTACCAAATCAACTCCTACTCTCAAACTTTTTTTTTGCTCCTTTAGTTTTTGGATAATTATTCCACTGCTCAGTGAATTTCTCACTCCCTTTCAATCGGTTTTCAATAATAGTACTTTTATTGGCAGTTGTCGATGTGGCGTTGCAGTGATGAACTTCGCGCTTGTGCAGATGAACTTCATCGGTCCTCAAAGAGAGACGCGAAACACTATATTGGTATGTGATTATGGTTTAAAATTTTGTTTCAACTTCTATACCGAAAGTGCTTGAAATCTAAATGAACTTTCATTATATCTTTGGAATCTTAAATAATATAAGGTTTGATTCTAATATTTCATCAAAATATAAATAACTATTTACTCATATAGCCATTCTATACAATTTAATCAATCATTTTTTTTCTTCAATTTGTTCATTAATTTAATTTTTAACTTCAGATACTGCTTGAATATTCGTGTATATATTATTTATGTTTTGCTAGAAGGTGTGCTTGAGGAAGAATTGATCATGGAGCAAACAGTATTAAATATTATTCATTAATTGTGTTAATTGTTTGTTCTCATCAATATTTTATTGATGCAGAGTTTTGGAAACAAATTCCTCCAAATGAGCCCTATCGTGTAATTCTTGGTGATGTGAGGGATAAGCTGTATCATACACGTGAACGTTCCCGTCAGTTATTAGCCAGCGGTATCTCTGATATTCCTGAGGAGGCAACTTTCACTAATATTGAGCAGGTCTAATCATCTTGCCAACTTTATCAATTTTCCTTACTGATTAATTGTCTACTCTTAACATAGTTCTTCTAGTAACAATGTAAATGTTTTTTTTTTTCTAAATGAAATATTGATATATGTAAGCATTTATTGTTGTCATGGTCAGGTGCACTGTTGTTTTATCCTCGGCTATGTAGGTTTTGTGGGCATGCATTTAGGACCTTTCTCGAGTTAAGGTGATTAGTTGCTAGGTTGTGGTGTTTAGGTACTTATTCAGTAAATTAGGCTTGCACGTATTATTGATTTTCTGTTCAGAGGTTGCCCATAACATGTGAATTACACCTAAATAATTTCAACAATAAAAAAAGAAGGTTTTCTTCTACTTATCAAAAAAATTATACATTTGTGTATTAGAAAAAAGAAGAAGAAGAATAAGAAACAAAACTGAGTTTTACAACCTCATGTTTGTTAAAATAGCTTGATATAAATTGTTGGCCCATTCTCTAACAACTTAAGCTTTTAGAATAACCAATCTAACATGGTATTAGAACTCTAATTCTAGGAGGTCTTGGGTTTAAGTCTCTCCCTTGTTCACGTGCAAGAAGTTGCACTCTATTCCGCTTTGCACACGCAACACGTCTCACTCCATTTTGTCACTTTCTACGTACAAGATGGGATTTCACGTGAGGAAGGGTGTTGAAATAGCTTTGTATAAATTGTTGGCTCATTCTTTAATAACTTAAAGTTTTTTACAGCTACCGGTGATCTAACAATACTGACTAAGTAGACGATTATGTCAAAATTTGATGTCATCTTGTGTTGGATTTTGTTCACTGCTCAATATAAATGATGTGATCAATTGAGATGGATGGTTAGCCATGAATATGTCAAAAGACTGTGAAGGCTAACACCGTAAGGCTTGTCTCAGGGCAAGGTTAAAAGGAAAATTCCACAAGATATAAGCTTTGGCTCTTCTTTTTTTTTTTGATAAGTAAGAAGTATATATTAAGAAGCCTAAGAAGGGTAAAGGGCAAAAACCCCAAAGCATTACATCGGACTTAAAGACTCCAAAAAGTCAACAAAGGAAAAGACATTTACAGGGAAAGCCTCTTTGGCCCAAAAAAATAATAAACGCAAAAAGGTCTCTTTAAGATAAGGAGCAGGAAGCTCCCGATCTTCAAAGACCCGATTGTTCCTTTCGATCCAAAGGCACCATAAGAGGCAAATGGGAGTCAGTCTCCAAATTCTCTTAGTTTCTTTAGGAAAGATGCATCCTTCCCATGCCAGAAGAAGGTCTTTGACTGAGCTTGACATGACCCATGAGATGCCAAACATGGAAAGAATAAGGTTCCAGCAGCTTCAAGGGACTTGACAGTGAATGAGAGTATGATCCACTCTTTCATCATCATTCTTATAGAAATAACATCTGCTATCCAATAAAAAACCTATTTTCTTCATATTCTCCGCAGTTAAGATGGCCTTCCAAGAAGCTTCCCAAGCGAAGAAGGAGGCTTTGGGAAGAGCTTTTGAATGCCAAGTGAGCTTCCAAGGAAAGAGAGTACCATCAGAAGTAAACAAACTCTTGTAAAAAGAGCCAACCGAAAAGAATGATTTATCCGGCATCCAAATCCTCTTGTCTTTTTTATCTTCCACTGCCCGAAATTTGTTGATGTGACATAAAAATGAGACCACCTCGTCAAGCTCCCAATCAAAGATATCTCTTCTGAAAGATGGAGTCCAAACAAACGTATTCCCAGTGCTCATCACATACTCGCTAACCCAAGCCAACTTGTTTGTAGCCAAACTGTAAAGCCTTGGGAATTTCATCTTTAGCGGCGCAGTCCCACTCCAAACATCATCCCAAAATTTCACACGGTCACCCTTTCCGATAACAAACCTACATCTTTCCTTGAAAGATCTCCATTCTCTTCTGATGAATCCCCATAGACCACAACTCATTGGCCTGTCTACGTTGCCCGAACACCATCCCCCATTATCACACCCATACTTGGACAACATGACCTCCTTCCAAAGATCCGTATCGATTCTCACCAAATTTACATCACCATTTCCCTAAAAGGGCTGTATTGAAAATTCTCAAGTCTTTCGCCCCTAGGCTCTCTAGAGACAGCGGCTTCTTGATTTTATCCCAAGCCACTAGGTGAATTTTCCTGCAGTCTCCCTCGTGACCCCAAAGAAAGTCCCTTTGGATCTTCTCCAGTCTTCTGCTCAGTGCTCACTGTTTTCAGAATTGGAAAAAGGGACATGAAATAGGTAGGGAGGTTGGACAAAGTGCTTTTAACAAGAGTGAGTCTACCTCCTTTGGAAAGGAGTTGGCCTTTCCAACCTGACAGCTTGTTATGGAACCTCTCAACCACAGGATCCCAAACCCCAATGGATCTCGCGTGAGCCCCCAACGGAAAGACCTAAGTAAGTCGAGAGGAAACAACCCACTTTGCATCCCAAAGTGCTGGCTAAAAGATCCATCTCCTGAATTGCCCCTACTGGAGTTATGCTGCTCTTAGCAAGATTGATCCTCAGACTTGACACAGCTTCAAAACACACGAGAATGCGACGGATGAAGCGGAGCTAGGCGCACTGTGGGGTCGCAAAAGATGATAGTATCGTTAGCAAATAAAAGATGGGAAACATCTATGCTTCCACCCCTTCTCGCTCCTCCGTGAAAGCCTTTGATGAGGCCAACCTGTTCGGCCCAGGCACATGAAGTGACTCAACGCCTCCAATCACGAAGAGAAAAAGAGATAAGGGATCCCCCTGTCTCAATCCTCTAGACGAACGGAAGAAGCCTGCAGGGGATCCATTGACAAGGACCGAGAAAGAAATTGTGGAGATGCATGACTGGATCCATTTTCTCCACTTACCTCCAAACCCTATCTTTGTCAACATACCCATCAAGAAGCTCCAGTTAACATTATCAAAGGCCTTCTCGATATCCAACTTGTAGACCAAACCTTTCCTTTTCTGCTTTAACCTGGAGTCAATGCATTCATTAGCAATGAGAGCTGCATCCAGAATTTGTCGTCCTTACATGAAAGCATTTTGACTAGGAGAAATGATACTCACCATAATCTTCTTCAATCTTAAGGAAAGAACATTGGCGATCAGCTTATAGACACTGCTTACCAGGCTAATGGGGCGAAAGTCCTTGATGTTAGCAGCTCCATCCTTTTTAGGGATGAGGGCAATGAAAGAAGCATTGAGACTTCGCTCAAAGCCCCCCTCCCTATGAAAGCTCCCAAACACCGCCATCACATCCTTTTTCAGCAGAGTCCAACTTTTCTTAAAGAAGGCCATAGTGAACCCGTCTGGGCCTGGAGCTTTGTCCCCGTTGCATGCCTCTAAGGCTCGCTCCACTTCATCTTCCAAGAAGGGCATTTCCAGGTTAGAGGCTTCTTCCCTGCTCAGGCTTTTCAAAAAAATATCCTCCTCAAAAAAATATAAGCTTTGGCTCTTAAAGACATGTTTGGATGGGCAGTGGTGTTTCTAAATCGGGCATTTCGAAGTCCAAATCAGGCTTTTTTTATATTTGATTGTTTGTTTCGACATTTTCAAAACGCTCGTTTGGGCATTTCCAAGTCCAAACGTCCATTTCGGAAAAGTGCTAGTAAGGGACTTTTTCAAACTCCCCGTTTCGGAAACGCCTAATTTCTATCTATATAACTCATTCAGCACTTTTAACAGCTCATTCAGACATTACAATATCATTTATGCTCGTTTCAAATACATTCATTCAAACACTCACAACTTAACTCAAACTACGCTTTTCTGAACCGCTTTTTTCTCAAATCATACTTTTTCACCGCTCAATCCAAATGAGCACTAAGTCAATTGAGGCTTATGCTTTAAGTTGGGCATGGTACACATGTGACATGGGGTCTCACACCCATGGTTTTAAATCGCGGTATTGGGACACATAATGGTCGCTGATAACGGTATAACAGTATCGGGAATATTGGTCGATATGTAACGGGAATCGGGAGCCGCACCTGTGAATTTATTGTAATCACTAGAAAATCCCTTAAAAGTTATTGATATGCATGGTTTTGTTCCAATTTATTACTTTTTAATGTTTTTAATTATTTTTAGTCATTTTTATAACTCCTATGAAAAAAATTACTTATTATGTAGGAGTTCATATTAGTTTTATATCAAAGTAAAAAGAAAGTACAATCTATTGATTGACTAAGACAACTAATAATTAAAAATGCAACTATAAGTAATCTCAACAAATATAAAAAAATAAAATAAAATATAAACAAAAAATACACTATTAGTGACTATTAATTGTTAAGTAATGAATTTAAAGCCAAATAAACACATAATTTAACAAAAATAACAAAAAATATAAATATGATTAATTATATTACAATACTTTGAGTTGTCTACCGCCAAAAAAAAACTTAAGATACCTTTATATGGTTTTAGAGAAAAAATATTAATACAAAAACAAAAGTAAGAAATAAATTATTTTTACATTTGGAATTTTTTTTTTGTGGAAGTAGCTTAGGCCCTATTAATAAGATTCATTCATTTTTAAACAACATCTAGTAAATCTAATAAGATAAAATTTTACTTTTAAGTTTGTAGTAATAAATAACTAAATATAATTCTAGGATTTACTAAATACTTTGACCATATCCATAATTCCCAATCTTGTGTTTGATAAATTTAAATTACTCTATTTATGGCTAAAGATGAGTTTTTTAATCCTTAGAATAGAGAAAAATGTACCATTATTGTTACGTATCGGTCGATACTATTACACATCAGGTCCGTAACTGCTGTTACATAACGATATCGGTCATTTCGCCTGTGAATTTTATACACACTGATATATCGATGTGTAACGGTATCAGAGAGTTCAAAATAGGTTACGTAACAGCTATTACGTTACGTAATGGCCGATATTTAATACCATGCTCACACCTGACTCTTGTGGCTTATTGAATGTTTGAAATGTGCACCTTTTAGAAGTTTTCTTAAAATAATTTTATTCATTAGTATTGATAAAAAAATTGTAAACTTTAAGGACATAGCGGTCATACTTGCTTAATAAAATCTAAAGGAATAATTGGACTAGTTTTGAAAAACTATTATAATTTAATATAGTAATTAATTGATGACTAAATATGAGTTTCCATGTGTCTTGCTACCCTTATGAATTTCTCATGACATAAAGACAAAAATAGAATGCAAGAAAAATAAGTTTCCACTTAGAAGTGTTTAGAATTTTATAAAATAATGCATTACATTTTAATTTTCTTGTATAAATATTTCTCTTCTCGTATTTTTATTATTGATTCTCTTATATGTTGTTTCTTTTTTCTTTTTTCAAGTATCTATATTCAAAAGTTAATGATACTTGCACAGTTGCTCCTTATGTGTTACATATATAGGCTTATCTTTCACCTCGTTTGAGGATAAAACATTCCTAATCTGCTCTTCCCTTTTTAATTATGGATATGGGTGATTGTGTTATATTTTTATTGCTTGGCTTTAGGGCTATAAATGAACCAAGTAGAGTCGAACTGATTTTTGGGCTGTTCAATTCTGCTTGAGTAAGTGGGAAGGGGTTTAGGCTTAGCTCAAGCTTTGGTTGATTTTGGCTAAACTTGATCGAGCTAGGCTCCCCATTGTTCAACTAAGCTTGAGTGGCTCAACTTGAGCTTGTTTGACAGCTATCACAAGAACAAATTTGTCTTCTTACCTTACGCAGTGATATATGAGCCATGTAACTGTTTCTAGCGGTTCCAATACCTTATTTATAAAACATTGATGAAACTTTATAGGAACCCTTATTGCCACATATAAATCAACAAACCTCCTAGACCAAAAAATTAATTAATAAATAAATCAACATATCTCAACACTTTAAAAGAGAGAGTAAAAACCCATCTTCAAAGCTTACAAATCTTATGTAAATATAATGGGTCTAGATTTCATGGAGATTATGCACAACAAAAAGCCAAGGATGAAGAAAAACAAAAGAAAATAGAAAGGGGGAAAAGGGCAGGAAAAAGTAGGAGGAAGAGGAGCTGGCAGTTATCACGTCGGTGGACTGATAACAGCAAATGAGAGCTTCCATTCTACAGCAGCAATGATGGCCTTTGATATATACCTCCATGTCTCTATACTTCTGGAGAGTTTTTTTTTTTTCTTAGAGAACTGATGGAGGATATCATACATATTTTAATATTTAAATAGATATATTACATAAGGGTTTAAAACTAAGTGTAGTGTCTTCAGTAGACATTGCTTCTTATAGTATACTATCAAATTATTTTTAATGCATCTTATCCGTGCCAAGCTTAACTGAGCTGAATTAGGTCCTACTCAACTTGGCTTGTTTAAAAATAAATCTTCGAAGTCAGACTCAAGATCAGTTCATCAACACTAACAAAGGGGCTTGGATGAGCCACAAACAAGCCTAACTCAAGTTGTTCATAAGCAGATCAGTTCATTTGCAACCCTACTTGGCTTCAAACCAAATGTTTGTCCTCTTTTTGTGTCTTGTTTAGGCTCCCACAGGCTCAAGCTCAGTTCATCAACACTAACAAATAAGCTTGGATGAGTCGCAAACAAGCTGAACCCAAGTTGTTCATAAACTGCTCAGTTCATTTGCAACCCTAATGGGCTTCAAGTTCAAACCAAATGCTTTTCTTCATTTTCTGTCTTGTTTAGCTCCTACTTGTGGGTACAGATGTGCAATAAAACAGTATTCCTATTATGAAGCCTTCAATAGTTTTCTCTTGCATGCTTGATTTAGTGACATACCATGAAATGTTAAATGTGTCCTGTAGTCAGGGAAATCACCTTTGGTGCTCAGGCCTAGGCTAGCATCCAGTCAAACAGCAATGACACACCTGGGCCCTTGGTGCATTTTAAAAAGTATGACAAGATCATTTCAGTTTTATAAATGGTTGGCTTGTCCAAAATTGTGTTAGCTCAAAAGAAGACCGAAGATAACCCCTCTGCCGATTTTGTTATGCTTTGTGTTACTCCCCACCACACATACACACCCCAAAAATAAATAAATAGATAGATTAATTAAAACTAAGAAGAAACATTTAATATACTTCTTTTCTTTTTTCTTTGGTATTGAGTGTTTTGTTCTTTCTCTGCAGTTCCTGGAGCCTCTCGAGCTCTGTTACAGATCACTTTGCTGTTGTGGTGATCGGCCAATTGCAGATGGAAGTCTTCTTGATTTTTTACGGCAAGTTTCCACCTTTGGGCTCTCACTTGTGAGACTTGATATCCGGCAAGAATCAGACAGGCACACTGATGTCATAGATGCTATCACAAGACACCTGCAAATCGGATCCTACCGAGAATGGTCAGAAGAACGCAGGCAGGAGTGGCTCTTATCTGAACTCAGTGGCAAGCGCCCTCTGTTTGGTCCCGATCTTCCCAAAACTGAAGAGATTTCTGATGTGTTGGACACCTTCCATGTAATTTCTGAACTCCCTTCAGATAACTTTGGTGCTTACATAATCTCAATGGCAACTGCCCCATCTGATGTGCTCGCGGTTGAGCTTCTACAACGTGAGTGCCGTGTCAAGAAGCCATTGAGGGTTGTCCCATTATTTGAAAAGCTTGCTGATCTCGAGGCTGCGCCAGCTTCTGTATCTCGTCTATTCTCAATAGATTGGTACCAAAAACGGATCAATGGAAAGCAAGAAGTCATGATTGGTTACTCAGATTCAGGTAAGGATGCTGGCCGTCTCTCTGCAGCTTGGCAGCTATTCAAGGCTCAAGAGGAGCTTATAAAGGTGGCAAAGAAATATGGGGTGAAACTTACAATGTTTCATGGCCGAGGAGGAACGGTTGGAAGAGGAGGGGGTCCCACCCACCTTGCTATATTGTCCCAGCCACCTGACACGATTCATGGGTCACTTCGTGTGACGGTTCAAGGTGAAGTTATTGAACAGTCATTTGGGGAGGAGCACTTGTGTTTTAGAACTCTCCAGCGTTTCACGGCAGCTACACTTGAGCATGGAATGCATCCCCCTATATCACCAAAGCCAGAATGGCGTGCACTCATGGATGAGATGGCAGTTGTTGCTACAAAGGAATATCGTTCCATAGTTTTCCAAGAACCCCGATTTGTTGAATACTTTCGCCTTGTAAGTATCTCTCATATCCTTCATCTTTTTGTCCTTTCATCATATCCAAACCATTGCAACAAAATCCTTCGAATTTACAAAAATGTGATGAATAGTAAGTTATGTACTCAATAGATACATGTAGGTTTAATTAAAACAATTCTTGAATAGCATCGATATGTTGAGTTATTCTAGCATGGCTATGTTTGTCTTTTGCAAATTTGTTAGTTACCTCACTGAAATTTCTCTTGGATTTTTACTTCTGAAATATTCTTGAGAACCTTGCTAAGGTTTTTTTATTATAGCCACTATGAAACTGATTAGGATTATAATAAATTTTACTTATAAAAAAGGGGATTATAATAAATTTTACTTATAAAAAACGGATTATAATAAATTTAATATGGTGCCTTCTTTCTTCTTTGAATACTGCAGGCAACACCAGAGACGGAGTATGGTCGCATGAACATTGGGAGTCGTCCGTCAAAACGGAAGCCAAGTGGTGGAATTGAATCACTCCGTGCAATTCCATGGATCTTTGCATGGACCCAGACAAGGTTTCATCTCCCAGTCTGGCTTGGGTTTGGGGCTGCATTTAAGCATGTCGTTGAGAAGGATATGAAAAATCTTCAAATGCTGAAGGAGATGTACAATGAATGGCCTTTCTTCAGAGTGACAATTGACTTGGTTGAGATGGTGTTTGCCAAGGGAGACCCAGGAATTGCTGCTTTGTATGACAAGCTCCTAGTGTCAGAAGAATTATGGCCATTTGGAGAGCGTTTGAGGGCCAACTTTGAAGAAACTAAGAGTCTTCTCCTCCAGGTAATGAAAAGGAAAATTGCTAGCATAATTTAAGTGAATAACTTAGATATACAGGATAACTTAACAGAACTTTCATGAAGTTATTCCTTTCTTTTCCCCGGTATCCAACCACGAGCCTTACTCGAGTGAAATCTTTTAAGTTGATTTTGCTTTGGTTAAGACTGAAGAATATGCAAAATATAGTTTAACAGGATGCCAGCTTCCAAAACCATTTTTCTTGATGGCTGTATATCCGGGCTGAAATCATCAAGGAACTGTCCTGAGGTGAAAAAAAACCAGAACCTAGAGTGCTAAGGTTCACACACAACTTAATTTGGCTTCCAGGGTAAAAATTTGCCACCCCTGAATTTCTAAAGATATCCCCTATCACCATGAATAATATATATGTACACACATACACATAGTTTTCATTTTAACGAGGCAACAACAGTTCTTTTGTGGAAACTCAATTTTTTTTTTCTGTAGATTGCTGGTCACAAGGATCTGCTAGAAGGAGACCCATATTTAAAGCAAAGACTTCGTCTTCGTGATGCATACATCACAACACTTAATGTGTGCCAGGCCTACACATTGAAGCGGATTCGTGACTCCTGCTACGATGTGAAGGTGAGGCCACATCTGTCAAAGGAAACTATGAAAAGCAAACCTGCTGCAGAGCTTGTGAAGCTTAACCCTACAAGTGAGTATGCTCCTGGGCTGGAAGACACCCTTATCCTGACTATGAAAGGCATTGCGGCTGGAATGCAGAACACTGGTTAAGGGCTGGTAGTGTAGTGTGTTTCAATAATTGACATGTCTCTTAAACTTATGAACATAGCAGGAAATACATGCTGTTTATCTATCAGAATGTTGTTTATCTATCAGTGTTGTGAACTGGCTTTTTATACTCGGGATTGTTTTATCAATAAATCAGTTCAGTTTCCATCGCTAAGATAAAGATTGAAACAGTGTCCCTATGCAAAACAATGATTTTATTAAATGTTGGGGTGTGGTCTTGAAATATACAAGGGAGAGACGGAGAAAAACCGAAATTTCTAAAGAAAGAAAAGGTGATTTTGTTGTTATTGCTTCTTTTTACCGTAGATATGAATAACATTAGCAGTAAACCATATGCATCCCATCAGATAGAAATAAAAAATAATGAATCGTATATAGAGATCAAGCTCGAATTTGATACAGAATATAAAAACTTTTCACATAATTTTTTTGATTGGTAGGTTGTCATGAAGTTACTTAGATTCTTGATGACTCCTTTATGATTCGAAAAATAGATAATGTGTAAATATTTTATTATTGTCATAGGTCTGAGAGCGCGCTGTCCCGAAAAAAAAATTTGGACCCGATTTAATTGTAACCGTTCCAGTTTAAATTTGACAGTTTTGTTAATATTTATATAAGAGTGTTATTGTTATAAGGTTTGATTATGATAATACAGTGTTAGAGGTTGGAAGGTTGAAATTGGGTGGCTATTATTATGCTCTGTTTTGGGCATTAGAACAATATCAAACACTGATTTCTATGTTGGATTAGTCCTGTCGCTGAGTTCCATAACTATCAAATTGATTTGCAAGGATGTGATCAAACTATTTCAATGATGGTTATTTATTATGCCATGTGATTGAAATATGAAACTTCATAATTCAATGACTAAAAAACCCATTTGCACTTCAGCAATCTTACTTCTACTGCATAAACATTATTACAGAGGAAATATGCATATGTTTGTAATGTTTTTACAATAACCAATTCTTTGCCAACCAAACTGGTTCATTGACACTACTAATCAAAACCATTTTCTGAATACGATTATTTATTATTATGTGGTAGTTTTGAAAATATCACCATGTAAGATCCAAAATGCTTATATGATGTCATACCATACCATCTGGGATTAAAAAAAATTACATGATGTCATGTCATATTTGGAATAAAGAATATTGCATTTTTCTACCTATAAAGTCTAGAATTCATTTGAAAGCTTTTGCACTCCAAATTAGTCGTTTTGTGTTTGTTCTTATAAAAGTTGCTTCGTTTTTAACAATTTAACAAGATTTTAAAACTATTTTTTGTGTTGATTTGCTTTCTAAATCATATAAAAATGTATTTATATAAAAGAAACTTTCAAAAAATTCTCCCAAACAATAACTTATAATGACATTTAAAGTACAGTGACGTTGAAATTGGCTTCTACATGTCACAAAGTGACTTGATCTCTAGATTATTAAAGACTAAAAATAGACATGATTTCATCTTAAAAGGTCATAACTCAATTAAAGTGATAAATTAAAAACAGATTTAATAACATTATTAACATGAAATAAAACATATTTTATTATTACTATTCAAATTAGCTTTTCAACCCTTAATAATAATATTTTATTAGTAATACCCCTAATATATGATTTCATTCTAACTGCATTAATACAAGATAATGATTCTTAATTCAAACAAAAAAGAAAAAAATATCAAGTCGCACAAGAAGTCACATGATTTGGGATGCACCCTTTCAATTTGAAATCCACCATCTCCATCTTCTGTTTAAGCCTATCAAAATATATCAATTTTCAGTCTTTAGCAACTGATCACAAGGCATAAGCATTATGCATATATATATATATATATATATAGTGTGTGTGTGTATATTTCATATTAAGATTATAAAAAAATTCAAGCATGCCAGAGAAAATCATGTTGTACCCTTTTCTTGGAGGCTATCCACTTGTGATTCAGCCACTTAACATGAACCCTCAACTGACTCGGCGAGTAAGCAATCTCATCCCCTGTTGTATAAAAATAAGCTCGGCATTTCGACCCACTTTCCCAAAATTCTTTCAGACCCACCAACCATCGTTGTCAAAAGCATCAAGCTTCTTCGTACAAACCAAACCCAGGTGCCGGAATCTGCAGGTGGCACAGGCCGGACCTCGTCGGCAGCGACAATCTCTATCAGGGGGTCCAGACTCCTCGTCTTTCAAGAGATCCTTGTACTGCACTATGTAGTGGCTTCGGCCAACCTCTGCAAGAACTGTTGCAGCGTAGAACGAACCCAAAAACCGATCTTCTTTGCTCCAAACCTCGACTTCTTCACCTCTGCGAAACGCCATTATTCTTGGTATTGCGAAGGTAGAGAGATCAAGAGAGTGATATGAGTGGGAGAAGCTTGGATTTGGAAACAGATATCTAGAGAGAAGAAGGAAATATGATTGCGGTGAGAGAATATGGGACTCAGCCTCTTGCCGGTGAGCTCTTAGGTACTATCAGTTTCGATTCCTTTGACCGTCCATTATTAACCGCTCGATTCACCACCGTAAGTAGAAGGTTTTAGCCTTACAGGGGATTATATCCTCTGCCACAACCTTTTTTTATAAATAACTTTAAATTATTATAATTTTAAAATTTAATGTCATGCAGTTTTATAAAATATTATTCAAAATAAAATTATAAATTATTTTAATTGATAATAAATTATTTTAGTTATAATCAGAACGATTTACACTTAATTAATACAAAAAAATAAAATAAAATAACTTGGGGGCAAGGGAAATTTTACGAAACTACAAAGGACTTTAATGGTAATACAGGGAACTGGAAGGTTTATGATAGTTACCACTTTCTCTTTTCTCCGTCGGTGTCTCTCTGCTCAAAAAACGTCGTTGAGCAAGGGAGAAAGACAAAACCTATAAAAAAAAAACCCTTACTCCAAATACCCTAGATTTTCTCAGATCGGCCATGGCTTCCTCCAAAGAACGCGAGAACTTTGTCTACATCGCCAAGCTCGCCGAACAGGCTGAGCGCTACGATGGTTAGGGTTTCTATCCCTGTAATCTCTCTCTCTCTATAGATCTCAATATGAAGTATCATACTCTAGTCCGTCATTTACTCTCGCTTATCTTCTGCTTGCTTATTAAGAAAAATGTAGAAAATAAGAGAAATTTAAAACCAACCATTTTTACATACTCAACCGTGTTTAATAAAACCAACCATCAGAATTAAATCAGCAGCTAAACTAAGTGTTAGGGTTTATTACTTGATTTTTTTTTTTGACAATTTGTCTCTCTTTCTTCGATTGTGGCAGAGATGGTGGATTCCATGAAAAAGGTTGCGAAGCTAGACGTCGAATTGACTGTTGAAGAGAGAAATCTACTATCGGTTGGGTACAAGAACGTGATCGGTGCTCGGAGAGCGTCGTGGAGGATTTTGTCCTCGATCGAGCAGAAGGAAGAGTCTAGAGGGAACGAACTGAACGCGAAGAGAATCAAGGAGTATCGTCAGAAGGTTGAATCGGAGCTCACGAGCATTTGCAATGATATCATGACCGTGATCGATGAGCATCTCATTCCTTCATGTTCAGCCGGAGAATCAACTGTGTTCTACTACAAAATGTGAGGAATTAGTGTCGTTACTAATGTTTTGCTTTGTTTTTTTTTTTTTTTGTTTTGATTTTTAAGAAGAAATTAGTTTTTTTTTATTTTTGGGGGTAGGAAAGGGGATTATTATCGGTACCTCGCGGAGTTCAAGTCTGGCAATGAAAGGAAAGAAGTTGCTGATCTTTCGCTGAAAGCATATGAGGTATATAGTCCTTCCATTCTCTATGTGGATTGTATACACTAAATTGGTAGGTTATTTTTGCTCCCCCCCCCCCCCCCCAAAAAAAATTGTGAAATAAAAAGTTAATGTAAAACCCGAAGGACGACCTTGAAATTGTTGATTTTTAACATGTCATATGAACTGGATTTTTGTTTTCTTAAAGGGCATTGTGATAATTTTGTTACTTGATTTTTTGTTTCCTGCATCTTTATGAGTATATTTATTGATATTTTGTTCAAGTTTTTGTCTGAAGCAAAGCCATTTAACAAGCATTTTAGATTCGGATTTATTTTTCATGAGATCTTTTGAAGAAGTGATCAATGAACTTTCCTCTGTACGAAAATTAAGTTACCTCTATTTTTCTGGGGTGAAGCTATTATTTTGAAGAGTTAAATTGTCTGTTAGTAAGGGTTTTCCCCTCCCCTGTTTTGGTTCTCCTTACTTAATTGGGGATAATTTCCAGAGCACTTCCCTGTGTCCGTTATTGTGGTTATTATTATTATATTTTTATACCCTAGGCTGGATTTAGGTGGAAGATTTGGGTTTAGATTGCTGTTCAAAGGATGCTTCTATATGGCTGATTCAGATTGTTGTTGAGGATGCTTCCTTTTTAATAGGGGTGTACATGGGTTGGGTTAGACTTTAGAGTGAAACATAAACCAACCCAACCTCGGCGTACCAGAAACAAGCTGTTAGGCTGATGAGCCAAACCAACACAAAAAATGTTGGCGTTGGCTCGATTATTTTTTTCCCCAATCCAAAACTTTCCTAAGTATTGGATAAATTAATTGGTTCCTATTGTAATTTTAATTCACTGAAAAAACTGTTTGATGGGGGTCTCCCTAATTTTACAACTACACTTTTTCAATAACAATTTTAATTGTGGCGCAGTTATTGATAGTTCCAATTTTAATGCTCAAAAGGAGACCTGGGTCTTGCTGGACAGTATTGGCTTGTTAATGAGTAATTACTGTCTTTTGTCTCTAATTACGTACACACACATACATACATATATAGTTATCAGTATAACTTACATATGTGTGTGTATATATACTTATTAGTATGGTTGCGCCCCCCTCGGGCATCGAGTATATTTTACTTAACTTTACTAATAAAAAAAATACTTATTAGTATATACTGACACATTTGAGAGTCTGGATTTCGGGTTGGTTTAGTTCACCTGAACTTTAAATCAAAACTGAACCAACGTTAGTCAGTTGTCTTATTTTTAGAATAGAGCCAACCCAAAGTTTTTTTAGAACTGAGCCAACCTACCCAAGTAGGTCGGGTTGGTTCAGGTTCTTCAATTCTTCAGTTTTTATGCACTTCTCATTTCTACTATTAGACTAATTGAATATATAAGAGAAGGTCGGTGGGGATGAGTTCCTGATTTTCTTAAGATTGCAGTCCAATCTTATTCTCTGAGTTTTATTATACAAAAGAGACTGCCCAAAACAAAATTACACCCTCGTGTATCTCAAAAATTCTACAAAAGAATCAACAGAAGAAAGTATTATCCCACTATCCAAAGGTTGGGTAATTTTCAATTGAATCATTTATCCAAATTGGAAGATATCATGGGATCTACTTTCTACTTCTTTTATCCTTCGTTGTTTCATTTGGATCATATTATTCTTTAAGGGAGCCCTTGTCATTTTTTGGAGCAAATAATCCTTTGTTTTAATTTTTTTTTTGAACAGTGTAAAAGGTAGGGCTGCCATTCTTGAGAGTGTAGGTTGGAGCTTAAGAGTAGCTACTTTGTGCAAAACAATGTTAAAAGTTGGGTGTATGTCCAATTCACCCCTCCTAGCACCCTACATTGGTGGAACCAATACCAGATAATGGCATTTTTAATTCCTTGTTTTAAATGATAATTGCATTTTTGTTTCAACAACACCCCCCCCCCCCCCCCCCAAAAAAAAAAAAAAAAAAAGAAAAGAGAGAGAGGGGTGAATGTGAGAATAAGGGACTAACCTAGCATCAAATTGAGAGGGTGAACTTTAAAGGAAAGGTATAGGCTTTTTAGCATTGGTGAATTACGGATGATTAGCTCAAACAGAAGCATTTTCCTTGGCTAATGATTCACAGCATGATTAATAGTTGCTTTCATTTGTCTTGGGCTAGGATATTGTAGGGTGATGCAACAAAAGCACTTTGTTGATTTTGTTTGTTATATTTGTTAGGACTACTTGCATTTAGGTTCCTCACTTGCTTTGTTTGTTATTTTCTCTTTTCTATCTAGTTCTTCAGTAGTTTGCACCATGCCAAATTCCAAATAATTCTGGAGGTGAGATATGGACTCATTCCACTCCTCTGGCATTGGAAGTTGGGAGGATTGACACTGGGTGGCCCTTTTGTCCCCCTCAATGTAAATAAATAGTAGTGCTTCTGCTTTTATTTTTCTCTTTTCCATGGTTAATTCTTTTTTTTCCTGGTTTGTTATAATTAAATTGCTGTTGCTTGTAAATTGATAGCATATCTGCATATGGTTATTGTTGATTGAAAGAAGTTGGATTATTCTCTTGGAATTCCATGTATTTGCTTAGTGCTATAAGTTGGTACTATTAGAATGTTGCATATATCTGCATATGGTTATAGTTGATTGAAAGAAGTTGGAGATAGGACATTCTTTTGGAATTCCATGTATTTGCTTATTTTGCTATAGGTTGCCATTACAAGAATGTTGCATTATACTGATAAAAAAGAAAAAGAAAAAAAGAAATGGAATTTTGCATAACTTGCATTGTTTGCTCTCTCTCTCTCTCTCTCTCTCTCTCTCTATTCACCTTTCATTTTGTTTATCTGTTTGCAGACAGCTACCACAACTGCAGAGGCTGATTTACCTCCTACACATCCCATCCGATTGGGTTTGGCTTTGAATTTCTCAGTCTTCTATTACGAGATAATGAATTCAGCTGAAAGGTTTGTAGGATATCGTATTCGGCCTGAAAGTTATAGAAGCATGTTCTTTATATCCCAGTTGATATTGAACTTGCACTTTTCAGAGCCTGCCACCTTGCAAAGAACGCATTTGATGAAGCAATCGCAGAGCTTGATGCCCTGAACGAGGAGTCCTACAAAGATAGCACCTTAATTATGCAACTCCTTAGGGACAACCTTACCTTATGGACTTCTGACATTCCGGAGGATGGAGGTAACCGTAATAAATGTTATTCAACTTTATCATGCAGTGTAACCCTTATTTACATACGATTTTTTGAGGACATTGTAGTTAAAGGAGAATGCACTCTTAAGGCATGGGGGTCTCTATGGCCTGAAAAATGAGGCGACTGCTAGTTTGAATGAATTAAGGCGATAAGTTATAAAAATTAATCAATAGAATATGTTAGACATTAAAGTTCATTTATTTTTAAATAGTATCTAATGTAATAATTTGTAGTAACACTAAAAGGTTTAGTCTAAAGGGTGACATATGATGTAATTTATTTTTTAAGTAATTGGATCATTCTAAGCTTTTTCTTATCTTTTTACTTTTTTTATTGTGCAAATATTTTCCAAACAAAAATACTTTGTTCTAAAACATCAAGACTAAACACATGGGGACATTTAAATAAGATAAGTTTCACTGAGACTCTTGCCTCAACACCTTTTGCCTTAGTTGAGGCTATTGCATAGGTGACGCCTCATTAAAGTTACCTTGCTTGGAGTTTTTGAGGCACTGCACCTTATCTCTGCCTCACCTTATCGCTTATTGTTTAGGGATTGAAGTTTCAGTCAGATAGGTGTTTTTTTTCCTGGTCATGTAACAACTGTTGTGTTATTTTCAGTTTCATTTGATTTAATATTTGTTTTTGTGCTAAATTTTAAGATCTTGGTTACTCAGTTACTGTAAGATACTATGGGTTAATTGTTTAGTGGTATGAAGAATGCCGGACATAAAAAGTCTAGAATATTCAACCATATTATACGGAGAGTATCACGAACATAAAATGTATACCCTCCATTTTCATTATCTTACTATTCTTCACATACCTCTTGGTGTATATGATTGCCCATTCCCCAACCAAACGTCATTTAAAATTGTAGCTTTCTGTCCATTTTTATGATAAATAATTGAACTACACACTATTGTGTACATATTGACTATGTTTAAACAAAGAGCAGTGTTGTCAAAGGCGATTGCCTAGTTGCCTAGTTGATCGGGCAAAGCGATTTTCAGTGATATCGTCTTAACATGTTCTAGGCCAGGCATCTTCAAAGAGGCGATCACCTTAAGAAAGGCGAGAGGCAACTAGGCAATGGCCTTTTTAATTGTAATGTATTTTACTTGTATGTTCCTTATGCTTATAGTGTTTTATACACTTATTTAACAATTTTGTAAGAGGCATGTCAATATAAAATAATATAGTTGTAGTTTAGAAATATTATTGTTCGATCTATTATAGTAATAAAAGTATTATTATCAAATATAAAAATAGTCCTAACAAACAGTTAAATTATTTGAGATGTTGCCAAAAAATTCAAAGTTTTGGAAAAACTAATTGACATTTTCATCTTCTATAACTAGTCAACTATCATCATTCTTCACAAAATTTGAGTGTGCCCACTATGAAACATCTTCCCTCCATCAACCAAATAGATCACCTATATGAGAAGTCTTCCCACCATAGGTTTGAATTTTTTAGAATTAGTTTATATGTCTATGAGATTGGACCTATAATGACCTCCATATTATTAGGACTAGAAAATAAGATTTACATAGATAACAAAACTTTGATTATTAAGTTAGAAAAAAAAGTACTGAAGCTTATAATAGTTATATCACTTATATACATCATATGTAACTTTTAGTAGTGTTACTATAATGTAAGATATTATTTTAACTTATAATGAATTAACTTTTAATGTGTAATATATATATTTTTGATTATTTTTCTTAGTTAGTGCCTTCCTTCACTCAGGCTAGCGCTTTTTTGTCGCTTCGGTTTTCGGGTAATTTGAGACTTTAGTTCCTTAAGGGCGCTATTCACCTTTAACTACACTGACAAAGAGTCAAAGACACATGCATTGATGTGTGCAGCGATGTAGTGAAGCACCCGATCACAACTTCTTTTTTTGATAAGTGAAGCACCCGATCTCAACTATTGAAAAGAACCTAAGAAAAGGACAGAAGGGTCTTTTGGTTCGAAAAGTTGTCTTATTGGTATAGAGAACAATAGAATCCCAAAAATCTGTTGTAGGGCTAGTTTTTCAAAGAAATATCTGCGGACATGTCTCCTTTGTTGAAAAAGTATGAAGTGGGAGAGGCTTACATTCAAATTTGAGTCTTCTCCTTTCTGTTCTTCTTTCAATGCTATTGCTGGAAGCCTTTAATGGTTTTGTCCACAGCTGTTGGTGCTTAAAACCAATTCTCTTCTATCTGGTTGTGCCTAGTTTTATATTTTTCGCATATCTATTGTAAACTTAAGTTTTTTTTTCTTATTATTTTTTTTTAATGTTTTACTTGGGAAATCCAACCTTAACATAGAAACAAACATAATCAAATGAGCAATAAACATAACATTTGACATCAAGTAATTCATTGAAGATAAATAATATAAGAGGAAACATATAATCCAAAAAAAAAATTGAGAAATAAGCACATGTACACACATAAACCATGGTTGTTAAAATCCTAATCTTGATCCTACTATCCAAAGTACCTAAAATAATCTTAAAGGGTAAAATCTTTGTGGAATCCTTATATGATCACAAGACAAGGATTATAAGATCCTGAGTTGACTCCCACTTTTATCAATTCTACAGTAAAGTCTTATAATGTTATTCTTGTAAGATCTTTTAACAAGTTACGAACTGAAACCCAAACAATATTATAAAACAAACATTAAAACCCACTTAAATGTCAAGTGAGACAATTATGTTAAATTTTTTTACTTTGAATGACTCTTTTAATCTGCTTTAAACTATTTGAGGGTTTTGGTGTTTTTTATGGGTCCAATCTTGCTATTTGTCAAAAAACTGCTTTAAACAACAAAACCCTTAGACTATTTAGCATTCCAAACTAAAGTTTCAGAAGATTTAGACTATTGGGTCGTGTACCCATGCTCTTGATTTTTGGGGATTGTTCCCTTAAATGCCTTTTCTCTGTGTTGGCACTCAACACCCTTGTTCGTGTCAACTAATGTTACTTAGAATGTGGATTGTTATGGTACGTGGAACGGGAATGCGAATAGAAACGTAGATCGTAACTTGTTATAAAATGCAATACGTTAGGGGTAGACTTATTCGGATCGTTTTGTTGGAACAAAATATGTTTATTTGAAACATGATATGCTTTTTAATCGAATTTGTAATAATATTCGTATGTATGTATACACTAGAAAAAATTCAACAAATCTAAACCATTATAAAATAAAATTTCAACGATTTATGTATGTATTTTCTTGTATGCTGTATAATTTTTCTGGGATTTTTGATATTTTAGTTTGAAATACGAAATCTTGAGTTCTAAATTACTAATGATCTATGTTCTGGATTGTGCGATCTCAATTCGCAAGTTGCTATCGTAAACTGCATGTGAATGCAACAAAGTGTGCACACACATGAATGGGTTGTCTGCCTTATATATATATATATATATATATATATATATGTATTTGGGGATTTTTCTCTTAGACACCGTCTCCTTGTGGACATGTCAACTAGTCATAAACTAGACATGAATGCGTTGATGAGTTAATTTTGTTGTAATAATGATGAGCTAAAAATGTAAGAATTTATGGTTAGATTGAAAATCAAGATTGCAAGGGTTCAACTATTTTATTTATTTATTTAGGGTTTAAATAGAGGATTCCCTAAACCCTTAGGGTTAATGCACAACAAACTTGTGTAATGTCTGTAATCTTTATTAATTTGAAATGACTTAATGCTTCACGGCTGCTGCATTGGAGTGCATTTAGAATATTTTAATGTTAGATCAAGGTCGGTTCTACCATAAGGCAAGAAAAGAAATGATTTTAGGCTCCACCTATAAAGAAAGTCCCAATTTTTAGGTGTTTATAGTATAATCTAAATAAAAGTTTAAAACCCATAATACAAAGAAGGTTCCAATTTTTAGGTGACTATAGTATAATTCCAGTAGAAGTTTAAAACTCTTAAAAATCTATTCTACAAAGAAGGTCCCATAAACACCCTACAAAAAAAATTAAATTATATTAATAGAATCCCATTTTAAATTATTCTCATTTTCTTCTAGTATATGCTTGCATAAAAACATAATTATTATTTTTGTATTTCGCCATTTAAGACTTAGTAAATTCCTTGACTTGAGTTCTATTTCAAATTTTCTATCGTTCAATATTTTTTAATTATGTAAGAAACTCTATTAATATTTAGCATCTTTATCTTTCCTAGTGAAATATTATTACAATTTTATATTACAAAAATATATTGGAAATAAAGGCATTGAAATGTTTTTATACATTTATTAGAGTTTTATTTATAATTATATTAATATTAATAAAAACTCTTATGGTATAAACTATTTTAAAAATAATTTTAAATCAATATTTATTTTATTTAAAATTTATTTTTCTTGCATCTCAAAGTTACGAAAAAAAAGTCTCATTTAGATTTAAAGATAATTTTAAATCAATATGTATTTTATTTAAAATTTATTGTTCTTGCATCTCAAAAATAAGGAGAAAAAAGTCTCATTTAGAGTTGTCGTTTTAACCCTCAAATTGTGTTGAGCCGGCTTTGTGTTAGATGGAATGGTAGCTTTCAAAAGGCATAGGAACAATGGCTTGTCAAAAGGTGGTTGGTGTCATGTTACAAATTACAATTGGAATATAATTTTCTTGCTAATATGCTTTTGGAAATATTTCTTTATCTGCCATTTTCGTAGGATTTGTGCTCATTATTTTCATTCATCAACAAAATGAAATGTAGGACAGACTGAATTTCAATTTACACAGTTCACAACATCGGGCTTCCTATGAATGCAATAAATTGTCACACAAATCCAGATGTTAAGTATTCAAGCCAAATATTGTGGTGCTGAGTTTTTTGAAATCATAAAGACAAGTTCACGAACCCTTTAGTGTTGTTAATTTTAGTTTCCATTAATCTAGATTTGCTTATTTTTATCTTGTCCACTTTGGAAATCATGTTTTGATGGCGCATGTTCTACATCCAGAACATCATTTCTGTAATCTTTGTTATTTCCTTGAAATGCAACAGAAGATACCCAGAAGATGGATGCTGGCTCCAAAGTTGGTGGTGGTGGTGGTGACGCAGAGGTGGGCCTATTCACATATTTCAAACTTTAACTGTTCTGTTGTGATATTTAAAACACTCATTGAATTTAATTATTTATATTATTATTTTTATTTTCTGCAGTGAAGCAGGTAGTGATTTAAGACCTGTAATGTGTATTGAGGGAGAGAGGATGGAGGCCTTACACCACCCTGGGGATCTTTGTGTTCAGTTATAATAGAGTTTCTTTTTCTTTTTTTAGAATTTTTTATTGGGTGTTATAATTATAGTGTGTTTTTAATATTAGCTTGATGTCTGATTTGTATTCCCTAAGCTTTATCTGCTTGGTAGAGTCAGAAGGAATTTGGAGGATTGGTTTGGCTGTTTAGGTGGTTTTATTTTTTCGATGACTGCCGCAGTTCAGATGGAGAATTCTTTTGTTTGGTTTTCCTCTCAAGCTTTATATATTTTATGTTACTTTCTCCCTAACCCTCCCGGATCTCATATTAATCATGATATCTTCTCATGCTTGATGGTTCAAATATTTTATTTATCAAACAATAATTACAACCTAATTCAACAAGAAATGGAAATTAAAGCATAAATTATGAATTGGGATTAAAACTTAACCCAATTCAACAACTGCACTTAACTACTTGAAGCCCACAAATGAACATGTCAATGGAGAGAGTGAGTGAGGGCTGTTTGGTTGGGTTTTCAAAAACAGATTTTTAATTTTAAAATGCGAGATAAATGTTCGGTAAGTTATTCATTTTAATTTTTTTTATTTTTTAAAATTTAGATTATTATATTTAAATGTATTTTTATAATTTTAAAAAAATTATATTTAAATCACTATACAGTTTTATGAGTGTTTTAGGCCATAACTTGAGACAAAAAAAATACAAAAATTAAAATTTGAGATTTCTAGTGGAAAAATAAGAAAAAATTTGCGAGATAGTTTTTTAATTTTATTTTATAGAAAATAATAATAATAATAAATTGAAAATAAATTTTTGAGGAGTCATTGGCCCCTAAGCCGTACTATGTAAGCCGAATGATAGAAGCAAGTGGAATGAGAGAGACCCCGGAGCATATTCCAAAGAATCTAAACAACTAGTGTTGATTAGTTTTAGAATATTCACAGAAACAAGGTTCTTTTTATTGTACACATGCAGGTAGAATAACATCTACTGGTAGCATGTTGTCATTCAAATTCGGCCCTACAATTATTGTAATTTATATAACATAACTTATCCTATCCATGTTGAAGTTGAAAATTAATTTCATTTATTGTTACTGAAATATTTATAAAAATTTATTTTATATGACTACTCCACTCGTGTGACATTTATTTTTATTCAAATATTTATAAATTTTATTAAATAAAAAAATCATAATTTTCACCACGCAAAATTAAATTATAATTTGAGTATAAAGAGAAACATGTTAACTACCTTATCTTAAAAAAGTGTTTTCACGAATTAGATTTTTTTTTTTTTTTTGGCCCTATTACATTATATGTACTGTGAATGAAAAAGCGGGAAATTCTTCCTCCCCCTTCTCGTCTAAAAGCTCAATCGCAATCCAATTGTCCCCCTTTGGTGTCTTACGCTACCAAGCACTCAGCCCAATTGCTCCATGGGAATCAATCCCTCTGTTAGAATAGTTTTTAAAATGCCGTCTTTCCCATTTCAATACTCATTCACGTCTTTCTCTGTTCTCCCCTTCTCTCACATACACAGACCGCCCTTTGGCTCGCCATGAACGACTCTGTGTCTGAATCTCATAACGCAGGGTCCCATATTTCGGCTGTTATTCTTGATTTGGATGGGACAATTTTAAACACAGGTCTTGTAGTTGTACTACCTTTAATTACTACCCTTTTACATGTAATAATTTCATGAATCTATTTCCCTCTCTATGTAAATATGTATACATGTAACTTTGTGTGGCTGTACGTGTGCAGAGCAAGCTACAAAGGATGTTTTGAAGGAGTTTTTGGTAAAATATGGCAAGGTTTTGGACAGGGAGAAGGAAGATACGAGGTTGGGGGTGACAATGAGAGAGTCTTCAATAGCCATTGTTAAGGACTATGACCTTCCACTCACACCTGATCGCTTTATTCAAGAAATCATGCCCATGTATCGGGAAAAGTAACTCTCTATCTCTCTCTCAAAGATGCTTGTATATTTATAGTTAAGAATTGGTAGAAAGCAAATTTACATATATATTTTTCTTTTTAATACAAATAATGATGGTGATCACTTTAACTAAAATTTGTTACTTTGAAGCTTTTTACCATTGCTTGCATCCTTGGTTTCACTTATTTCATGGGTGTATGGGTGGGTTTTACTCGGGCAGAGCCATGATTCTGTCCTAGTGGAGGGGGCAATCTAAAACTCACTAACAAAATCAAATTTAATTTAATAAAATTTATAAAACTAACTATTTGCATGCGATATTAATATTACTTCCATAAAATATTAATCCTAATTCATAATTCTTATACAAAAAATTTAATTTAATTGTTTCCGATGAGTTTTCTCCCATTCGGCAAACACAAATCTCTTTATTCCATTTGATGGTTCTCTCTCTCTCTCTCTCTCTTTTATTTTTAAATTTTTGATGCCTCTTACAGTAGCCATATGAATAACATGGAAGTTTTGTATTTTGATGAGTTATAGGGCATAAATTAGTTGTAATTATTTAATTGAGATCTAAATATCTACTAAAGCTCTTTGAGAGTATTTTTGCTCAGTCAATTTCAAACAACCTTATGATATTTTCTCTATCTCTCTGTATATTACCTATGAAAGAATATTAAATAGAAAGCAACACTAAGAACCCTTGTGTAATGTGTCCTTCAATTGAGATTTAAATCATAAAAAATGTAAAATAAAAAAAGAAATAAACATATAGTTATATGTTCAATAGTACATATACGTTCTTCTTCCTCCTTCAAATGTCAAATCATAAGCATTTAAGCCTTTAACAAGGGTTTTTACTAAATTCATGACTAGTACCTTGAAGAAAAAAAAAACATTAATTATTGCCCTAACCTTAAATATATTGAATAAATAAAGTTAAAGAAAAAAATGTCAAAATTTAGTGTTGAAATCATAAGTCATTATATAATTTGCATTTGGTTTGATAGTATAGCAGGAATAAACAATTGAAGTAACATCTGAAAATGAAGCAATGTATCTGACTCTTTCTTCGTATTAAACCACCAAGTCATCTAAAAACTTTTGTTAATAAATAATATGTAATTAAATTATTTAATTCTTTAATAGGTCCCCTCACATTCAACTAGATTTTCTACCATGAGTGGGTCAACAAATGTATCAATTAAAATTATTAAGATAACAGTGAGCTTTGAGTTTAGGACCTTTGCTTACTCTATACCATGTTAAACTACAAACATTTTAGAAAGTTTAAACTAATAAAAATGAAATAACTTAGTTATTTAATACTTTAACTCTTCGTTTTTAATGGTGCCTATCCAGCAACATGGCCAATTAAAAAATTTGTAAAAACAAACTAAGTGGGAGCAGATTTTTAAAAAATTTAAGAATTTGTAAAATATTGCATTGATCCTAATTTTTTTTTAAATTTCAGTGGGGGCAGGTGCCCCCCACCGTGCATCCGGCCCCGGTTTTACTTATCTGATGGCTGTTGCAGGTGTTGGGGTGTGCCCATGAAGAGAGATCACATAACACATGTATTTACCATTGCTTGCATCCTTGGTTTTACATATTTCATGGGTTTGTGTGGGTTTTACTCATCTCATGGCTGGTTGCATGTCTTGGGGTTTGCTCATGTGCTCATAAAGAGAGATCACATAACAAATGTTATTCTTATACTCTCCGATATAATTTATCGTACTATCCATTTTTTTCGTCCAACCCACTATTCGATTGAATCTCTCTTCCTTGCATGTGCAATATCAATTTGTCTAGAAATTGAGAGTTGCCCCATACTGGATTTATTTTATTATATTTTTTAATGTGATTTTATGGATTGCATAACTACCTGTTCAAAAACTTATTAGACTAAGAATAATACTTCTGACACCAGGGTTAAGTTGTACAAAATGGCTGCCCTTGGACTGCAACTTGAGTTCACACTCTTGATAACTTGAGCTTTTACCATTGCACCATGCAATGGCCTTTTATCCTCACACACACACACATAATATTGATATAGTGTTTAGTTTTGATGTTTCATTGCTTTCATTTCAACATCTCTTTAGTGATAAACATAATTTTCCTTGCCTAGTGGAAAATTTTCCTAGTATGGACTACAGAGTGGATAATGTGGGTTCAGTTCACCTGATAATGAAAAGATGACAAAAATACTAATGGCAAAAGAAAAAGGGGAAAAAGGACTAATGGTTGTGAAAATGTTCAAAGTTTGCAAAAATACACACATTATCACTCATAACAGTCTTATTGTAGCCTTCACTAGCTATTATTGTAACTGATTGGAATTCATTGGACGTAATATGTTCTACAAGCTGGCTACACTCTGGTCACTCAATTAAATTTATAATTGCAGATCATTTGATCAGTCCTTCACAGATATCATGGCAAGGCTTCATTTCCTAACTTTTTGTGGGAGTCTACATGAATATCTTTTCTACTTTGGGCCATTCAATTCAATTTAGAGCACCTCTTCACATAAGTGTCGGATATGATGCCTTTTCTCACTACCTTGATCCACAATCTTTATGGCCTTCCTCTTGTCCTTTGCTCCTTTAACTTGTAACTGTTCCTTCCCTTCATTGCACATAGCCAAACATCAGAGGTGAATCTCTCACCTTGTCCTCAAATGGTGCTACCTCTCATTTCTCATGACTTAATTTGTTTTTGATACCATAATTTGTTGTGCTATTATTCATCCATCTCTAAATTCAGATGTTACTCTGCATTTTATGGTAGATTTTCATTTGACTTCCCAACTTCTGTTATCATAAAGCATGCTGGCCTTATAGTCATTTCCCTTTAGATTGATCAGCATTCCATAGCTACACAAGGAGTTAGATGTACCTTAACCACAAAGAAGTTAGATGTACATTTAGACTTCATTTGTCCTATTCTAACTTTTTGATCGACATTCATTTCAAACCCTCCTTCGTGGATGCCATTTGATATTGTATTTTTGAAGTATCAAACTGGCCATTAATTTGAACCCCATCATCTCCTCAACTCATCACTAGTAAAGTTTCATTTCTTGGTCTTTCTCTAAACCGCCGGATTCAAGGAAGAACTATATTTTCAATCCCTTGGTATGTTGTGGAATAATCACGGAGTTGTCGAGTTCGCGACAAATTGTTAACATGTTTTCAGGTGTAAGGTTAGATAGACTCAACCTTAGTCAACACGAGTTCTTTGCAGCGAGAGAGAGTCAAGTGTGATAGTTGGTATGTATAGAATGTGGATTAGGAAGAAATTTGTAGTCAGTGTGAATCATTGTGATTAGATTATGAAGATATGATAATCATTGAGTTGCTTAAAATGTATGTACGAGTTTGATTATGTGTTAAATGACATAAACTAGGAATTTGATAAATTCTATGATAATTTTATGGGTTGCATTCTTGGAATCCGCATAGGGTGGGTTCGGGGATGTTATAGGGTAGGCAGATCTTGAATGCAACTTTGATTGTTAATAAGTGTGTAGATGCGAGGAGGAAGCAAAGTAAGGAGAGGATTATTTGCAAGTTGGATATTGAAAAGGCTCACGATCATGTAAATTGAGACTTCTTGCTTTATTTGATGGCGAGGATGGGATTTGGAGAGAGGTGGAGGAAGTGGATCCAAGCTTGCATATCCTCGGTTTCCTTTTCAGTGTTTGGTCAATGGAACTCAAGTTGGATTCTTTCGATCTTCCAGGGGTTTAAGGCGAGGGACCTACCATCTCATTTTCTTTTCGTGATTGTTATGGAGGCTTTGAGCAAGATGATTGATAGAGCTAGAGATGGGGGCATGCTGCAAGGTTTTGCTATTGAGGGGGGTGGAAAGGGACGGATGGAGATTTCCCATCTATTGTTTGCAAATGATACTATTTTTTTTTTTGTGATGCGGAGGAAGTGCAACTTTGTGTTTTGATGTGCATCTTACTTTGCTTTGAGGCAGTTTCGGGTTTGAGAGTGAACCTAACTAAGACTGAATTGATTCATGTCGGAGAAGTGAGGAATGTGACCGAGTTCGCTTGGATTTGGACCAGAAGATATGGTGCCTTCCTTCTATTTATCTTGGATTACCATTGGGGGCACCTTCTAAATCATCAGGAGTTTGGGATGCGGTAGTTGAGAGATTTCATAAAAGGCTTACAGGGTGGAAGAGACGTACCTGTCATAAGGGGGGTGGATCACTCTTATCCTCTCAAGCTTTTCAATCAAGCGTTGCTGGGCAAATGGATATGGCATTTTGCTAAGGAAGACCATACTTTGTGGAGAGGTTATTAATTCAAAATATGGGTGTGAGGAGGGAGGTTGGTTTTCTAGGGATGGGATAGAGCCATACGGATGTGGAGTTTGGAAAGCCATTAGGAGAGGAAGAGAAGGTCTCATTCCGTGTATCAAGTTCGATATGGGGGATAGGGTGAGAGTGAATTTTTGGAAGGATCCTTGGCATGGGCTAATTAGGAAAAAATTCCCCAACATTTTTAATATTGTTGAAAACTTGAATGCCTTGGTCACGGATTGCATTGTAGAAGTTGGGGGAAGGAAGGTTTGGAGAACAAGATTTAAGAGAAATTTCTTTGACTGGAAGTTAGGAGGTGGATCGGTTGATGACTCTTTTGAATAAGGTGGAGTTGCTTAGGAGTCAATCGGATGAGATGAAACGGAGTGGAAATAATGACAGAAATTTTACGGGACGCTCTTTTTATAGGAAATTGGTGGGAGGAAAAGATATTTTCTTCCCTTGGAAGTTAATTTGGAAGTCTAGAGTGCCCATGAAAGCTATGTTTTTTTTCTTGGGAAGCGGTTTGGGACACCATCCTTCTAGAGGATAATCTTAAAAGGAGAGGCTACTACGTTCAAAGTCGATGCCCACTGTGCAAAGAAGTGAAAGAGACGGTAGACCATCTTCTTTTATATTGTAAGGTTGCTAGGGATATTTGGAACTTGTTATTTTCCCTTTTTGGCTTATGTTGGGTCATGCTGCCTAAAATGAAGCATCTCGTGAAATCTTTTTTTATATAAATAAATTACCTTGACCTCCCTAAGGTGAGGTCCAATAACACACGTTACCTCTATCTTTTCAAAAATATCACTGGCATCCATGTCAGAGCCGACAGCATTAATGGAGGCTACCATTTTACCTTGCGAATTAAAAATGTATATTTTTGTTAAAATATTACCATATAATGGAAAGTCAAAAAAAAAAACCCTCACCCCCACACCATTCAATTACAAAAATTATACCCTGTTGTTCATCATCTTCATGGAGCTCCACTGTTCGACGATGGTAGACTCATGGGTTGATGATAGTGAAGACCACTGATGCTGGTGGTGGTTGTTGTCGATAACGGTGGCTGCTGCTGATGGTGTTCAACAATGGTGATAAACGCTAGTGCATCTCTCTATAACACACACGTGTGTGTGTGTGTGCATGAATTTGTGTGTATAACTCCAACTCTGTATATCTCTAACATATCTCTGTAACATATATATACATGTAATTCTAACTTTCTATATCTCTATTACCTAATTGTATATATTTGTGTGTCTATATATATATATATATATATATATAACTCCCTGTAACACACATATATATGCGATGGGTATAATGGAGTGGAATGGGTTCAATGTGGAAGCTAATAGCTTTTGGAATTGATCAAGCTGTGATTGCTGGGTTGCTTCTGGGCATTGAACTGGAAGTTATTTTGCTGAGGAATTTGTGGTGTTGGCAAGTCTAATTGATGCGTCTGGCCTGCACCGGCAAGGTTCTGCAGAACAGACACAGATAAAGAATACAAGTAACAGAGCATTCGTGGGCTCTGTTTTGAAGAGGATGAGCAGAAAATAGAGGTTAAGATACACGCACACACAGAGGTGCTCTTTGATTATGAAAATTACTTTTAGTGAAAATGATGATTTTAGAGAGAGAGAGTAGTATATAGATACAGAGGTGGGTCTATGAATTATGAAAATTATGAATTAATTTTAGAGAGCAAGAGAGGAAAAGAAAGATATTTTAGAGAGAGAGAGAGAGGTTGAAAGAGTTACAGAATCCTACAGGACTGGATCTTTTATTTTGCCTAATACATGGTCCATCCATGCATTGAGTTCTAAATTGACCACTGAATTAACTACTGGTTTTCTTGGGTTGTGAATAAGATCAAAGATATGACCACTCATGTTGGTTTTGTTCAATTCTAATAGGTTTCCCATCTATCTGTTCTTTCACAAATTTGATGAGATATTTGAGTTGCTTCATCCCTAAATTTACTTTTGTCATTACCAATAAAAAAAAATTACTTTTGTCATTGCTTGTGGAAGCCTCCAAACTAGTTGATCTTCTTGCACACAATTAGTTTTGCCACTCTTCCCTCCTCTTGGTACACTCAACAAAGCTGTTGATTGTGTGAACTTGTTTGGCTGTAAATACCTTCATGAATAAACTCAGTAGCCCACTTGCTAAAGTAGTATATATGAATGATTACTGACTTATATTTTTGTTACTTTCTTGTAAGCACACAATTCTTCATTTTATGTTATAATGAGCAGAATCATAGGATGTAAACCCTCATTAACACAATACACATTTCGAAAATTAATTTGAAGTTCTATAAGTTTATTTAGCTTGGTATGCTAATAAGCTTTTAATGTTACATTCTTCACAACTCTACATGTTTTTATTATGGAATTTGCTCCATTTGCAATATTTTCTTATTATGTAACTGCCTTTTCTTCTAGGTGGGCGCAAGCAAGAGCACTTCCTGGTGCTAATCGCCTTATCATGCATCTCCATAAGCATGGAGTGCCATGTGCACTTGCCTCAAACTCTTTACGTGCCAACATAGATGCAAAAGTCTCTCACCAAGAAGGTCCTATTATCTTTACTTCCGAAAACTATTAGCCAAAACGCACATTTTTTGTTGTACTTGAAGATTTAGGGAATCTTTTTTGTAATACAATTAATATGCTTATTTTTATATTACTATTACTATCATGATCTTTTCAATCACATTCGGTTATTTATTGTAGTAACCAAGGATCGAATTTAAGTAGCTACGAAACGGAATATCTGTAGACTAAGTTGGCTGCTAGTAGCTACTTCCCGAACCCTTTTTGCGATGTCTCTCAAAATTTACCTTGTTAGAGTGTGTTTTTGTTTGATTATTTTTCCCCAAGGGCATCCTCTCATGTTATATATATATATGTATATATATATACATACACACACATACATATATATTTTTATATATACATACAATATATATAGATATATATATATATGTATATATAAATATATGTGCAAGTTATAAGGGTGGAATTAACTAATTAAGCCCTACACATTTTCTCTAATTTCTCTCTCGTCTTTCTTTCCTACTCTTCTAACCCCAATTTCATACCATACAAATTAACTTGGTACCAAAGCAACGATCAGAGGCCAGACATCATCCAAAACACACTCTGACAACCCTCATACAAATTGTACAATTTTTTTTTTTTAAATTTGTCCTCTGAATTTACCTGATGATAAGATGTCATCTTTTCTGCACTCCTTTTTCCGTGTTACTAATAAATTTATTTATATTAAGCCTTTTCAGAGAGTAAAAAGGCATCAATTCAACAATAGAAAGTTTAGAAGTGGAATGCACTATAATGTGGTCAACCATAGCTTGGTCATAGTCTGCTACCTTTGTACAGCTAGAGTGCTATATGCACCCACCTTATGTGTGTGCATGACCTGATGCGACATGGTTTTTCCCAGTCAATTCATGACATTTCCTCCCATGAATGTATTGCTTACAGCAACGTAGCTGTACTGTGGAAGCACAGGACTCTTTTGCATTGCTAAAGTAGTTAAGTCAGGTTGCAGGAAACAGTGTGGTGTTGCTTTTTGTGCCAAGCTCTCAGCCATCACTAACTAATTTCCCGAAATATATATATATATATATATTTTTTTTTACTTGAATTTTTATTTTTTCTTGTTAAACTGGCTAAATCCCCTCAAAAATTCAGGAGAAAATTTATCTATATTAATGATAAGATAGGTTATGTGAAGTAGTAGAAGCATGCTTTCTGCATAAATGTTTGGCATTTGTACTTATCCACCCTATGCATCATGCATCTGGTTTGTTCACGGGGTAGGTTATGCTAAACTGAGGCTGTCATCTAAAACAAGGGAAGAGACATCAGTAGTTGAGTTTTTGTTGAATGGTTCAGCATCATCAGTCCTGGTTGAAATTGGACTGGAAAACCAACACAACATTTCATTATCATAATTTTGTTTAGGTTGAGGCTACATATGGCTGAAATTCGAACATGAGTTAAAACCAAATCAGTATGTTCCAAATCTCCTTGTAATGTAAACCTTGGCTTGTAATGTTGCTGAATGGTTTCTTCCATGGTTTTTGCATGATCCATAAATTACCTGGTGAATTATGGAATGTTTTTCTGCAAATTCTGAGTTCTATGTTCATCTCTTAAAGCCAAATAATAACATGTATCATTCTCAATTGTGAATTGTACCTTCCTCTAGTCTCTCTCGCTCTAGGTGTGTGTGGGTGGTTGGATGTGCACGTGTGTGTTTATGTGCATGTTATTTCTCTGCCTTTTGCCGCATGTACATGCAGTTCCCTGTTCTGTAATTTGGTTTGCAGCTGTTTTATGGGATACATATATATTTGTTATGTTTTCCATGTAGTTTTGTTTATGTGATTTTATTTCTGCAGGTTGGAAAGAATCCTTCTCAGTAATTATTGGAAGTGACCAGGTCAAATCTGGGAAACCCTCTCCCGATTTGTAAGTGAAGACACTTTAAGTGATTCGATTGCAATTTTAATGGCGTGTTTGATCTTTCATTAATATTTCTTCCAACCCCATTTCCTTTTTCTTTTCTTGTTTTGAACCATAGTATTTGAAGGCCCAAATCTATCTCCTGGAATGGAGACGTCACCACAAATTATAGTAGAGAATTGACACAAGGTCTTTTCGTGAGTCCCTAAAAAAGATTCCTCTATGTAAGTTAGTAAGTACTTTTAATTGGCATGAAACAGAAATTAGTTTGTTCCATATGCTATAAGAAAACACAGCTGGGATGATTCCGGACTCAGGGGACGCCTAAAATGATTTTTAAAGTTTTGGCCTTCACTCTTTTTTCTTTTAGGTTTAGATAGAAACTTTCAATCGTCCTTTGTAAAGTTATCAGTTATTTTTCAATATATTCTTACAAAAATTTTGAATTGGTCTTCAGATTTCTGGAAGCTGCAAATAAAATGGGTGTAGATGCAGTTTGCTGCCTCGTAATAGAAGACTCCTTGTAAGTCAACCCTCATTGTAATTAATTTAAATAATCAGTAGAAGTCAGTAGAATACCAATAACTATTGCTATATTATCTTTAGTTTCATTTGCTTAATTCTTGAAGTTGTCAGCATAATAGAGTGGGTTACCTCTTACTTTTATGTTAATCCTAGATAGCTTAAACCAATTAATGCCAACCTTTTCTCAAGCATTAGATCTCACGCCTTGCATGTCACTGAGACATTATATGATCTTATTTGCGCACATCCAATTTTCATATCTGTAACATCTTAGACATCCACAAGTAGCTGAGTGAAAAAGAAAAGGATAAAAATAAAGCAAAAGGCCTCTAAGCGCATGCATTCGGAAAATGAAATCGTGCACACACAAGTAAAACCTAGCAAACATTTTTTTCGCAGTTTCATTTTTGAAGTCTTTTGAGTTGATTAGTATTTGCCACTAACAAGTTGCCCTTTAATATTGTTTTGATTTATTCACTTTCACATTAAACTATTCAATATCTAACAATGTAGTCAGATTTCTTTTGAGCTGGGGATTCCCAGGGGATGTACTCCTCTGATAATTTTGGGGCTGGGGATTATTTTACTTTGTTAGTTAAACTACTAATATAGTTTTTATGCAGCATGACTCCCGCACATTATATTTTTCCATTAACCTTGTTTTATTTCTCCTTTTACTAAAGAGTTATGTTTACTAATTTAAAAAGTAACTTATCATAAGTTCATAATCCAAATATTTCAACAGGGTTGGCGTTAAAGCAGCAAAGGCTGCTGGAATGAAGGTAGTTGCTGTTCCCTCGATCCAAAGGAAACTTGGTCAATTTTCCATTGCAGATTCTGTGCTTCAATCACTTCTAGAATTTCAGCCTGAGCTATGGGGTCTTCCACCATTTGAAGACTGTACATATCTTTTAAATTTTATTTTATTTTCTTGCTTTTGGTGCTGCATTCCCTGATTAGATCCTGTTCAATTTTAATGATTGCAGGGGTGGATAATGCATTGCCAGTTGAACCCTTTTACTTGAGGGGTTTATATGGCAACGGGCTCCTGATTCTGAATGAATTTGCAGGTTTTTAGATTTTTCTTTTTTCTGTTGTGTATGCCTGTTTTAAATTGTATCAAGTTTACAGAGTGCAATACTTTGAGGTTTGAAAGCATTAGGTTCATCGGGTTCTGTGTTGTTTAAACATTACATGCCATCTCATTAACATCAGAAATAATATGTTGCGTGCCTTGATTGGAATGTGGTTAATTTAACAAGGAAATTCATTACACTGCATGTGCATTTTATTATAGTTCTTAGTATGTGGCATTATATGCAAGAAGTCTCTGAGAAAATAATATTAAATCCAGATAATGGACCTTCTGCTCTTCCTGATCAAGTTTCGGGACTCTACTTTGGTTGGGCCAAAGTTGACACATATGAGATGATCTTCAAGGTTGTAGTCAGCATTGGATGGGACCATGATTGCTGTACTTCTGAGAGAAAAATTGTAAGTGATTAACCCATCGGTAGTTTTCCTTACTATATATCCCAATCTGTAAAGCATTGTCTGAGGATTTGAAGGAGTCTATTTGTTTTTCTTTTTACTTTGTAAAAAAAAATTAGAATCTGAAGTTGTTGAGAGCTTGATATACATTGTTGGCGCATTCTCTAATAGCTTAAGCTTTTAGAGCAACTAGTGATCTCACATGGTATCAAAGTCTTGGTTATGAGAGGTCTTGGATTCAAGTCTCTCTATTTGCATTTAATCTCCATTTTCATTTAGACTCTTCTACTTCGCATTTGTCTTAGTTTCTTTGCCTCTTCACGTGCTAGTCCGGAGTCGCAAGTGAGTGGGAGTGTTGAGAGCTTGATATATATTGTTGGTCATTCTCTAACAGCTTAAGCTTTTAGAATAACCGGTGATCTAACAAGTAGTATCCTCTATTTAATATTTGTTTTTCGATTTTCAGTTTATTTGATGGCCATTTTTTTTGCCTGACAACTTTATATGCTCAAATGCCATAGAAATTAAAATTCAATATTTCATTTGCACATGGTCTCTTGATGACAATATTACCATTCGTGAATGGTGGTAGGTCTAAGATTGTGCTCGTAGTGTAGGAATGAAGCCAATCAAAATTGTTTAAATATCAGATAATTTTCTTACTATTTGGAATTTTCCTAATTTATGATTAAAAAGTTTGCTCTGACCCCCCTTAACCATAGGTCCTGATATTCCATACATTCTATCTCTTGATCTTGCTTCAGCATACATTAATTTTTTATTTATTTTTTGCTGGATGATACAACATATATTAAATTCTTGATGGATACTCTAAGCCTGTTATTATCTTTCATGCTTATAGTTGTTTTTTTCATTTTGGGATTTTATATTCATGTTGACTCTTGTGCTCCCTTGCAGCAATTATGTCTAGTTGATGGAAGTGATGAGGATATATGTGATCAGCAGATGCAACTAATGCTTGTTGGCTACATCCGAGGATTGAATACTAAGGTAGTTAAATCTGTGGAAAAAATAATAGTAACTGAAAAAAAAAAACCATAAATTTACTAATCTATCTACCAACCTGCCAGGAAAGTTTCTTAGGTTTCTTGCAGACCCCAAAAACTTGCATATCAAAACTATGACTAAAAAAATCCTCAAATCCTGAAATAGTATGATTCATTTGAAACTGCACATACATAATTTGTTTAAACTGAACCACAGATAGATTTTATTTTCATCTTCCCGGACCATTTATGAGGTATGTTTAGTATACTTAATTTATAAAAATATTTTATTTTTAAAAAGTGGGATTATTATTGGAAGAATCTATTTATTATGCTATATGTGTCTATGATGGGCTTTTTCTTTTTTCAAAATCTTTTTCAAGTACAGTTACTAATTTGTTGCAACCAAGCATTATCATTCCCAACTATAAATTAGTAGAAGTTTCTTGCTTGATATTAGCGTATTGAATTTCTAATTGACTTGAAATAACTTTGCTGTTTTTGTATATTTACATATGTGGTACACAGGTAAATACATCCAGTAATGTTGAAATATTTGAAGAAGATAAGTTCATTGCTGCTGCTGCTGCTGCTGCTGCTGCTGCATTGGATTTGCCTATGTTTGTCCATCATACATGTGTGCCTTTCTTTTCAGAAGATGGTTCCGCTGCCTCAGATGAAAATGAATAAGAATGTAGTCAATTTATAGCCTTATTAGTACTTCAATAATTCTATGTGATCGAAACAAAGCTTCAGATCATTTTTTTTTTTTGCGTTTTGGGGACAAGAAACGGAATCTGCTGCATGTTATGCTTTCTAGTTTGGTCAGATTTCCAGTTTCTTTTAAATAGGACAATCCCTTACCACGTGAAAATAATATTATATTCTTCTATTTTGGTGAAAATGATGCCCCTTTTATTTTTGAGTTGTCATATGAAAGATTATTACAGATATATATTGTTAGGCTTATTTTCAAATAACTTACATGTTCGAGTAACGATTATAACAATATGCTCGAACTCAATTCAACATTTATATTATTTTTGGTGTCATGTACATTGAGAATTAATGCAGAAACTTTTTGGAATCCACTTGACCCAAGATCTGGCTTAAAATCCCTATCTCTTGCTCTCATGGTTTTCTATACTACTTCCCAATAAGATATTAGGCATCAAGGAATTAGGAAAGATTTGTCACAAAAATGTATTTTTTGTGGTACATGTTTTGAGTGTTCTGAGTTTGGCATTGTACCTCTTGAGTCTGCATAGTAAGTAATTATTCAGTAAAATTGTTATATTATGTTATTTATTTATTTATTTTTAATAACCAATTAAGGATACAAGTTGAAATGGGATAAATGTGAAAATAAACTATCCAGAGTTGAAAGGGGAAAAAATGATTTTATTGATACTTTGTGCAGAGAGTGAAATGGGAAAAACCAAAAATCCACTAGTACTAAGACAGAAATGCCCTGGCCTTTCACCAAAACCCACAAGTCCACCACTAGCCAGACACCACCTCTTCGTGCACCACTAAACAGCTGAACAAAAAACACATGAAATTTCTACACCGTTCGTAAAGGACTTTTTGGATTCACTGCGATCCAAGAGAGACAAAAGTCGAAGAAGACGAACTAAAGTCACCAAAGCTAGCACCGAAACCCTCATCGTTGCTCCCATTTTTCTTCCTCGCTCCACACTCCCACATCTCCGACGAACAAACAGATTGCGAACCTCCAACACCGCCGGTAGCAACAGTAGAAGTAATAACACCATCGACACCTTCCGATCGTCGCACCTTTCGTTGCCTCCTCTTCCTCGTCCTCGATGTCGGCTTCAATGAATCAGCATTTTGCGAGCTCAAGTCGTATTTCACGGAGTTTAGGGTTTGCATTGAAGTGACAGAGCATTCTTGCCAGTTGAGGTCGGCGAGGTCCTTGATTACCTCCTCGAGAGTGATAAATGCACACGAAGAGATGTTGTCTTCGAGTGTGGAGCGAGACGGATCTATTAAGTCAACTGAGTTCACAGCATCAATAAGAACCTTCTGTGTATTTGAACAAAACAGAGAAAAAATTGAAAGAGTTTAAGCTGATTTTAGAGAGAGAGAGAGAGAGAGAGAGAGAGAAACGAAGAGGAATAATTTGATTGATTACTCTCTCTCACCTTCGAAGTGTTGAAGATTTTCCTGAATCCGTGCATAGAGATTATCTATAAACATATGTACGAATAATTAAAAATTAAGACAAACAAAAAATGAAAGCCATGTACCTAGCAGAACTCATTCATCAAATGATATAGAAATTCACAGAAAATAATGAAAAATCAGAGCATTTTGCAGTTCATGAAATTGATTGAAAAATCACACACAAGAACAACTTTGTAGTTTGTACGGAGGCCAAATCGTTCAAAGGAAATGAAATTGGAGTTCTGTACTAAATGATCACAGAACATAACGTAAACCTGGTTTTTCAAAGTCAAAGAATGATTCAGCCAGACGTTTGTTCCTAAAATCATACAGATGAATCGAAATTTTCAGAGGAAAAGTCTGCGATAACAAGAAATTCATTGAAGCTAAAACTGAAATTATTACAGATAGATCAACAACAGTGTATGTATCTATTTGTACGCGTAAATATATATGGAGAGAGAGAGAGAGGAGAAACCTGATTGAGATAGTTGAGGGTGAGATCGATTTGCTTGTGATTATCAGTGAAGTCGAGGTACTCTTCCAGCGAAATCTTCTTCGCCCTTGGCATTCTCACACTCGGTTGCAAATTCTGCAATTCAATGGGCTTTGGGGTTTCGCGGTTGCTTTTGAAATTTGAATGCTCACTCTCCCTTGTATTTATAGTGACTTCTTGCACATGACCGAAAAAGGGATGAAGGGGAGCTTCAGTCACGTGAGTGTTTGTTACGTCAAGTGTCTTGATTCTAATGAAAAAGCCCAGAACTAAGTTGCACTAAATTTCTAGTCCTCCGTGAGAATAGCAAAGAGTTTTGGGAAGAGAAGTTAATCCCTGTTTTCATATTACAAAATCATAAAACATTGAAACTACCATAACCGATTCCAAAAATACAAACAGTAAAAATTAAACCCATAAATTTTAGAATAAAGCCTTGTAAATAGTTACTCCTCTCGGCCAACCATTTGGAGTTTTAAGATTACTTGACAAACAACTTTCTTAAACTCAAAAATGTAAATCACAAATGCACAATTTGACACGTCTCACACTATAGCAAACCCTAACCGTTACATTAGGACAAAAGGCGGGAAATTCTGCCCCCTCTCCCTCTCCCTCTCCTCCTCGCTGGTCTTAAAGTTCAATCCCAATTGCCCCCTGTGGGCTCTAACGCTACCAAGCACCCAGCCTAATTGGTCCATGGGAATCAATTCTTCCGTTAGAATAATCTTTAAAATGCCGTCTTGCCCATTTCAATACCCATTCACGCCTTTCTCTGTATTCCTTCTCCCTGTCTCTCAAACATACACAAACATCCCTTTGGCTCGCCATGAACGACTTTCAGGCTGAATCTCATAACGCAGTGTCTCATATTTCTGCTGTTATTCTTGATTTGGATGGGACAGTTTTAAACACAGCTCTTGTATTCCAATAACAACCCTTTTACATGCAATAATTTAGTGAATATACTTCCCCCTCTATGTAAATGTGTATATGTACACCCACATGAGTAAAACTTTGTATGATTTATTATTATTATTTTTTTGGGTGTGCAGAGCAAGCTACAAAGGGTGTCTTGAAGGAATTTTTGGCAAAATATGGCAAGATTTTTGACAAGGAGAAGGAAGATACGAGGTCGGGTATGATCATGAGAGAGGCAGCAACGGCCATTATTAAGGACTATGACCTTCCTATCACACCAGATCGTTTTATACAAGAAATCAGGCCCATGAATCGGGAAAAGTAACTCTCTCTCTCACACGCGCGCACACACACACTCAAATATGCTCGCATAGTTATAGTCAAGAATTGGTACCAAGCAAATTTACTTATTTTTTCTACCTTTTTAATAGAAATGATAATGGTGTTGACTCTTTAACTAAATTTAGTTAATTTCAGGTATGTTACTATTGCTTGCATCATTGGTGTTACTTATTTCATGGGTGTGTGTGTGGGTTTTACTTATCTCACGGCTGTTTGCTTGTGTTGGGGCGTGCACATGGAGAGAGATCACATGACACCTGCCATTCTTACACCCTCTAATGCAATTTATGGTACAATCCATCTTTTCATCCAACCAACTATTCAATTGAATGTCTTCCTTTCATGTGCATCTCCTTAAGTTCAGAAATGGAGCCAAAAAAAGATTGCATCTCCTAAAAATGCAATCTTTTTCAGAAGGCCAGTAATTAATTGATGGAGGGAATATTTTCTCGAAGGTTATCATGTTTCATTTCTTTCTGTTTTAGATTTCATTTTATTTTGTTTAACTTTACTTTTTCTGCTGAGCCTGTTTTAGGTTTTGTATGATCAGTTGATCACACTGTTTAGAAATTTCATGATAGCACATCATCCTGGAAGATCTAATGAGGTTGAATGCCATGGGGATGTGATGCAGGGATGTCAATCTTGAAAGGTTTTTAAAATTTTTTTTCTTTCCTTTTTTTTTTTTGGCTTTCTAGGGCTGGGTTCTCACTATGATTTCTCATTTGCTTCTCTGAGTTTTCTTAATGTCTTCAAATTTTTTCTTCACTATTTCTTGCCCTTGTTTTCAATAGTACTATGAAGTGTTACTTCTACAGTAAGTGGAAAAAACAGAGAAAGAATGATTGTTCTACAAGTTGAGAGTTGGGAATTTACATAGAGATTGTTTTACATGCGCTGCCCATAGTTTGAAAGAGTTACCCAATAGTTTTCCTTCTCGTTTCTGGAGTAATGTGGCAATTATATTTAACATCTCCACTAAAAATTGCTGGCCTCTTTTCTGGATCTAAAAATTACTTGGTCAAATTTATGAGAACGGAAAAGCTTGCGATGTCCAAGAAAGAATTAGCCACGAGGAACTTGTGAGCTTTTGCACTTAGAAGAAAATTTTCATTCCAACAAAACGATTCAAAGAAGCTTACTCCTAACGTGCCACGTTTTATAATAAGTGATGATTTACGTTCTTGTTCTCGTTCCATGTACCATAACAATCCACGGTTCAGGTAACATTATGTAAAAGTATGCGTCGGTCATGCAATATGCCTTACACACATCTCTAATTAACCCATGATGCTTCAATTTTACAGTAACATCATTTCCAATTTCTCATTCCTAATGGATAAGTGAATCTAGATAATATAATTTTTCACTTTTTATTATCTCTTGATATTCAATCTTAACTGCATCATTGTTAGTGCTCCTAGTTTTTCTAAAGCCACACTCAATATATTCATTTTTTTTCATACTTATCTTAAACCTCTTGATTCTAAAGCCTCTTTTGTAACCTTTAATTTAGCATTTTCTGCTCTTCAAGTTTCATCAATTAAAACAATGTCCTCGGAAAAAAGCATACACCATGGAACTTCACCATGTATGTACTTAGTCAACTCATTCATTGGTGAAGCAAAAAGATAAGAACTTTATGCCACAAATGCACTTATTTCTCCAACGGTTGTCCTTACTATAGTTATAGTTCGATCATAGACGTCTTTTATCGTTTCAATATATCGTTTTGTGACTTATTTCTTTTCTAAAACCCACCATATTAGATCTCAAAGGACTCTATCATAAGCTTTCTCTAAATCGATAAACACCACATGAAGATCTTTCTTATTTTCTTTATAAGTTTCCATAAGTCTTCTTCATAAGTAAAGAACTTCCATTGTTGACCTCCTTAGCATAAACAAAAATTGAATCTTTGATACAATTGTCGCAAGTCTTAATTAGTGCTCAATTACTCTCTCCTAGAGTTTCATAGTATGACTCATTAATCTAATATCATGATAATTTGTACAATTTTGGGTATCCCTTTTATTTATATATATAGGTACTAAAATGTTTTTTAAGTTATTTTTCTTTGATAAGTAAAAGAGTACATATATTCAAAAAGCACCCGAGGGGAGCGAACCCATGTTTACAAGGGAAAGGCCTATACTAAAGGTGCCTCAAAGACCCCAAAAAATCTACTAAGGTGCCTCCATATAATGGATAGACTTTTTTGACCCAAAAGAAAAGCAACCTAAAAAAATCATCCTTAAAAGCAGAAGAGGGATTTTCCTCCCCCTCAAAAACTCTCCTATATCTTTTTCTCCAAATACACCATATCAAGCACAAGGATGCCATCCTCCACACCCTCCTAGCCTCCCCCTTTACCCAACCTCCACTCGAACAAAGAAAAGATAAATCGTTCAAAGAAACACACATGACCTAAGCACAATAAAAAATGGAGAGGAAAAAACCACCCATCCTAAGTTAACGGACAATGAACAAGAAGCTGATTAATGATTTCTTCCTACCCCTTCCACATAAAACATCTATTAGCCAAATGGAATCCCTCCTTTTATAAATTATCCATGGTCAAGATGCCTCCCCCACGTTGCTTCCTAAGCACAAAAAGAGCAACCTTGGAAGGAATTTGGGATTGCCATATCAATCTCTAAGCATTTTTTTAGTTTTTATGATCTTATTAAATCAATTTGGTAGTCACTTCCACCCCTAAACACTTCCAAACCTCAATAGGAATACCATCTTTTCCTAAAGCTCCACCGCTTTTCATCTTTCTCAATGCGTTTCTTTACATCAAAGACTAGTCCTATGAAAAAATATATTTTCTCTACTGCCCCTAGAGTTCTTTACACTTATGTTTTCTATATGATTTTCATTCAATAACTTTTTCACTTGTCTTTAATTTTATCACCATTCATTATGATTCTTGAACTTCACTCTTTATGCACTTAATATGATTAAAATCTCTGCTTTTCCTATCCTTTAACTTAGCAAGTTCGTATATTTTTCACTCCCTTTGTACTCAATTTGAAATCAAAATCATCGTATGAAGTATGTTTAGCATCTCCTATATCTTTCTTTACTTCCTTTCTTGCATTTTTATATGCTTTCAACTTTCGTTAGTTCTAATGTTTTGCCAAATTTTATTACACTTTTTTAACCTTTTGGACTTCCTCATTCTACCACCAAGTTTCCTTAAATAGTGGTTATATCCTTTTTGATTTTTTTTTAATATATGCAGCCATCCTATTCCAAATTACCTTAGTTCCATCATCTAGGTTCCATGTTATTTCCTTTAGCATCTTACTTTTAAATAGTTCTACTTTTTCTCCTTTCAAATTCCACTATTTATTTCCTGGTTGTTTAGTCTCTTTACTCTTCCTTATTCTTATGTCTTTTAACATATACGTCTAAAACTATCAAACTATGTTGTCACTTATGAGGTCAAGCTTTTTACAGGAATAATCTTACAGTCTTTGCATAATCGGATCTTTTATTCTAGCTAGGAAAAAATCTATTTACTTTTCTTTGATCCATTTTTAAAGGTTATTAGATAGTCACCTCTTCTTTTAAAATAGATATTTGATATCATATACAGGCAGAGTTCAAGATCTTTTCATGAGTCCCTGAAAAGATTCCTCTATGTAAGTTAGAAAGTACTTCTAGATAGAAATTTGATCTCCGCTCCTTTTTCTTTTAGTTAGAAATTCCAATCTTGTGTTTGTAAAGTTATTAGTTATTTTTCAATATATTCTTACAAAACTTTCAGTTGGCCATCAGATTTCTGGAAGCTGCAAATAAAATGGGTGTAGATGCAGTTTGCTGCCTCGTGATAGAAGACTCCTTGTAAGTCAACCCTCATTGTAATTATATTTAAATAATTTGTAGAAATCAGTAGAATAGCAATAACTATTGCTATATTCTCTTTAGTTTCATTTTTCTTTTAGTTAAAGTTGTCAGCATAATAGAATGGGTTACCTCTTAACTTTTATGTTGCTCCTAGTTAGCTTAAGCCTTAAACCAATTAATACCAACGTTTTCTCAAGCATTATATCTCATGCTTTGCATGTCATTGAGCCATTATATGATTTCATTTGCACACTAGCCAATTTAATGTCTGTAACATCTTAGACATCCAATTATCAAAAACAAAATCTTAGACATCCACAAGTAGCCAAGTGAAAAAGGAAAAGTTAAAAATAAAGTGAAAGGCATTTAAGTGCATGCATGTGGAAAATGAAAACATGCACACACAAGTAAAACCTAGCAAACATTTTTCAGCAGTTTCATATTGAACTCTTCTGATTCATTTAGTATTTGCCACTAACAAGTTAACCTTTATTATTGCTTTGAATTATTCGTTATCAACATTGAACTATTCAATATCTAACAAAATAGTCGAATTTCTTTGGGGGCCGGGGTCCCCGGGGGATTTATCCATCCGATAATTTTGGGTCTAGGGATTCTTTTACCTGGTTAGATAAACTACTTCTAATATTAGTTTTTATGCAGCATGACTCCCACAGTTGGCATTATATTTTTCCAGCTACCTCGTTGTATTTCTCCTTTTACTTAAGAATTATTTTTACTAATTTAACTTAACCAGTAACTTATCATAATTTCATAATCCAAATATTTCAACAGGATTGGCGTTCAAGCAGCCAAGGCTGCTGGAATGAAGGTTGTTGCTGTTCCCTCAATCCAAAGGAAAGCTGATCAGTTTTCCATTGCAGATTCTGTGCTTCAATCACTTGTAGAATTTCACCCTGAGCTATGGGGTCTTCCACCATTTGAAGACTCTAAATATTTTTGTAATTTTATTTGCTTTTCTTGCTGTTGGTGCTGCATTACCTGATTGGATCCTGTTCAATTTTAAGGATTGCAGGGGTAGATAATGCATTGCCGGTTGAACCCTTTTATTTGAGGGGTTTATGCAGCAGTGGGCTTTTGAATGAATTTGCAGGTTTCTAGAATCCTTTCTTTTTCTTTTACTGTTGTGTATGCCAGTTTTAAATCATATCAAGTTTACAGAGTGCAATATACTTGAGGTTTGTAAGCATTAGGTTCATCAGGTTCTGTATTGCATAAACATTACATGCCATCTTATTAACATCAGAAATATTATGTTGCCCACCTTGATTGGAACGTGGTTAAATGATTAGTTTAACAAGGAAATTCATTAAACTGCACACGCATTTGGTTATAGTTCTCAGTATGTAGCAATATGTGCAAGAAGTCACTGAGAAAAGTATATTAAATCCAGATTGCAGACCTTCTGTTCTTCCTGATCAAGTTTCGGGACTCTACTTTGGTTGGGCGAAAGTTGACACACGAGATGATCTTCAAGGTTGTGGTCAGCATTGGATGGGACCCACCCTGTTTGCTGTACTGCTAAGAGAAAAATTGTAAGTGATTAACCCATCAATAGTTTTCCTTCCTATATATCTTACTCTAAAGCATTGTACTGAGGACCACTTTCATATTTTATTACTTTCTTAATAACATTTGAACGAGTCTATTTGTTTTTCTTTTAACTCAGTGAAAAATTTTCAAAATCTGAAGCTATATTCTCTATTTAAGTTATTATTTATTTTTTCAATTTTCAGTTTATTTGATGGCCTTTTTTTGCCTGACAACCTTGTATGCTCAGATGCCATAGAAATCAAAATTCAATATTTCATTTGCATGTGGTTTCCTGATGCCCCTAAATATAATAGTACCATTGATGAATGGTGGTGGGTCTGGGATTGTGTATATGCTAGTGGCATAGGAAGGAATGAACCCAATCAATTCACATGCCTGTTTTATTTTTTTTCAATAAGTAAGTTTAACATATGTTTTTATTGAGTTATCAAATACTGTTTAAATATCAGAAAATTTTCTTAATTTATGATGTAAAGTTCTTTTCTACTTGCCATCTTTGTCCATCTTGTATTACGGATTTACAAGACCTGCCATTACAAGACAAGATCTCTAATCACGCAACAGTACCCACTACCCACGCAAATTGTCATGACTATTTATGTGTCATACATAGCCATTAAGTGGGCTGCTGGGCAGAGAGTGGGTAGAGAGAAAATAAGTGCACTGTTCCATGCATTTTAAATTTTTTATTTTTTTATTACTATTACTTTTGCAATTTTTTGCTTTTTGTGTTTTGCTCTCTTTCTTGAGTGGCTTTGTGAGTGGGCACATGGTTTTTTTTTTCCTTCATTATTGAGAGGCTGACATCCACTTTCTACATTATTGAGAGGGAGTCTCGAAGTTTCTTCAGTTTTCTTGAAGGCTGGTATCTCCAGTGCGGAACACAGGTCAACAGCTAGTGTGTGTGTATATGTATATATATATATATATATATTTCTCTCTGGATGATACAACATATATCTACTTCTTGCCATGGATACTCTAAGCTTATTATTATCTTTTATGTTATAGTTTTTTTTTTTTTTTTTTTGTTTTGGATTTTATAATATTCAAGTTGATTCTTGTGCTCCCTGAACAGAAATTATGTTTAGTTGATGGAAGCCACGAGGATATATGTGATCAGCAGATGCAACTGATGCTTGTTGGCTACATCCGAGGATTGAGTACTGAGGTAGTTAACTGAAAATTAGCAAAAGTTTCTTGCTTGTTAATAGCTGTATTGAATTGCTCATTGACTTGAAATAATTTTGCTGTTTCTGTATATTTACATATGCGGTACTCAGGAAAATACATCCACTTATATTGAAATACTTGAAGAAGACCATCTCATTGCTGCTGCTTCATTGGATTTGCCTATGTTTGCCCATTACACACGTGTTCCTTTCTTTTAAGAATCCTCTTTTGGAGATTGTTCTGCTGCCTCAGATGAAATTGAATAAGAATGTAGTCAATTTATAGCTTTGTTAGTTCTTCAATAATTCCATTTGATCGGCTTGGGTACTATCCTAAGGTCACAGGTTTGACTGCCACCCCAAAAGAGCTACTTACCTATCAAAGAGGTTCAGATTTTTCCTTTTTTTTTAATTTTGGGTTATCTTGTGTGAAAAAAGATTAGAGTAATGTTTTACAGATTCAAGTAAGTTTTCTTGTGTAAGTTTATTTACTTGATGTGACATGTTTTCTCATGTAAGTTTATTTATTTGATGTGATATAATTTAACTGACATGATACTAAAATGACTTACATGAATTTTGTTGAGTTACGAAAGTTGAGGTCCTGTTTGGTTATAAATTCAAAAACAGATTTTTTGAAAATCATATTTGAAAACTTGTTTGTTTAGTCATGTTCTAAAACAAAATTCTGAACATTATTTTAAAAGCATTCTGAATGTCTTTTGCATCCCATTTTTCATTTTTAAAAATAATTTGACTATTTTTTACATAACATTTTCAAAACTTTAAAGTAATTATTAAATTGTTATGTGATCTTAAAAAATATGAAATGATAAAAATAATAATATTTCTATTTAAGTATTAATTGAAAAAAAAATGATTACATCTCATTTATTTATGGTTGGAATTGATAACGTTTTATCCATATTTTTTTGGTTATTTATATATATATTTTGTTGATAATATCTCAATTAAGTAAAATCAAATAAAAATAATAATTAATAGATAAATTATAATTTTTTCCCATTTTTGAAAATATTTATTCAAAATGTTCCTAAAAGACACGTTTTAAAGAAGAATCGAGTATTTTTAAAAAAATTGTTTTCTGTTTTTAAAAAATAAAAATATTAACATAAATTTCTTTGGAAAGGAATTTTCAAAAATGAAAATAAAAAAATATGATAATAGCCTCTCTTTAGGAAACAACTAACAGTACTTTTAATTTTAAAATTTTAAATTCATTAAAAAATGAAATTACTAGATAACGCACATGTATTTTTAATTTTTTTTTTATAATTATTTTTGTTGTTGAAACCACAAAAATTAAAAATAAAAACAAATCCAAGTACATGGGTTTTACAAGAACGCTATCATTTTCATTTTTAAGAACAAAAATGCAGAAAAAAAAAAATCTCTCTCTCTCTCTTAAAAACAGGAAACATAAAAATATTAACATAAATTCTATTGGAAAGGAATTTAAAAAAATAAATAAATCTGATAATAGTAGTCTTTCTTTAGGAAACAACTAACAGTAATTTTAATTTTTAAAATTTAAATTCATTAAAAAATGAAATGAACCGAAAACATCTAATTTTATTTTTATTTTTAGGAAGCCACTAATAGTAACTTTACTTTTTAAAAAGTTAAAAATAAAAAGTTATCTTAAAAAATAACTTATCTAAATGCATTGTCATTATTTTTTATCTTAAAAAATATGAAATCAAATTTCAGATCAAAATGTATTTTCATAATTTTGCTCTCAAAAACTTAAATTTAAATATTATATTCAAACGCATTTTTATAGTTTTTAACTCAAAAACTAAATTCTGATTAGTATAACCTAAACGTATTTTCGTAATTTTTAAAAAATTAATTATAAAATTCTGAAACACATTTTAAAAACATTTTTCAGAAAATCATATCTGAATCATTATCCGAACGCAAAAAATTACTTTTTAAGTTACGAAAGTTGAATTTTTATAATTTTACTGATCCGTGTAATACGCGTTTGCTTGAAAATTGCAAGGGCAGCGACTTACAAAGCAGTCCTTACGGCTACACTATCGGTTTCGGCCCAGCGGTGTACGTAATCAGAAATCTGCCACCAACAAACAAAACAAAGCATTTACACAGTAACGTACATACCGTACCATCATTACCTTCAATTTGGATCTCTGAATTCTTTTTCTAAATTGGCCCATTTGGACAACAGCTCTCTACCCATCTGTCTGTGTGGCCGCACTACAGTTCAAGATCATCACATGCATCCGTAACCCTATCTTTGCTTCTTACTTCTCATTAATTAATTACAATAAAAATAATAAATGAAACAAAAATACTGCAAAAAAATAAAAATTGACATCCTTGAAAATTTATTCAACTTCCAACTTCACTCATATAATTTTAAAGTCAAACATATATCATAACTGTAACACGTAAAAGAATGTTTACGTAGAGAGTGTTTTTTGCAATTTATGGAAAAAAAAAACTGAGACTCTGTTCAATTTTGCAAGGGAAAAAATAATAAAGAAAAAATAAAATTTCTGATAATGTGTTCTCTAGTTAATTAAAATTTAAAATTAATGTTTGATTTTACTTGTAAACTTAATAATGTAAATAAAAAGCTGTGATGAATAAAAATCTTATATTTATATTTTATTTTGACTAAAACCAATAAGAAAATTGATGTTCCTTTCATTTAACATGAAGCCAATCCACCAATTAGAATCATGTACAACACCCCCTATCAACATGGTACAGCCACAATTAACCAACTCGGAAACAGAAAAAAAAAGAGGACATTGCCAGAAACATCCACCAGGTATCCAACCTGTAGTGTTTCCAAAATTTGGCCTACACCAAAATATACAGTCCCACCCCCACCCCACCCCTTAATTGCAATTCAACTAGAGAGACAGAAAAACAAAAGTTGTATCAATCTAAGCAATTTCTTCCCCCTTGTAATAGCAAGGGACTCAGAAAAATGAGGCTGGCTTTATTTGCAAGGCAATAAAATGATGATAGTTGAATTGAAATGTCAAAGACAAAATTATAGATCAATTAAAAGGAAAGAATTGAATAAATTAAACTCCGAATCTACTTGGTCTCTGAGTTTTATCTGCCTTAAGACTATGAAATAATTATGTAGTTGATTAATCACAGGTAAAACTAGTCATCCTTGTATGAACTGAAGAAAGATTGGAAACTACCATATGCCAGGTTTTGTTCTGCAGAGAGATAAGAAAAGGGTGGTTTGCTCTACAGACTGCACTGCCCCACCGAGGACTCCAAGCCCTGATGGCTAAGGGCAGATCATCTCTTTCACCTTGTCTTCATTCTTGTAAATATTAAATGTTGGTGCAATTCATATGCTTTTGGCTCTTGCCACTGCTGAGCTCTCCTCCACATTCACCTTCAATAGAACATGATATTTATGTTTCTATCTTCACAATAGATAACACAAGTTTGAATGAATCAATATAAGAAGTTCAAAGAGCATCAGTTAATTCATTCCTTGTATAGCGTTTGAAAGCACAAATCCATTGTAGCAATTGAAAATTTTGGATGTCAAATGTTGAATTCATCACCAATTTTTCAAAAAATGAAAAAAAAATAAAAATGAAGTGCTCCAATACTTGAAAACCTAATGAGTACGTATAATATATATGCTTAGTAAAATATAGGACATGCGATAGCAATTATGATGATGATGATGATGATGAGGGGGATTCTACATTTCCACACAACATACAGAGTAAATGCATTCAACTTGATAACTGATTGAACAGAACTGAAAAAGAGAACTAAGAGAAGAAAAATAATATGATGAGATAAAATCATCAAAGTTTACCAGGTGAAGATATTGCTGCTTTAAACCGAACAAGAGCAGAAACTTCCTCCACTTCACCTCCAAACTTCATATTATGAACTTCCTCCCTGTGCAATTTCTTTAATGCCACTTGTGCACGAAGTAGAGATTCAGCAACCTGATTGTCCCCAGGAAGTTCCCTCCTCAGGACCTCATAATCTCTCACAGCTTCTGCCCATCTTTCAAGCTATAAACACCCCACAAAAAAAAAAAATATAAATGAATAAATAAGTAAAGTACAAATCAACCAACAAAAAATTCAGATAACCAGATTTTTCAGATAAACCCACAAAAAAAAAAACATATATAAACATGCCAATTCACCTTTGCGTACGAGACAGCCCTTCGAAGAATAGCCTTGGTGTAATTTGGTTGGAACTTGAGGGCTTGGTTGCAGTCCTCAACAGATTGTTCCCACAATCCAAGCTTAGACCAACAAACTGCTCTATTACAATAGAGAACAGAATTGGACAAGTTGTATCTCAGGCCTTCCCCATATGCCGTGCAAGCTTCAGCAAATCTCCCAGAATCGAAAAGATCTTTACCACGGGCCCGAGCTCTTGTGACCAATTTCACATTGTTTAGCAACATGGCCACTTCAATGTTACCATAATCAAGCAGCCCAGCCTTCTCTACTGCTGCAACTGCATTCTCAAACCTGCAAGATATTTATCATCCATTCTCACTCACCCCAAGAGCCACAGATATTTACAGCTATTTATCTTACAAAACTTTGAAAATTGCTAACCTTCCCAATGCCATGTCAACTTGGGCTCGGACATAGAGTACATAGGTTTCAGAATGCATACCAAAGAACCTGGTTTGTGAGCATGAAGCAGGGTAAGGTTCTAATTTGGGAATGTTTGATAGGCTAGTATCTGCATCTTCAACTTGATGGAGCTTCAAAAAGGCTTCTGCTTTACAAGCAACAACCTGTAGGTTTAACTGGTTTAGTCAGTCTTACAGTTCATTATATTTCAAATTAGAACAAATGAAAAATTTCTGGATTGTGACTTCACCTGAGGAGACGACTCTGCTCCAGCCACCATAGCTGCATCACATTCCTTCAGTGCACACTTCCAATCGCCAATCTTTCTAGCATCTGCACATCGTTTAAGATGCTTCTCCAAGGAATGCAATTTCTGCAACTCAGCAGGGTCAGGCTGTTGCCCATGAAAATAAAGCTGGCGACGAGCATTTTCAATTTGTCCTAACCTGTAGATGGTATAAATTTAAAGGATTGTTCATGGGAAAGACTTGATTGCTTACAATATAACAAAAGGGAAGAAGAAAATATAAGATTTTTTACTTGAGCGGGCTACCATATCTATATTATAATTTTATGTACAGAAAACATATGAACTTAAATTGAATACACAGATCACGGTCATTGAAATAAAGGGGGAATTAAAATATTCTAAGGGTGAAATAGATGACCCATGAATCTTATAAATCCTGCAGCCATCAAGGAAACATCCTGTGATTCTTTAAGCTTGGATCTGCAAAGGCAGAAATGGATAACAGAATTGAATCCAGAAAGCCCAGAGATGTTATCAGAAAGCTAAATCAATTGAGAAAAACCATGAGTCAAGTCTTGAAAAATTATCATACAAGAAACAGAAATAACCCTATGTAACTAAATCACTTGAAAAGCCATCACAGGTCGGGGTATACTAGGTATAACCAAAAAATGGAGGGGATCACATGAATTATTACTATTTAACCACCGCCCAAACATCTAGCCACACAATAAACCAAAAAATAACTCACAGATCTGAAGCAATTCAAATCCCAGAAATTATACAAATTCTAGCAACTTCACAACCACCCAGAAAGCTAGCCACAGAGATCCACCATTTACATTTTACAGCTTGTATGCATTGAACAAAAGCAACCAAACAGATAGTTAGAACAAAGACATCTGAGATCTAGGACTCAAAAACAAATGACCAAAGAAAACAAAGCACACACAGAGACAGACATCCCACAGGAAAGAGATCATTCAATCTAATCTGCACCAAAACCAATATGAAACACATCACAACAACAAAAACCAATCACATTCACCAAGTGGGGAAGCCATTTTTTTTCCTCGAGTACAACATCAAATGATAAACCCATGAACAAAAAACATAAAATTACTGTTCCAGTTTTCCAAACTGACCTCAGATAGAGGGAGGCCAACCTCTGGTGAGCCCTCCCATACCCAGGGTCCAACCTCTCAGCCTCCTCACACTCCCTCACCGCCTCCCCCAACTTCCCGAGCATCGTCAATGCCGCCGCCCGGTTACTCCTATACGATGCATTCTCCGGTGATAATGCAATAGCACGATCGTATAACGATAACGCCTCTACAAAATGCCCTCTTCTATACAACTCATTACCGGCCTTTTTCACCTCTTCCGGGTCAGAACTAGACGTAGCCCGCTTCACCATAGCTGACTCTCCGGCGAATTGTATATTTCCGCTCCCATTAGTTTCCAATTTCCCACCACCACCACGCATTATGCTTCCATGGCCGTAGTTACTGGTGCCGGAGCCCAACGTGTCGGTTCGATTCGAAGTACGGCAACCCATATTGGATTTCAGAATCTTTCCAGAGGGGCAAATGTTGCCGCTTGGATACATAATTGTGTTTGGGGATGAGACTGAATTTGCACCACCTGCTCCTCCACAACTACCACCTCCAGTATTGGTGGTGCTACCACTACTGCTACTACTACTGTTATAGTAACTTCCAGAGCCTGAATAGATTAATGGGGGTCCACTGGAGTTCGATCTTCGGTGACCAGGCTTCGAATTACGTGGCGTGGCGACGGATCGAAGAGTTTCAGAGGTGGTTGGGCTTGTTTCGGTGGAGCTCGAGAGCTCGCCGGAGTAGCAAGTGACACTACCATTGGATCGTTTAACATTTGGAGTGTGATTTGACAAAGAACCTGACGAGCTTGAAGTGCTGGTGGTGGTGGCGCCGCCGCCACCACCACCACCACCACCACCTCCTGAACCACCCCGAGTTACTAAGGGTGAAATGGGTGAACCCAGATGGAGTTCCTTGAAATCGGGCTTGTTTTGGTCAAAACTAAACGACTCTTGGAACCGATCGGCCAGAGAGTCGAGACCCATTTCACGTAATGGCTTCCCCGGATGCGACATTACACTATATGTGTATATATATTTATAACTCAAAAAAATGTATTTATGGAAACAGATGTATGGTTCCCAGTTGAAATTATTTCCCTCTCTCTGTTTCTCAACAATGTTTATATCAAAAACAAGAAGAATGACAGAGAGAGGTTGTACAACAGAAGAGTGGCTGTGAAGAATACATGAAGAGAGATTTTTAGAGAGAGAGAGAGAGAGAAGGAAGAAGGAAAAAAAAAGGGTGGTGATGGGGATCTCGTGATATATAAAAGGAGTAAGCAAAGAATGAACGTGAGTGATGGAAAGTCGAGGGAGAGAGAGAGAGAGAGAGAGAGTTTTTTTTTTTTTTTGTATTTTATTTAACAATGTTAATTATTTCTCTTCCTTCTTCACTATTTTTCCAGTTACTCTCTCTCTTCTCCATGACGACTCTGTTTCTCTCTCTTCTCCATTATTACTATAGCTATTTTTTCTTCATCCTTTCCGGACTCTTGTACATAGAATGCCAGTGATGGAAAGTCCTCCACAGCTTCACGAGAGAACTTGTACTTGTAAAATTAACCGTTAACTAAGCGTTAAATTTTACAAGTACAAAATGTTTCTTCTTTTAGTAAAATACACATACTTTCCCTATATTTTTGAAATATATAAAAATCTCTCTCGAATTTTTGAAATTATATATATATATATATTTATTAACAAATTATAAATACGTCTTTTTAGGTTTAATTGTTATCAAAATGACAAAAGATTATTTTTTGTACTTTTTTTTAATTTTGACTATTTTTTATCTTTAAATAAATATTAATTAAAACATTCTTGATCAAAACAAAATATAAATTATTTACTGTAAATTTATTTTTATATAAAATAGGAAAATTTTTAAAACAAAGTTAGAAAAAAATGGATGAAAATTAAAAAAGTGGAAAAAAAAGCATAAAAGTGACACTTTTTTCATTTAAAAAAAAATGAGACTAGAAAAAAAGTATTTTTAATTTGTTAATAAAAATAAAAAATGACAGTGTAATTTCAAAAACGTGGTAAAAAAAATTTATAACTATTAAAAATCTCAAAAGAGATCAGTATAATTTATCATTATTTTTTATTTTTACATGAAGAGCAATAATAACTAATTTAGTAGGTATTTGTTGAGGCGTTCGAGAAAATGTATTTTTTTTATCAAGACAATAAATATTTGGTATTTTTCTCAAAAATGTGATTTTAGTTGTGAGACATGCCAAATTCCATTTTTGGAATGAGATTTTGGAAATATTAGAAACTTATTTCTCGGTATAAGTTTTAAAGTTTTACCGAGTATTATTGTTGAACCCAGCTAATTACACTTATTCAAAATAAACAATATAAAAAAGGAGAAAATTTACCATACAAATTTACTTTTATATAATTTTTATCAAATGACAAATTGATTATATTATAATCAATTATTCAAAATATATTTTTCAATAATCAATTTTTTAGAATTTGAAACTCCCCCCCTTACTTCTTTAATAAAATCAATTATTTAAAAAGTTATAATAAAAAAACCAGTTGAACAAGATGAGTCACACAATGGAGATCAAACGATTTTTGTATCATTCTAAATAAATTTTAGCTTTACAAAAATCCTAACATATACAATTTAATATGTCTTACAAAAGCTACTAATCTATTTTTTAATACTATTATTAATTTATTAAAATTTATAATTCATATGAATTTATAAAATATATTTGAAATTATTTATATTTATAATAAGCGGTGCTTATGGTACATTTTTGTTTTAATATTACCACCTTCATGTTATCTTTGCTATAGTTATAATATTATATAATTACAAACTAATCGAACTTAACAACAACACGACTCAAGAGTAATTTAGTGACCAAATGAAAATAATACTCACATCTCTTTAACGGAAGAAGCGAGATTTGAATTCATAACATTCTTTTAATGAGGAAGAGGTTAGACTATTTTTTTATTATTAGTTTTGGTTTAATAAATGATTTATTATTAGCTATATTTTTCTGAATCATCTATATTTTTTATTATTGACTAAATTTTCAAGGTAATAATTGATTTATTCAATTTTATTAATTAAATCAAATAAAATAATTTGAATCAGACATAATATTAGTTCACCAACCATATCAAAAAAATACATGAAAGAAAGAAATCATAAGCCCAAGCTAATTCTACTCCAAAAAGTAAGTCTTTGATTTTTAAAAATATATATTATTTTAGGAGTGTAAATAGATATTGAAATAAAGTAATTAAAAATTTTTTTTTGGCAAAAAAAAATTATTATTTACCGTATTACTAATAATTTAATATCATATGTATAATTATATTATTTAAAATAAAAATTTATAATATAATTTAAAAAAATGTAACATTGTTCCATAAAAAAATAAGTATTAAAAAGTCAGAATAGTGATTCTTTTTGTGATTGTAATAAAAACTTATTTATTTATTATTTTTTAGAATAAATTATAAAATATACTTAAATAAATATTAAAAAAAGAAGGGGAGAAAAAAACTTGGGAAGAAAAGTTAAGGAAGGCACTGGTCATAATGAAAAAAGAAGTGGAAGAGTTAATTTGGGGGGATGGGTCTCATTCGAAATACAGGCAGTTGGCCATGTGCAGAGTGCCGTGCCAGCTGGGCCACTCAGGGAACCCTATGCTCATTCTTAGCGCCTTCCAGCTAAGCGCACACACACACACACACATATATATATATATGGAAAATGTCATATCGTCACTGGAATATTCTTTTTACATAAACCCGGGCCGATGTATAAATGTAGCCGAGCCGAGTTCTGCAGTAATATTTTCCTTCTTTTGGGGCAAAATAAAAAGTTTTTTTTTTTTCTTCTTTATGTTTTTTTCCCTGCCCAATAGAAGGTTGACAGTACATACTACATTGACTAGAGGATTGTTACTATGTTCATAAATCATAGTCTTTTTTAATTTTAATTTTTTATATTTATCAAATTCAGTCACACTTAGATGCTAGTTCTAAGGTTTTAAAAACAATTCTTTTATTTAAATATTCGATTCGAATATGAATGTTATTATCAATTTTTATATCAAATTTTAACTTAAATTTTGAGTGACATTGTTAATTTTTTCTTGATTTAATAGAAAAATTATTTAAATGATATTTTTTTAAATTTTAAATTCAAAAATTTCATCCAAATATTTGATTTTAAGATTAATTTTTATTTTTTATTGTCCCATTTTATAATTCTGATATGGTCATTTATTATAAATTGGTATTACATTAAATTAATTATTAAATTTTGTTAAATAAAATTCAACTAATTTTGTATAAAGTCTTTAATAATTATAAATTATATTAATTTATTTATGAAATTATATTGCCTCTTTATTAGATTTATTGATTAACTTAGTTAATAAAAATATTAAAATTACTAATTTACCCTACAAGTGAATGATAATTTTTAAGTCAAAAAATCTCAAATTGTAATAAACTAAAGAGAGAAAAAACTCCAGCTGAAAAGCCGAGCTGATATATATGATGGGTCGGCTTGGGAAACACACGGTCAACTTGATGGGTCATAATTATAGCAGTGTTTCAACTTTATCCGGCAGGGGACGTTGGTCTCTACAGTTTAGGAGTCTCCGGTTTCTAAATTGACCACTGATTGTGCACCGCGGCACATCACACAGCATTGGGGGGGAACCATGAAACGGTGAAAGTGAAAAAGCTTGTAGCGTTGGAATACTCACTTTTCAGTGAAAGGTCATTAGACAGCTTAACCCAGATTGATTTATGCTTAATTTCTAATTATTATATTAATTTAATCTAATCTAACCCAGCACTGGTCCACAATGGGAAACTAATGAGCCCCTAATCATGCTGTCCTTTCATCTTTAGGTGCTTGAAAATATTTTAAATTATGCTACGCAATGGCAGTCTTTCCCACATCAAAAAAAGGCAATATGGCTCCCATAATATATATATATATATATATATGAATATATTTATTTATTTAAAATTCACAAATACTTTTTATAAAATAATATTACTTACATTTAACTTTCTTAAATCTTACAGTAATAAATTATGCTTACTAAACTAAAGACTCATTTGAATAAACAATAAAAAAAATATGATTTAAAAATATCTCACAACAACTTAATTAAAATATAAATTTTTACTTTATTACAATCTTAAAAAATTTAGTTTATAAACTGAATCCAAATACTTAATTAATTAAAAAAATTCATTTTAAATTTAAAGAATTCCATTTTGGAATTGGTTAAGCTAATCCAAACACACACTAAACCCACATTCAAAAACACAAACACACATATATTTATATATATATATATGTGTGTGTGTGTGTGTACTTTGACATACAAACACACTCAAAGATTTTATAATATGAGGTAATCAGATTTGGTGTTGCCAATTATACTTTTTGGTAATGTCCTAATGGGGTATTGTGATGATTAATATAATCCTAAAAGTATTATATAATTCACGCCAACTTAGAATTATTTGAAGTGGGAGTTTGAGTAATCTACTATTAAATCTTATGTCTACACAGTTGGTAATTATATGCCAATTACTTTCCAATTCCAACAGTACCCCCTAAATTATTGTACTTTTCTTGCTATTTTCATTTGTAACAAGTTTATGGCCCATCTTTGGAATATGCTCCAAAGTTATTAAAAGATTATTATTATTATTTTGATGGATCGGTTTGGGATATCCTAAGCTAGTTTACAATAAGTCTTCGTTCTCGTGACAACCAAGATTCACTTTTCAATCAATTATTACTTAGTATTGATCTCACTTATTCATAATTTTACATTACTTGTTATATTTACAATAATCTAATAATTAAACTCAGGAATGGAGTTAAGATAGGCCGCCGAGTTCAATTACCCCCACAATTTTATTTTTTTTAAAAAAATTTCTTATACTTTCAAATATATCTCATTAATTTATGATTTTGGCTCCTTAAGTTAAAGTTTTTATAGATGTATGAAATAAATTTTAATAATTAATAATTTTAATAATTAAAACAATTCTATCTTCTATATTTATTAATTATGAAAGAGTCGAGTGTACACTTACTTTTGTAACCTATGTTCTCGTAAATTAAAATTTTTTATTTTGAGCTTGTAGTGAGTACTTTTTTAAAACATTTTATAATAGATCCCTCATTAAATTCTAATTTTTATATATTCATCTTTCCTAAGTCTATACACTAAATCCATCACTATTTATATACACTAATTTGTATAAATATTTACATGTAAACCTTCACAATCTCCTTAGACATGCTTATAGTGATATGTGCACATATACTAGCTTATATACATATATTTGTACACACGTACATATACATAAATAGATTCACTTAATATGAATTTCATTTTTATAAAATGATTTAAATAGGTCTATGAGAAAAAGAGAAAAGAAAAATCATGAGAACAAAATAACACCATTTTGGCTTTTACTAAGAGTCATACAAAGAAAGCCATCGCAATTACCCTCTCACTACGTGTATGATTATGTGAACTAAAAGTCTTGCATTTGGTGAATTGATGGCTTACGCCACGTCAGAGACATATGGTTATATATATATATATATAATCATATAAATGTAGTCTTATTAAAGGAGAAATTATTATGTTAGATCATGACAATAAATCATTGTGTGATGGCCTATCACAAAATTTGAATACTTTTTAAAAATTTTAATTTTTGTGAAAGATTATTATATAATGATGTGATGTAACAGTTTCACTAGCAAATCATATTAAATCTTATATTTAAATGCTCGCACTTGACAAAATATGAGAGAAGTGGATGGTAGACAATCTATTCTTATGATATGCTTGCCTTGGTTGCAGTGTAGAAAGTTAGTCACAATCTGAATAAGTTTGCACGCATTTGGTATATAAAGAAAAAAACAAATCATCTTCGTTTGGAGGAAAAGAAAGGGGGAATCAACCATTTGAGTCCAAACGAAAAATGAAGGTCCCATTGGTTTTTCTTTTTGTTTTCTCTGTGAGGCATTGTTTAGCATTTTAGAGTGTCAAATATTTGGGCCTCTAATTAGTAGCTTTACAGAATAGATTTACCCCCATGGAATAGCTCCATTAAAGCTCCATGAATAAATAATTAAGTACTCAAGAGTATGAGATTTCTGGTTCAATATTCTATTACTCTTTTTAGAGTACCTACTATCCAAGTGAAAATTTGTACAAAATAATTATGAAAAGGATCTTGATTTACGATTCGGTTACGTGATCAAAAGTTACAGTTAGTGAAATTGGTTAGGATAAAAAAAAAACTAGAAAATAGACTTGAGGAAGTCACAAGAACATGGAAACAAAATGCATTTAAAATTGCAGACTGGATTTCTAGGTTTATCCTTACCCTTTTTTTTTTCTTTCTTTTTTGGCCATCACCAGTTCCTTTCAAGTTTTGTGATGTCATTTTCAGTAGAAAAGAAGCTGCACATGACATTAAGGAGAATCATGTGATACAACTGATTGCCAATTTGTATATACATTGGAGGGCATTAGTGGCATAAAGATTTATGTTGTGAAAGTTTTTACTTTCATTTTTATTTTTCAATCAGATTAATTAATTCCATTTTGCACTTTTGTGACTGAAATGTGGGTTGTTGAGTGATAAATTAATCCAAGTAAGTTCATTTATTGTTTCAACCAGAATCAGATGCTACCCAACACAGAGGCATGCAATAAATGAAGATATATGTATCCAACCCCCTAACTTTGAGTACTACAGGTCCACCTTCACCTTGTTTGGTGCCTCACACCCAATCAAGTACAGGTTTTGAGCTTCTTGACTGGACTAAACTCATGCTCATACCTCACCCATTACATGTGTTTTGAAGAAGATTGTGTGACAATATATATATATATCATGCATGATTCATATATATATATATATATATATATAGATGGTTTTCTTAATTAGACCTGAAATCATCTTCAGTTGATAGACAAGAGATTGACTGGGAACCAGATAGGGGAATGTTGGCAAACATCATTTGTGTCAAGATGTTTATAATTGAAACAAAAATGAGGGAATTATGAAGGAAGAGGAATGCCTAAACATAATTGGATGACAGACTCCAGAAACTATAAAAAGAAAAGGCTTTAGTTGCCTCAGCCTGTAAAGAATAAAAGAGTTTATTCTGACAGTCATAGTAAAATTGGCCTTCTAATTATAGTAATATTTTTTGTTCTAAATTTTGGTACCAAATTTTATATTTCAAGTGAAGTGTCATTAGATTATTAGCACTATTTGTAAAATACTACACATTGATTTTACTTTGATCCAAAAACTAATAATAGTAGTGTTTTATATCAAATTTTAATTAATTAAAATACTATTTAATTAATAAAGACCGCTAATTTTAATATTCTTACTTGGATTAACACAGTTTACTATTAAAGAAATTTGTTTCTTAAATATATAGAGTCTTACGTTGATACCAATATCAGGATAATAATAGCGATGATAAAACATGCATCAACAAAAGATAGAGACACAATGAGTTTTACGTTAGAAACTCTTGTAGAATAAAACACACACTAAACTGTAAAAAAATATTGTACCAATTCACAAAGATATCACCTCAAACAACTAATCAGCAACCTCGAGTGGATTACTACTACTCTACTTGAATCTTTTTGTTACCTACTTCAAATTTGATTAGTCGAGTGGATTACTACTACTCTACTTGAATCTTTTTGTTACTTGCCTCAAATTTGATTAGTTTTCAGCAACCAATATCATTCACAACTTACAAATTTACTCCCTTTAGCAATGTGCAAATTTCATGTAATAAAAATTGTGTCTAAACCTTCTATATATACTTACGTATAATTTAGATATAAAATCAATGTAATTATTAAAAATTTTAAGAGAAATTAGTGTAATTTATTCAATAATTTTAATTATTAAACTTATTTCTCATTAAGTCGCCCACTACATGTCCTGCTCATTTTGCCAAAACAGAATTATGCATTTCGTTCCGTGTCGTTCAATCCAAACCTAACTTTCACTTAAGTGCTTCTTCTAACATTTTTGTCTTGTCATCTTGATAAAGTTAAAATTATGTAATAATATAATGGGTAGCTAACATTTTTAATCATTCAATGTAGTATATCTGTGTATGCATACAACAAGACGTTTCACAATATTGTTGAAGGAAATGGTAGGGTGAAGTCATTTGAATCCAACAGAAAAGACTAAAACCCTTCCTAAATAATTAGCATTGATCAACACACACACACACACACACACACACACACACACACACACATATATACTATAAAAAGAGATCAATGAGTTTTGGAGTTAAGAAATAAAATCATGTCCAAATCAGATCATTTTATCAGGCACGTAGATAAAAAAAAATGATTTCCTTAACATAATGCTACATGCATGCATGCAATCTGATGAATTCTTTTTCCTATATATAAGGTTCGAGGACAATGGTGAGTTGGTGTGCCTCCCAACTTATTCTAATTCATCACCATGGTTTCAGCAAGAAGCCAACGCCAATGCATCTTTTTTGCTTTGCTCTTCATTTTGGGAGCTTTAGCTTCTCTAGCTACGTCTCGCTCCCTCCCTGAGGCATCCATGTATGAGAAGCACCAGCAATGGATGGCTCATTATGGACGTATATACAAGGATGGTGATGAGAAGGACCAACGCTACCAGATATTCAAGGAGAACGTGGAGCGTATTGAATCTTTTAATAGTGCAAATGACAAGTCTTACAAGCTAAGTGTCAATCAATTTGCAGACCTTACAAATGAGGAGTTCATAGCCTCACGCAACAGACTTAAGAGGCGTGTCTGCTCCACAGCAGCAGTTTCCTTCAAATATGACAATATGAGTGCTGTTCCATCTTCCATGGACTGGAGGAAGAAAGGAGCTGTAACTCCTATCAAGGACCAAGGCCAGTGTGGTAAGTGAAAATTTTCATAAAAAAAAAAAAAACTTCGAGGTTTATTTTCTAAATAGAGTAATGCTATTCAATCCGAATAAGTGGGTGGATGGCACACCATGAAATTTATTGCATTTCATGGGTCATGTTTTCATGTGTCTAGTCAGCTTGTCATGACTTCGGTTAGTTGAGTTGGATTCTGACTATTACCATTGTAAAAAATACAGGATGTTGCTGGGCATTTTCGGCTGTGGCAGCAATGGAAGGAATTACCCAACTGACAACTGGTAAGTTAATCTCTCTATCTGAACAAGAGTTGGTGGACTGTGACACTAGTGGGGAAGATCAAGGCTGCGGAGGTGGTCTCATGGACAATGCCTTCCAGTTCATCCAACAAAATCAAGGCCTCACCACCGAAGCAAACTATCCATACAAAGGAGTTGATGGCACATGTGTTACCAGCAAGGAAGCAAACCATGCAGCCAAGATAACTGGGCATGAAGATGTGCCTGCAAATAGTGAGAGTGCACTGCTCAAGGCTGTTGCAAATCAACCAGTCTCAGTGGCCATTGATGCTGGAGGGTTCGACTTCCAGTTCTACTCGAGCGGCGTCTTTACAGGGCAGTGTGGCACTTCTTTAGACCATGGTGTTACAGCTGTTGGTTATGGGACTAGCAGTGATGGCACCAAGTACTGGCTGGTGAAGAACTCATGGGGCACAGGATGGGGTGAAGAAGGATACATAATGATGCAGAGAGATGTTGAGGCAAAGGAAGGGCTTTGTGGTATTGCAATGGAAGCCTCCTACCCCACTGCTTAAAACAGATCAACATTAAAAACAGTGTTTAATTACCTATGTAAAATAGTATGTGTTGCTACTCTTATTTCTCTTCTGAAGTTCTTGGTTCAACTTGTCACACTGTAAATCAGTGTATAAAATATGTCATTGTGATATATATTAATGTATGAACATATTCAGTTTCTTCCTGGTAACAGAGACCCTTGTTATAATTGACTGATATATAGAGAATGCATACCATCTAATTATAAGAACAACTATAATTTTATATCAATAATGGTCACTAGATTTCATGTGAGACACAAGACTAATACTGAGGTCATTGTTCTATGTATATGAAAAATGACAAATGCTTGGTATACTGGATTGAGTTACTATTTTGTTCACATGCTGATGTGTCAGAGTTATTTTTGAAATTAATTGACGTGTTTTATCTTTTTATTTAGATTTCAAAACAGAGTTATGGACCTTATGGTTGTACATGTCCTCCAATGAACCAATCTGATAAACAAAACCGATGAATGCAACATTACTCATGAGAAAGACACATAAATAATCTAAAGCCACGAAGATAAAAGACTGGTTTGATATGTGGTTGGCAGGTTTCTATCCTTTGAAAAAAAGTAAAGAAAACAGACAAAGAAACAAACATTGACATGGACTTCAACCCATTGTAGTGGTCTTGACAGAACTATCTGATGTCCACAAGAACAGAATTTCCTTTTTGGCACTTTATAGAATTTTTTTTGTTCTGCATCCTTTTACAAGTAATGTAAACAACCAGATTATAGAAAACAATTGTTTAAAGGGTTAAAAAGAAAATTAGTGGTTAATGTGTTCATTAATTGTATCAAATAGCTTAAACTTTCTGCATCACATAGAAACTCCAGTTCATAAAACTTCATTTTTTAGAGAATCTTTGATCATATGGTACTGTTTGTCAATAATAGGATCCAATAGTGAAAATTCCACTGCTTTGAAATACTTTTCAATCTTTAGCTGTGGATACAGAAATTCTTATAATCTGATTAGCAAAATTTGGAAATTTCAGAACACATTTAGACTCCCATTTCAAGTTGAGTCATTCTCTCTTGCTTCTTAACAGCATTACAAACCCAATTTATCTATTACAATGAGGCATATGAAGGAAACTGAGCAGTGTTCCACAAATAAACAGTGTTAATTGGGACTTGAAATGGTGAAATCCGAAAATGTATACATACATGAATAGCAATCATTCTGAATGTCTTGTCTTGTAATACATGACAAGAATAATTTCAAACACGACGTAAAATGGAATGGAATGGAATGGAATGTTTCAAATCTTTGGAGGGAATCCTAAGGTTCTTGCACTCACGGTGCTGAGTTCTTTGATGATTATGGCCTACGTAAAATACAATGGAATGAATCAATTTTTTTATTGACAATCCAAATGTTCTTGCACTCCTGGTGGTGAGTTCTTTAATGTTTTGGCCTAATTTCTTGTTGTTTCATGAACTTCATTTCTCATATTGTCATCAAGTGTTCTGCTCATCTGCCTACATTTGTTAGAGGAAGTCGTGTATGTGATCACAGCATCCATTATGTGTTTCTAATCCAAGCTGATACTTAGAAGCAGTTAAAAAAACAGAAAAATTTGTATCTATTTTTCATGAGATTATGATTGAATCAGATATATCATCGCGAATTCTTTAGGAAAAAAATTGTCTTCCACAATGGAATCTGTAAATTAATTATTAGATTTATCTGGTTCAGGGGGTGTTACAAAACACTACATCAAATTATCAACAAAACAACAACACGAAGTAAAATACAATGGAATTATTCAATTTTTTGTAAGGCATCCAAATGTTCTTGCACTCTTGGTGCTGAGTTCTTTAGTGATTTTGGCCTATTTGCTTGTAGTTTCAGGAACTTCATTTCTCATCTTATCATTTTTCCATTACTTGTTTTCTAATCCAAGCCAATATACTAAGTAGCAGTAAGAAATTTATATATATTTTTCACTAGATTATGCTTGGATCAGATAATATGGTGAGTTCTTCGGGAAAAAAATAAAAAAAATTGTCTTCCACAGTGGAAACCTATAAATGAGATTTAGAGCAAGTATTTACATTATCATCTTTTGTCGAAATTAAAAAAAAAAAATGATTCATTGAAATAATAAGTCACCATTAATAGGTTCCTGTCACTGATCCAAACCAAGTTTTAACTTGAAAGATTCTAAAGGCATTTTGCTCATATCATGATAAAGCCAAAATAGTTTTCTAATCAAGTAGTTATTGATCAATCAATATTGTATAAGGGATGAAACCTTTCACAAAGATGAAATGAAACGGTACGGTGACATGCACTTTGAAAAGAAAAGGAACGAAGTCCCTCTTACTAAAAAACAGATGATTTAGCACTTCATCATACAAATTATTATACATGTAAATAAACAAGTATAAGGTGTAAAATGAAATCATATCAACCAAAGTGGGTAATCAGGCAGGTAAGTTAGAACATTTTATAAGGCACGTAACAACTGATCATTTAGCACATAACCATATAAAATTAGTATACATACACACATGAATATATATAGTGAGAGAGAGAGAGAGAGAGAGAGAGAGAGAGAGTAAAATAAAACTATAACAATTGAGTAGCTAATCAGGCAGGTCTAACTCAAAACATTTTACAAGGCACGGATAAAGGCAGCAATTATCCTAATAAAATCCAAGATTACTTTAACATGTAAGTTATGTAACTCAATATTTTTGTCTATATAAAGCTCAAGACCAATGCTGGACTCCGTGTGTCTACCAATTCATCTCTTCTATCAATTCTATCTGCCAGCAGAATCATGGTTTCGACAAACAAGTACCAATGCATCTGTTTGGCTTTGCTTTTCATTTTGGTTACTCTGGCTTCTCAAGCTGCATCTCGCTCTCTCCAGGAGGCATCCATGAATGAGAGGCATGAGCAATGGATGGCTAGTTATGGACGCGTATACAAAGATACGGATGAGAAGGAGAAACGTCTCAAAATATTCAAGGAAAATGTGGAACGTATAGAATCTTTTAATAAAGCCATGAACAAGCCTTACAAGCTAGGAATTAATGCATTTGCAGACCTCACAAATGAAGAGTTCAAAACCTCCCGGAACAGATTCAAGAGCCATGTCTGCTCCACACCAAAAACTTCCTTCAAATATGAAAATACAACTGCAGTGCCATCTAGCATGGACTGGAGGAAGAAAGGAGCTGTAACACCTGTCAAAGACCAAGGCCAGTGTGGTATGTGAAAGCACAGATTCAAACTCGTGACCTTCAGTTCACAATGGAGCAACTTTACCTTTGCACTGAATTTATATTATTATTTTTAATTTTTTTATCTTAGTATTTTCTGACTCTTTATGTATTAATATAGGATGTTGTTGGGCATTTTCGGCTGTGGCAGCAATGGAAGGAATTACTCAACTAACAACTGGTAAGTTAATCTCTCTATCAGAGCAAGAGCTGGTTGACTGTGACACAAGTGGTGAAGATCAAGGGTGTGGGGGAGGCCTGATGGACAATGCCTTTCAGTTCATTCAACAAAATCATGGCCTCACTACTGAAGCTAACTACCCCTACAAGGGAGTTGATGCCACTTGCAATAAAAATGAGGAAGCAAACCATGCAGCCAAGATAACTGGGTATGAAGATGTGCCTGCCAATAGTGAGAGTGCACTGCTCAAGGCTGTTGCAAATCAACCAGTCTCTGTGGCTATTGATGCTGGGGGGTTTGACTTCCAGTTCTACTCGAGCGGCGTCTTTACAGGACAGTGTGGCACTTCTTTAGACCATGGTGTTACTGCGGTTGGTTATGGGACTAGCAGTGATGGGACCAAGTATTGGTTGGTGAAGAACTCATGGGGCACAGGATGGGGTGAAGAAGGATACATAATGATGCAGAGAGATGTTGCTGCAAAGGAAGGCCTTTGTGGCATTGCAATGGAAGCCTCCTACCCCACTGCTTAAAACTGATCAACATTAAAAACAGTGTTTAATTACCTATGTAAAATGGTATGTACTGCTTGTCACTAAATCTCTTGCTCGTTCACAATTGCAGCAAGACCGTGTATATTGCTCATATTCTGTGTATGCATGTGTGTGTATATATATGGACATCTTGTTCAGTTTCTTCTGTTAAAACACAACTCAGAACTCAGTTTTGAAAGGAGTTAAGAAGCCAAATTCCACAACTCACTTCCAATCTGAGCAGGCCCTTAATTTGAAAGGACACATGCTCCTAGACAATTGAGAATAACGTTATCTTAAAGATGCATTTTCTAACATTCCTTGATTTTCTCTCTGGAGTCATGCTGCAGCCAGCCAAACAATACTAAAATTTAGTAACTGGACTTTGCATGGGGCAACCCTCACCCATTTTCATTTTGAAGGACAACACTAAGATCCAAACCAAGCGAGCAATATTGAAAAAAAAAAAAAAAAAAACTAATCTTCACAAGATTACAAATACCCCCATGACAAAAGAATAGCAATATAGGACAGTTACTCAACTAGACATCTCACAGTCAAAACAGAATAACAGAAGACATACCAGAGAAAAGTTTCCAAGCATCCCCAGCAAGACTGTCTCAGAAAAATATTGCCTGGGAGACGAAAGTTCAAGCTAATGGACAAATTGGCAAATGAGTGCTCACCGTCCTCCAATTAGACACCACAATTTCAACAGAGCTAACAGTATCTTTAGTAAGCTGGCAATATATATATATATATTGAAATTACCCACCTTCATATAAAATAACAATTGTACTTATCAATGTCACATTCTAATAATACTAACTTGCTATTATTTGATAGAATTAGTGAGGGTCTGGTTTACTGGGAGAAAAAGAGGCAGAGCAATGATGAAGAGAATACTCTGTTATTTCCTTCAGAAATGCATGCCTTCATACAATGTACAGTAGTCTCTTTATATAAGAAAAATAATAATCATCTATACATGAAAAACAAATGACAGCCCAAAATATCACTATCCATTCTGTTGAGAATCTGTTGGGCATTTCGTGGTGTTGTGCTCTCTGTCCTGCTCTTTTTGTGTGGCAGCAGAGGTAGTGGAGTTGCTCTCTCTGGCAGCTGACTCATCATTCTTTAATATACCCCCGCAAGATGGAGAATAGATGTTTTCTATTCCCATCTTGGACAACAGAAATCCAAGTTGAGTGGAAGGGAGTGCCTTGGTTAAGACATCCGCAAGCTGAAGTGAGGAACGAACATGGCAAGTGCGTAAAAAACCAGATTGAATTTTGTCGCGAATGAGATGGCAATCAATCTCGATGTGTTTCGTGCGCTCATGAAACATTGGATTTGCTGCAATATGTATGGCAGCTTGATTATCGTAGTAGAGATTAGTTGGAAGAGAGACCGAGATGTGCAAGTCCTGTAAAATATAAGAGAGCCATTGTAGTTCACAAGAAGTAGTTGCCATGGCGCGATACTCGGCTTCAGCAGAGGAGTAAGAGACCACAGTTTGCTTCTTTGAACGCCATGAGATCAATGAGGAGCCAAGGAAGATACAAAAGCCCGTGATGGAGCGGCGAGAATCGGGGCAGGAGGCCCAATCTGAGTCAGTATATCCTCGGAGATGAAGGGAGGAGCTGGAGGGAAAAAGGAGTCCCTGACCAGGTGCATTCTTGAGATAGCGAAGAACCTGGTGAGCTGCATGTTGATGTGAGGAAGTAGGAGATGTCATAAATTGACTTAAAACATGGACAGCGTAGCTTATATCTGGGCGAGTAATTGTGAGATAAATTAACCGACCAATCAAACGGCGATAAGGGAGAGGATCCGAGAGAGGCTGTCCATCATCCATTCGAAGCTTTAAATTTTGTTCCATTGGCAACTTGAGTGGTCGAGTACCGAGAGCACCAGCATCAGATAATATATCAAGAGTATACTTCCGTTGACAAATAGATATACCCTTGGAAGAATGAGCTACTTCAATGCCAAGGAAATAGCGAAGATTACCAAGACATTTAATTCGAAAATGCTCACTGAGAAATGATTGAAGAGCAGCAATAGAGTCCATGTTTGAGCTGGCCACAATGATGTCGTCAACATAGACGAGAAGTGCTGTGAAAGAACCATTTTGTAGCCGAGTAAAGAGGCTATGATCAGCCTGAGATTGCTGGAAGCCGAAAGTGAATAAGGCTTGAGAAAACTTGGAATACCATTGTCGCGGGGCTTGTTTTAAGCCATAAAGACTCTTGTGTAAGCGGCACACCTGATTTGGGAATCCTTTGAAATAACCAGGGGGTTTGCGCATAAAGACTTCCTCTTCCAAGTCGCCGTGGAGGAAGGCATTTTGAACATCAAATTGCCTAAGAAACCAGCCTTTGATAGAGCAGCTGCTAACAAAGTTCGAACAGTAACAAGTTTTGCTATCGGGGCAAAGGTTTCGTTGTAGTCAAGTCCCTCTTGCTGTGTAAAGCCTTTGGCGACAAGACGCGCTTTGTAGCGCTCAATGCTCCCATCAGAATTATGCTTGATTTTAAAAATCCATTTGGAGCCAATGGCATGCTTACCAGGTGGTAAATCAACAATTGACCAAGTGTGATTGAGTTCAGGGCAGATATTTCAGAATTCATAGCCTCACACCAATGAGGATCCTTGACAGCTTCTCCATAAGATGTGGGTTCGGGTGTGGCAGACAAAGTAGAAATAAAAGCATGATAAGATGAAGAAAGTTTATGAAAGGAAATAGAAGAAAAGAGTGGAAATGGTTCACCAGAGTTGCAGGGCCTTGCCGTGGACAAGGATAAGGAGGCAGCATTGTTACAAGTCTCTGACACTGGGTTAAGCTGCAAGGTTTGAGAGGGGGGAGGGACCATTAGGGAAGAGCATAGAAAGTCACTTAAATGAGGGGGAGGGCGACGAGAGCGTGTAGACCTACGAACTAAAGGAGGAGGGGGTGTTGGGGATGTGTCAATGGGAGGTGAAGCAGGTGTATGAGTGGCTGTGTGTTGCTAAGTGGGTTGAGAGTGTGCCGGTATTGAGTCTGGATCAGGGAATTGAAAATTGGGAAAAAAGGAAGAAGGGGAGGGAGTGGAGGACGTGGGAAGTAAAGATGGAGTTTGAAAAGGAAATAGAGTTTCATGGAAGATAACGTCCCTTGAAATGAAAATTTGATGGGTGTTGAGGTCAAGTAGCCGATAACCTTTCACACCAAAAGGATAGCCGATAAAGGCACAACGTCGACTACGAGGATCGAATTTATGACGATGATGGGAGATGGTGGAAGCAAATGCAAGGCACCCGAAGACACGAAGATGTGAGTAGGAGGGATGTTTATTGAATAAGACTTCGTATGGAGTCTTGTTGTGAAGAAGAGGGGTGGGAATACGATTTATTAAGTAGGTGGCTGTAAGAACATAAGCAGACCAGAATTCTAATGGTATTCCTGATTGGAAACGCAATGCACGAGCCACTTGAAGGAGATGGCGATGCTTTCTTTCTACCACGCCATTTTGTTGGGGGGTATCGACACAAGAGGTTTGATGAATTATGCCGTATTCAGAATAGAATTCAGTCATGGAAAATTCCAGGCCATTGTCATTACGCAAGGTTTTAATTCTTGTATTAAATTGAATGATGACCAGATTACAAAATGATTTCAAACAAGAACGCGCATCAGATTTATTTTTAAGAATATACACCCAAGTGCAGCAAGAGAAGTCATCAACAATTGTGAGGAAAAACCGAGAACCATTGTGGTCTGAAATGAGGTGTGGTCCCCATAAATCACAGTGAACAATATCAAAGCAAGTAGAAGTAGAATTAGTGCGAGAAGGAAATGGCAGTCGTGTTTGTTTGGCAAGAGGACAAGTAAGACAAGGTAAATTTTCATTGATATTCATATGAGTAGTTACATTGGTATCATGTATGTGTAACATGCGAGAAGGGGAGGGGTGGCCTAATCGACAGTGCCATAAATTATGAGCACTATCGAGAGGTTGAACAGAGGCTGAAATGGAATTTGGAACAGTAAAATGCTGCGAAAAAGTATGGACCAAAGCTTGAGGTGAAATATCTTCTGTGTGTAAATGATAGAGACCATGTAATAGGCTACTTTTCCCAATCGTTGTCCAAGGAGAAAGGCCCTATATAAAGCAAACATCAGAGAAAAACATGAGACAACAATTCACTTGTTTGGCAAGTTTAGCTGCAGACAACAAGTTAAAATAAAAATTGGGAACACATAAAACATCATGAAGGAGAAGAGTTGCTATCACTTGCACGGTACCAATGTGAGTAACAGTAGCTACTTCACCATTTGGGAGTTTAACAAAATTGGACATGGTGGATGTCACTGTGGTGAAGAAGGAGGGGCTACAGATCATATGATCTGTAGCCCCCGTGTCAATGATCCAAGGTTTAGAGGAAAAAGAGGATAAACACAAAGAGATACCAGCAGCCGATGAAATAGGGTGTTGAGTTGGATGAACTGTTTGGAGCTGATTTGCAGATGGAGAAGCAGTCGAGTTCTTGTTGTGTAGCAAGGCTATAAGTTCTTGATATTGCTCTTTAGTTAACACCATGTTTGGGTCATTGTTGGTTGCCGAAGAAGGTGCTTCCATGGAGATAGCATTGAGACGTGGCTTGTGATACTTGTGTCCAGGTGGATAGCCGTGAAGCTTGTAGCAATGCTCGGCAGTGTGTCCAGTCATTGCACAATGTGTATAGACAGGGGCTGTGGCATTTCCAGATTTGAAGCATTGAGCCAAAGAATGGCCTGGGATTTTACAATGAGTGCAGTAAGGCTTGTCTCGCTTGGGAGAAAATGGAAATGGTCTACGAGCAGCTAACGCAATAGTATCAACTAGAGGTGCAGCGGAAGTGATGAGATGATGACGCTCTTGTTGTTGAATGTAGGAAAATACCTTGTTGACAGGTGGTAGAGGTTCAAGTAACATAATCTGGTCATGAACATTTGTGAACGAGTCATGGAGACCCATCAGAAATTGGATTACACAGTCTCGTTGGTATCGGTCAGAAATGATTTTGGTTGAGGCACAAGAGCAAACAGGTAGGAGGTCATAAAGGGAGAGTTCATCCCACAGGGATTTAAGTTTGCCATAGTAGGTGCTGACCGTATCTGTTTCTTGCGACAAATTGGCAAGGGTTTTCTTCAATTCATAGATACGGGGACCATTTTGAGGGGAGAAACGGTCCTGTAGTTCAAGCCATAATGTTTGTGCATCATCAACAAATGCCACCGACGAACGAAGGGGTGGACTGATAGCATTTTGAAGCCAGGACACAAGCATATCGTTGCATCGTTCCCACAATGAGAGAAGTATTCCAGAGGTAGAGGGAGGTTTGTCAATAGTTCCATCAAGAAATCGGAGTTTATTCTTGGCCCGAAGAGCTCGTTGAATAGATCTGGACCAAGTGGAGTAATTCTCGGTAGTGAGATGTTCCGTGACCAGAAGAGTACTGGGATTATCAGAGGTTTCTAGTCGGTATGGATTGTTTGGGTTGCTGAGATCGGTAAGGTTGAGAGTGGAAGTTTGAGTGGGAGGTTGAGTGGAAGTTTCACTCTGGGGCTCTGATGCCATGATAGAATTAGTGAGGGTCTGGTTTACTGGGAGAAAAAGAGGCAGAGCAATGATGAAGAGAATACTCTGTTATTTCCTTCAGAAATGCATGCCTTCATACAATGTACAGTAGTCTCTTTATATAAGAAAAATAATAATCATCTATACATGAAAAACAAATGACAGCCCAAAATATCACTATCCATTCTGTTGAGAATCTGTTGGGCATTTCGCGGTGTTGTGCTCTCTGTCCTGCTCTTTTTGTGTGGCAGCAGAGGTAGTGGAGTTGCTCTCTCTGGCAGCTGACTCATCTTTCTTTAATATTATTCAAAATTACAGAAAGGAAGTGTAAACATGTCTCCGTCTTTGATTAAGCAAGAGGCACGACATACAGAGCAATTCTACAAAAATAGATCAACTCCAAAGCAAACTAGATAAAACTATAGTGCTAGATTCAAGAAAAGTTTCTCTCTCAGAGATCACCAACTAAGCTATGCATTCTTCACCCTTTAGTTGCCAGACTGGCGCAGCTCAGGGCGAACGAAGTCAGCATCTGGGGGCACCGAAATGTCAACTGTAGGTCTCAACTCAGCACAGACTTCAATGGCACCATGCACCGGATCTGAAAGGAAGTTGCTGATGAGGTCCCTGTTGATGGGAGCACCGTTGTCCACTGCCACCAACGCCTGCTGGGTGAGAATGTAATCAAACCGTGGGGCCCACTTCCTTGATCCTAGACGTGCCGTAGTTGTGCCTGCAAATAGTGAGAGTGCACTGCTCAAGGCTGTTGCAAATCAACCAGTCTCAGTGGCCATTGATGCTGGAGGGTTCGACTTCCAGTTCTACTCGAGCGGCGTCTTTACAGGGCAGTGTGGCACTTCTTTAGACCATGGTGTTACAGCTGTTGGTTATGGGACTAGCAGTGATGGCACCAAGTACTGGCTGGTGAAGAACTCATGGGGCACAGGATGGGTTGAAGAAGGATACATAACGATGCAGAGAGATGTTGATGCAAAGGAAGGGCTTTGTGGTATTGCAATGGAAGCCTCCTACCCCACTGCTTAAAATTGATCAACATTAAAAACAGTGTTTAATTACCTATGTAAAATAGTATGCGTTGCTACTCTTATTTCTCTTCTGAAGTTCTTGGTTGAACTTGTCACACTGTAAATCAGTGTATAAAATATGTCATTGTGATATATATTAATGTATGAACATATTCAGTTTCTTCCTGGTAACAGAGACCCTTGTTATAATTGACTGATATAGAGAATGCATACCACCTAATTATAAGAACAACTATAATTTTATATCAATAATGGTCACTAGATTTCATGTGAGACACAAGACTAATACTGAGGTCAATGTTCTATGTATATGAAAAATGACAAATGCTTCGTATACTGGATTGAGTTACTATTTTGTTCACATGCTGATGTGTTAGAGTTATTTTTGAAATTAGTTCACGTGTTTTATCTTTTTATTTAGATTTTAAAACAGAGTTATAGGCCTTATGTTTTTACATGTCATCCAATAAACCAATTTGATAAACAAAACCGATGAATGTAACATTACTCATGAGAAATACACATAAATAATCTAAAGCCTCAAAGATAAAAGACTGGTTTGATGTGTGGTTGGCAGGTTTCCATCCTTTGAAAAAAAAAAACAGACAAAGAAACAAACATTGACATAGACTTCAGAACTATCTGATGTCCACAAGAACAGAATTTCCTTTTTGGCACTTCATAGAATTTTTTTTGTTCTGCATCCTTTTACAAGTAATGTAAACAACCAGATTATAGAAAACAATTGTTTAAAGGCTTAAAAAGAAAATTAGTGGTTAATGTGTTCATTAATTGTATCAAATAGCTTAACTTTTCTGCATCACATAGAAAGCAACAAGGGTTGTCTATTTTTCTTAATTGTAAAAGTTTTCATTTATAAGCAATGGGTTGAATCCTCTATATATGCCATTTTATAATCAAAAGGAAAACAAAAAACAGAATTGTGATTGGTCACCATCATTTTTTAATATTACGACTGTTTACATCTTGGAATAATGGAATGACACAGTTTTTCAAAGAGTAACTCCAGTTCATAAAACTTCATTTTTTAGAGAATCTTTGATCATATGGTACTGTTTGTCAATAATAGGATCCAATAGCTTGTATTATATTGTGAAAATTCCACTGCTTTGAAATACTTTTCAATCTTTAGCTGTGGATACAGAAATTCTTATAATCTGATTAGCAAAATTTGGAAATTTCAGAACACATTTAGACTCCCATTTCAAGTTGAGTCATTCTCTCTTGCTTCTTAACAGCATAATTTCAAACAAGACGTAAAATGGAATGGAATGGAATGGAATGTTTCAAATCTTTGAAGGGAATCCTAAGGTTCTTGCACTCACGGTGCTGAGTTCTTTGATGATTATGGCCTACGTAAAATACAATGGAATGAATCAATTTTTTTATAGACCATCCAAATGTTCTTGCACTCCTGGTGGTGAGTTCTCTAATGTTTTGGCCTAATTTCTTGTTGTTTCATGAACTTCATTTCCCATATTGTCATCAAGTGTTCTGCTCATCTGCCTACATTTGTTAGAGGAAGTCATGTATGTGATCACAGCATCCATTATGTGTTTCTAATCCAAGCTGATACTTAGAAGCAGTTAAAAAAACAGAAAAATTTGCATCTATTTTTCATGAGATTATAATTGAATCAGATATATCATCGCAAATTCTTCAGGAAAAAAATTTGTCTTCCACAATGGAATCTGATAAATTAATTATTAGTGATATACCACTATGTGACACACCAACCACTGCATGACACGTGCAACTGCAAGATCGGTTCACGACTCATAATAGAGCTCAGGCTCGGCCATATAACTTGTGTTCGGTCGCCCAGCTCGGGCTCGGCCACATAACTTATGCTCGGTCGCTTAGTCATGTTCGGCCTTATAATCTGTGTTCGGCCATTCAGCTCATTCTCGGCCATACAGTTCATGATCGGCCATTCAGCTCGTGCTCGGCCTTTCAGCTAGTGCTCGGCCATTCAGCTCGTGCTCAGCCTTTCAGCTTGTGCTCGGCCTTTCAGAGCAGACCTACAGAGGCCGAGCACGTATCTCTAGAGAAGATCTACTTATCTGCAAAGCTTACAGGTCCGAACACAGACCTTCGGTGTAACACACTGCTATTCAAAGCTCATCACCGCCTTAGTATATGCCGAGCAGAGAATAAGGAAACAGTCTTTTACAAGGAAACCACCACTCATGGTTATCTCTATTTGATGCAATATTCTACAAGGTAACTACTATCTCCGATGCTCAAATCCCTACTTTCATGGCTCCAAATCCTAATCAACTTAGGAGAGCCATTGCCTATAAATTCAACCCTAAAGGTACGCTTTATTTTCATGCTCATTATTTTGGCTTTGATTACAAGTCTTTCAATTCAATTTATTGACTTAAGCATCGGAGCGGCTACCGCCGGAGCCAACCCGGTGGTCCTCTGATCTTCTGTTTCGAGTGTTTCGCAGGGAGCCGAGCTTGGATCTCACGTGGGCCAAAAAGTGCAGCATCAGTTTGGCGCCGTCTGTGGGAACGACAATCACCAAGTGCTCTACTCAATCTAAGCTCATCTTTCGTCTATCAGAGGGATTATGGCTCCCAACTTGCGACCCAGGAATAACACTCAAAACCCTCATCCTCAACCAACTGCTGGACGAGGAAGAGGGCGAGTGAATAACCCTGCACAGGAAGAACTAATCGAAACTAGGCGGCAGAACCAGTTGCTACGGGAACAGCTTTTGACCATGACCAGGACCCTGGCAATGTTCACCCAGAATCATGAAACCAATCCTCAAAATCCACCCGTTGTCACTCAACAGCAGCAGCCTCCTGCGGCCGCCGGTGTTCATATAGACCCCCAGCCGTCGTCGGCAGCCGGTCGAGGGATTCCCGCCTTTGTCCCAGAGGTCCATTATCGAAGTACTACCCGACCCCCCGTCCCGGGGGCCTCGGGAGTAAACTACGTTCCACAAGGATCACCTCCTCGAGTAGTTCCTATACCACCAGTACCAGAGAATCAGAATAACCCCCCGGTAGCGGGCCAAGATCAGCCTACCCATATAGGCCCTGAAGCCGTGAGACCTGCCTCGCAGCAACCCGTTTTACCAAGAGGGTCAGTAAGAGCCGAGGAAGTTGCTGAATCAATAGACCGTACTGCTATCATAAGGGGTGCCCAGTATCCAGAACAGGACGAGCTGGCCAGATTGCTCGGGAGGTCGGCCACCCCGTTCACCAATGCTGTCATGGCCGAGGAAAGACCCAAGAAATTTATCGTCCCCAAATTCACCCCTTATGATGGGACCGGGGACCCGGGGGACCACCTCTCCCACTACCAGCACACCATGGCTTTGCACGGCGCTTCTGATGCCTTCTTATGCAGAACGTTCGTAACCAGCCTCAATGGTACCGCCTTAAAGTGGTTCCACCACCTCCCGCCGAACTCAGTATCTGGCTTTTATGAGCTCGGCAGAAGGTTCTTGGACAGATTCATGACTAGCAGGAGGCTAAGAAAGGGTCCGGAATTCCTTCTGAACATAAAGCAAACGAGGGAAGAATCGCTGAGGGGGTATATAGCACGTTTTAACGCCGAGCTCACTGAGGTAACAGATTGCAGCCCCGGTTTCCTAGTGGCTGCTCTAGCCGCTGGACTTGCTCAAGGAGGGTTTAGAGACTCCCTGACCAAAAGTCCCCCAGCGGACATGGCAGCACTCATGGACCGTGCAAGGAAGTACATCAACCTGGAGGAGGCCAGGGACACCTCTAGAAAGGTCAAAGAACAAGCTCAGAAAGACGATCACAAGAAAGATAGTCAAAAGAAGGACACCAGCTCGGCCAGGAAGAGAGTCAGGAGCCCAGAAAAAAGGGGGGCCCCCAGAACCTCCTTCAATTCTGGACTAAGGGAATTCAACCACTTCACTCCTCTAAACGCCTCTCCGTACAACATATTGAAGCAAGTAAGATCTCGAGAAAATATGAGATGGCCGGAGCCTTTGAAAGGAGACCCCAGCTATCGAGATCAGACCAAATATTGTGACTTTCACAAAGACCGAGGGCACACAACCAATACCTGCAAAGCTCTCAAGCATGAGATTGAGCAGCTAATAAGGAGAGGAAGGCTGCAGGAGTTCGTCAAGCAGGACGGAGGACAGAACCCCCGTGACGAACGACCCCAGCAGAGAAAAACCGACCACAGGCAGGAGCAGAAAGGAGGCAGGAACGAACCCCCACAGAACAATCAGGTGATCTATGTCTTACACGCAGATTCCCCTGCAACAGGCACCTCTAACAGGTCAAGAAAACGATATGCTCGGGAGGCCAGGTCTGCTCCCAACATCATGCAGGTCGCTAACTTGGAGAAAAGGTTAAAGCCCTTGCCGGAAATCCAATTTACGGATCACGACCTTAGGGGAGTTCATTGTCCTCACAGCGACGCCCTGGTTATCTCCCTTAAGATCGCCAACTTCGATATCCGGAGAGTTCTCGTTGACACTGGCTGTTCGACCAATGTACTGTTCTACGACCCTTTCAAGCATATGAAGCTCGACCCCAATACCATTAAGCCCACGAGCATAATCATGACGGGCTTTGATGGAAACACTAACACTCCACTAGGAAGGGTCGATCTGGCCACCACTGCGGGTGAAGGGGACGGACAGAAGACCACGATAGCCGAGTACATGGTCATAAAAGCCAAGTCTCCCTACAACGTCATAGTTGGAAGGCCCTGGCTACATGAGATGGGAGCGGTCACCTCAACCCTCCACCAATGCTTAAAATACGTTCACAATCAGACAGTCTACTCCATCAGAGGATGCCAACCGACCTCCCGAGAGTGCCATGCCCTCGCACTCAAAGCTAAGGCCCCCAAATAGCAATTACTGCACGCCCGTGTGTGCAAGGATGCAATCTACCCTTGCTGTCACGAGGCAGAAGACTGTCCCTCCAAAATTGAAGAACCATTGAGCCCCAGAGGAAGGGATAGCAGAGCCAAGCCTATAGGGGAGCCTATTAAAGTCCTGGTCAGCTCAGAGGATCAGGGACGTTACCTGCAGATAGGTCCCGACCTGACACATACCGAGCAGGATGAGCTGGTCAAGTTTTTGAAGAAAAACCTCTCCGTATTTGCCTGGGAGACAAGCGACATGGAAGGGATAGATCCCGACTTGATCACGCACAGACTAATGGTGGATCCAGACCATCCACCAGTGAGACAAAAGAGAAGGCCTCTCGCTCCAGAACGGCATCAGGTCATCAACGACGAGGTTCAAAGGTTGCTCAGCGCCAACATGATACGAGAGGTATCTTATCCTGATTGGTTGGCCAACACTGTTCTGGTCAAGAAGAAGAATGGTAAATGGAGAGTCTGTGTCGACTACACAGATCTCAACAAAGCATGCCCAAAGGATAGCTTCCCTCTTCCACGAATAGATCAGTTAGTCGATGCAACTGCAGGGCACGAGCTCATGAGCTTCATGGATGCTTATTCTGGGTACAATCAAATACAGATGCATCCTCCCGATCAAGAGAAGACTTCATTCATCACCGAACGAGGTCTCTATTGCTACAAAGTGATGCCATTCGGACTAAAGAATGCTGGAGCTACCTACCAACGTCTTGTTAATAAGATGTTCGGCTCCTTGATCGGCAGCACTATGGAAGTTTATATCGACGATATGCTGGTCAAGAGCCTAAGGAAGAGCAGTCATCTCCAACACCTAGCGCAAACCTTCGACATCCTCAGACAATATAAAATGAAGCTCAATCCCTCAAAGTGCACCTTTGGTGTAACAAAAGGGAAGTTCCTTGGGTACATAGTCTCTCAAAGAGGTATAGAAGCAGACCCGACTCAGATCGGGGCTCTGATCGGACTGAAATCCCCAAAGGCCCGAAAGGACATTCAAGCTCTGAACGGCCGGATAGCAGCTCTCAGCAGATTCATCTCCAAATCCACGGATCGGTGTCTACCCTTCTTCAAGGCTCTGAAAGGTAACAAATCTTTGCAATGGACTGACGAGTGTGAAAAATCCTTTCAGGAACTCAAAAGATACTTGGCTTCGCCCGAGCTCTTATCAAAACCAATCCAAGGAGAAAGGCTGCTTCTCTATCTCGCAGTCTCTGAGAACGCTGTCAGTTCGGTATTGGTTAGGCAAGACAGGAGCGTGCAGAGGCCCATCTTCTATGTCAGCAAGGCATTACTAGACACAGAAAAGAGATACCCCGAAATTGAGAAGCTAGCCCTTGCTCTCATAGTTTCTGCACGGAAGCTGAGACCATACTTCCAAGCACATCCCATAGAAATTCCGACTGCCTACCCACTGAAAGCAGTCCTAAGAAAACCAGAAGTATCAGGACGGTTGGTCAAGTGGTCAGTGGAACTGGGGGAGTTCGATTTGTCCTACATTCCACGAGTCTCAATTAAAGGGCAAGCCTTGGCAGACTTCGTCGCAGAATTCACTCCCGCGCTGCTAAGCAAAGCTCAAGTCTCAGACGAGGTGGGGACTTGGAAGTTGTATGCTGATGGATCATCCACTGACCGAGGTGCCGGAGCAGGGCTAGTACTACACTCTCCTGATGGACTTACAACCGAAAGGGCAATTAGCTTGGGGTTCAGAGCCTCCAACAACGAAGCGGAATATGAGGCCCTTATCTTAGGAATGAAGCTAGCTCAGGAGTGCGAGGTACAGAGCCTCGAGGTATTTTCCGACTCCCAACTGGTGGTTAGCCAGGTTCAAGGAGAATATGCCATCAAGGATGAAAGAATGCTCCGATATTCGGAACTAGTCAACTTGCTAAAACATTCCTTCCGAGCATTCTCAATCCAAAAAATAGAAAGAGGACAGAACAGCCGAGCCGATGCCTTAGCAAACATGGCATCTCACATGAAAACGGGGGTGGAGTCAACGATAAAGTTCTCTCACCAGCCAAGGCCTAGCACCGAGGAGATCCAGGTCGCCCAAGTCTCGGAGCAGCCTCAGAACTGGATGACTCCTATACTCCAATACCTGGAGGAGGGACTCCTCCCAGAGGACAGAAATAAGGCAAAAAGAATCCGCATCAGAGCAGCTCGGTATCTTGTCCTTAACGGAAAACTCTACCGAAGGTCTTACACTCAGCCATTGTTAAAATGCCTAGCACCTGAAGAGTCTCAATATGTCTTGGCAGAAATCCATGAAGGAATCTGTGGAAATCACAATGGGGGGAGAACCATAGCCCACCGAGCTCTAACCCAAGGCTACTACTGGCCTGGGATGCTGAAGGAAGCAAAGGAATATACTCGAAAGTGTGACAAATGCCAGAGGTTCGCTCCTTATCAGCATCAGCCGCAACATGAGCTCATCCCCATTACCAGCCCATGGCCCTTTGCACAGTGGGGAATGGACATCATAGGACCATTACCTAAAGCCAAGCCGAACAGGAGATACCTATTGGTGGCTGTTGACTACTTTTCAAAATGGGCCGAAGCAGAACCACTGACTCGCATCACTGAAAAAGAAATAAAGAGTTTTACTTGGAAAAATATAGTCTGCAGGTTCGGCATACCTCATGTGATCGTCTCAGATAATGGCACGCAGTTCACTGGGAAAATATTCAGGAAATTCTGCCAGGACCTAAACATCAAACAACACTTCTCCTCCCCTGGTCATCCTCAGGCCAACGGGCAGGCCGAGGTCACCAACCGAACTATCCTCGACGCTCTCAAGAAAAGATTAGAGGAAGCTAAAGGGGGATGGGTCGAGGAACTCCCTGGGGCACTCTGGGCCTACCGGACGACCAGGAGAACTCCAACATCGGAAACTCCCTTCTCCCTAGCCTACGGAACTGAGGCAGTAATCCCTGTTGAGGTCGGCATGCCGACCTTAAGGGCTGAGGCTTTCAACGAAGAGACCAATGACCAACAACTAGCAGAAAATTTGGATTTGCTCGAAGAAAGAAGAGAGCAGGCCGTAATCAGAATGGAAGCATATCAGCGCAGGATGGTTAACCGCTCAAAAATTGGCCTCAAACCTACCAATTTCCAAGTTGGGGACCTCGTCCTAAGAAGGGTTTTCCAGAACACCAAGGACCCCACCATGGGGAAGCTATCACCGAACTGGGAGGGTCCCTACAGAATTATCAAAACGGTTAGACCGACCACTTATTGGTTGGAAAGCATGGATGGGAAACCTGTTCCCAGGCCTTGGAACATGGAACATTTGCGAAAATATTATCAATAAAGTACTTTCTTTTTATTTCAACATCTTTTGTGAAACATCTCAATGTACAGACCTCTCAGGTCTGGTCCATCTCAAATGCACAGACTATAAGTCTGGTCCATCTTAATGCACAGGCTCAGGTCTGGTCCATCTCAATGTACAGACCTCTCAAGTCTGGTCCATCTCAAATGCACAGACTATAAGTCTGGTCCATCTTAATGCACAGGCTCAGGTCTGGTCCATCTCAATGTACAGACCTCTCAGGTCTGGTCCATCTCAAATGCACAGACTATAAGTCTGGTCCATCTTAATGCACAGGCTCAGGTCTGGTCCATCTCAATGTACAGACCTCTCAAGTCTGGTCCATCTCAAATGCACAGACTATAAGTCTGGTCCATCTCAAATGCACAGACTATAAGTCTGGTCCATCTTAATGCACAGGCTCAGGTCTGGTCCATCTCAATGTACAGACCTCTCAGGTCTGGTCCATCTCAAATGCACAGACTATAAGTCTGGTCCATCTCAATGTACAGACCTCTCAGGTCTGGTCCATCTCAAATACACAGACTATAAGTCTGATCCATCTCAATGTACAGACCTCTCAGGTCTGGTCCATCTCAAATGCACAGACTATAAGTCTGGTCCATCTCAATGTACAGACATCTCAGGTCTGGTCCATCTTAAAAAACAAAATCCCTAAGTCTGATCTATCTTGACATATGAGGATGATGTTCTATTGCAAGAACACGAAACTAGGTGCCGGCAGTTATAAACAGGCGAGGATAACTCTAAGGGCTCAGTCACACTGACCATCAAAAAAAATCCTTACAAATACAAGTCACTCAGTTCGGCAATCAAGCTCAGGTTCCTGCTCTAAAAGATCAGAGTAATTGTCTTGTACCAGTTTCTACGACTGACAACCAGAGATCAGATTGATTAATTATTATTCAAGTCATCTTTCTTAAAGAAAATCCATGATTCAAAAACCCCTCCAATACCAAGAGTTCGGCACAAGTTGGTTATTACTACACATTACTTCAGGATTGCCATAAGTGAGTTCTGGAGACAACCCATGGTCGGTAAAAACGATACTCTGGGTTCAGAGCAGGTTTACTTGTGTCATAATACAAGCCTCAAAGGCCGAAGTCCGTTCATACAAAACAAAACATTGATACATATTTAGAACAGAACTCAAGGATTACCAACAATCAAAGAAAGATAGAGACAAAAATTGAAGAGAAGATGTTTTCATTAATATTTGAGCTCGGTTACAAAAAGATGAAACAGGACTACAAAAGTTTTCCCTAAACTAAGGGGCTTGCAGATCCATCGTCCTGATCACCATCCTCGTCCTCGTCATCGTCGTCAATCCCAGACAGGTCAATATCCGGGTACTTGGCAAGAAGCTTGGACTTGAAGTTGTCGTAACCGAGCTGCGCAATAGTATCACCCATCTTCTGAAGCTCGGTCTTCAACCTAGCCTCGGTCTCAACCTTGGCCTCATCAACCTTCTGAACAAGTGAAGACTGAAGAGCACTGTTCTCCTCCTTCAGTTTGGTCAGGTCCTGAAGAAGGGAGTCTCGTTCAGATCGCAAAGAATCCCTCTCAAGTTTAATAGAATCCCTTTCGGATTCCATAATTGAGAAGCAATTCCTCGCCTCCTTCAGCTCGTCCTCGGCTGTGGTGGCTTGAGATTGAGCCGTACCGAGCTGAAGCCTGGCTTCATCCAGCTCCTCCTCCAACCTCTCCACAGCCTGGAGATCCACCGTGGCCTCCATTAAAGCAGCCAAGCTATGGAGGGTCTGCAAAAATAAGAAGACGTATCAGTAAAGAGGAAAAGGAAGAAGAGCACAAAAGCAGAAAGGTCGGTCGTTACCTTCAGATGAGCCTTCATGGCACCGGCCACAGTCTTCTCAGTACCCTTCCTGGTGCTGCAGGAAGGGATGTCAGTACAAGGGGCCTCAGCCCAGAAATCTTCAATAGCCTGATGGACGGCCTTGTATCCATCAGGCATGTCGGTACCCACCTTCGCCTTACCCCTCTGTTGAGATTTTTGGGCCGAAGAGGGGACAGGCCGAAGAACCGCCGTACCCCTCTGAGGGGCAGAAGAGGGTTCCCCGATCACCACCCCCTTTTGAGGGGCAGAGGAGGGCTCCCTGATCACAACTCCCCTCAGAGGAGGTCGGGAAGAGGGAGAAGCAGAGGAGACCGCCCCCTTCTTGGGAGGCACAGACGGGGAAGGGTCGGACGTCCTCGTCTTCTTCGAAGAAGACGCAGTAGGAGGGGGCTGGCTAGCCACCCTCTTCTTCTTTGACGACCCCCATTTGCCAGCGAGGGATTTGAGGACGTCGTCAACAACACCCTTATCCTTTGGAGGCATTGTAGGGCCTGAATGAAGGATGGCTCGGTAATCCCGGTTTGAAGTCTGGAGGAGTCTCTTGTACTGATCTTTCAAAACAGGGGTAAATTGCGGCCTCTTCTTGACGCTCTTGGCTACATGAAAGAGTTTTTGAACAAAGGTCAGTCAGATACACAAAGGACAGGCACAAAGCAAAATTACAGAAGAAAAGGGTGTCTCACCCATAAACCCCGTGCTCCGGGGGAACGTGGAGAACTGGTCCTCAGGGTCGGTCACCTCCCATTTTCCACCAACAAAAAAGAACCGATCCTTCCAAAATTTATTGGAGGACGGCACGAAAGTCAAAGGCCGGAAGCCCTTGTCAAACGACATGTAGTAGAGGCCCTCCGCCTTCCTATATTTAAGATCCATTTTACTACGGATCAAGTCTAAGGAGACCTCAACACCATTCAGGCGACCTAGGGCCATAAACCCTAACAGGTGCCTCCAACTGTTCAAAAGCAGATCGGCCGGGCAGAGATTGAACCAACAGAAAAAATCCCTAAGCAGTCTAGGGAAAGGAAGGCGTAACCCCATCTCAAACCAAGCGGTATAAACACAAATTTCCCCATCCTGAACTTCCCAAGGGTAGTCGAAGTCATCAGGGGCCCTAAGGGTGACATTTGGAGGAATCTCATACTTCTCCCTAATAACCTCCAACCAAGAGGACGTTACAGCACTCTCTACCTGGGAAGACCGACCTGAGACCTCACCCTCTCTATCCCTAGACTCCGAGAAGGCATCGACTATTCTAACTGAGGGACTAGAGTGAGTCTCCTCCGATTCAGTCCCCGAGGAAGTGCTACCCCTAATTAGGGTTTGTGACAAGGAAGGAGCTTCCGGAAGGCTCTCCGACCCATTACCAACATCAGAAGATGCCGAAGAAGTCGACATTTCAAAATAACCAAAAGGAGAAGAAGAGAAAATGAAAAGATGAACGAAAACACTAAAACCGAACCTGAATCAAAGTAAGGGACTTCGGATGGATGGGATTCTTCACAAGGTAGCTTGCTGGTTCGACAATGACGGATGTATATCTCGCTTTGCAAAATCGAAGATGGTAAAAAGAGTCGTACAAGGCTCTTTCCCCCTTTTATATACATTCGGAGAGTAATGGCTACCCAGGCGAACCGCCACGACAGTATCGCAGCAATAATGATTTGAGAAACCCAAAAACCGGCTGCGCAATAAATGATGTACCAACGGACGTCTAGGAAAACGAGACGACAGAACGCGTGACTTTTCGGGCACTCTTAAGACCTTAGTTATCCCCCGAGCTCCAACTAAGGCTTGGGGGGGGGAGTAACTGATATACCACTATGTGACACACCAACCACTGCATGACACGTGCAACCGCAAGATCGGTTCACGACTCATAATAGAGCTCAGGCTCGGCCATATAACTTGTGTTCGGTCGCCCAGCTCGGGCTCGGCCACATAACTTATGCTCGGTCGCTTAGTCATGTTCGGCCTTATAATCTGTGTTCGGCCATTCAGCTCATTCTCGGCCATACAGTTCATGATCGGCCATTCAGCTCGTGCTCGGCCTTTCAGCTAGTGCTCGGCCATTCAGCTCGTGCTCAGCCTTTCAGCTTGTGCTCGGCCTTTCAGAGCAGACCTACAGAGGCCGAGCACGTATCTCTAGAGAAGATCTACTTATCTGCAAAGCTTACAGGTCCGAACACAGACCTTCGGTGTAACACACTGCTATTCAAAGCTCATCACCGCCTTAGTATATGCCGAGCAGAGAATAAGGAAACAGTCTTTTACAAGGAAACCACCACTCATGGTTATCTCTATTTGATGCAATATTCTACAAGGTAACTACTATCTCCGATGCTCAAATCCCTACTTTCATGGCTCCAAATCCTAATCAACTTAGGAGAGCCATTGCCTATAAATTCAACCCTAAAGGTACGCTTTATTTTCATGCTCATTATTTTGGCTTTGATTACAAGTCTTTCAATTCAATTTATTGACTTAAGCATCGGAGCGGCTACCGCCGGAGCCAACCCGGTGGTCCTCTGATCTTCTGTTTCGAGTGTTTCGCAGGGAGCCGAGCTTGGATCTCACGTGGGCCAAAAAGTGCAGCATCAATTAGATTTATCTGGTTCGGGGGGTGTTACAAAACACTACATCAAATTATCAACAAAACAAAAACACGAAGTAAAATACAATGGAATTATTCAATTTTTTGTAAGGCATCCAAATGTTCTTGCACTCTTGGCGCTGAGTTCTTTAATGATTTTGGCCTATTTGCTTGTAGTTTCATGAACTTCATTTCTCATCTTATCATTCTTCCATTACTTGTTTTCTAATCCAAGCCAATATACTAAGTAGCAGTAAGAAATTTATATATATTTTTCATTAGATTATGCATGGATCAGATAATATGGCGAATTCTCCGGGAAAAAAATAAAAAAGATTGTCTTCCACAGTGGAATCCTATAAATGAGATTTAGAGCAAGTGTTTACATTATCTTCTTTTGTCCAAAAAAAAAAAATTTTGATTCATTGAAATAATAAGACACCATTAATATCAACGAAAAGACTGTATTTCAGTTAAGGTTCCCTGTCACTGATCCAAACCAAGCTTTAACTTGAAAGATTCTAAAGGCATTTTGCTCATATCATGATAAAGCCAAAATATATAGTTTTCTAATCAAGTAGTTATTGATCATTCAATATTGTATAAGGGATGAAATCTTTCACAAAGATGAAATGAAACGGTACGGTGACATGCACTTTGAAAAGAAAAGGAACGAAGTCCCTCTTGCTAAACAACAGATGATTTAGCACTTCATCATACAAATTAATATACATGTAAATAAACAAGTATAAGGTGTAAAATGAAATCATATCAACCAAAGTGGGTAATCAGGCAGGAAAGTTAGAACATTTTATAAGGCACGTAACAACTGATCATTTAGCACATAACCATATAAAATTAGTATACATACACACATGAATATATATATATATATATATATATTGAGAGAGAGAGAGAGAGAGAGTAAAACAAAACTACATCAATTGAGTAGCTAATCAGGCAGGTCTAACTCAAAACATTTTACAAGGCACGGATAAAGGCAGCAATTATCCTAAGAAAATCCAAGATTACTTTAACATGTAAGTTATGTAACCCAATATTTTTGTCTATATAAAGCTCAAGACCAATGCTGGACTCGGTGTGTCTACCAATTCATCTCTTCTATCAATTCTATCTGCCAGCAGAATCATGGTTTCGACAAACAAGTACCAATGCATCTGTTTGGCTTTGCTTTTCATTTTGGGTACTCTGGCTTCTCAAGCTGCATCTCGCTCTCTCCAGGAGGCATCCATGAATGAGAGGCATGAACAATGGATGGCTAGTTATGGACGCGTATACAAAGATACGGATGAGAAGGAGAAACGTCTCAAAATATTCAAGGAAAATGTGGAACGTATAGAATCTTTTAATAAAGCCATGAATAAGCCTTACAAGCTAGGAATTAATGCATTTGCAGACCTCACAAATGAAGAGTTCAAAACCTCCCGGAACAGATTCAAGAGCCATGTCTGCTCCACACCAACAACTTCCTTCAAATATGAAAATACAACTGCAGTGCCATCTAGCATGGACTGGAGGAAGAAAGGAGCTGTAACACCTGTCAAAGACCAAGGCCAGTGTGGTATGTGAAAGCGCAGATTCGAACTCGTGACCTCCAGTTCACAATGGAGCAACTTTACCTTTGCACCGACTTTATATTATTATTTTTAATTTTTTTATCTTGGTATTTTCTGACTCTTTATGTATTAATATAGGATGTTGTTGGGCATTTTCGGCTGTGGCAGCAATGGAAGGAATTACTCAACTAACAACTGGTAAGTTAATCTCTCTATCAGAGCAAGAGCTGGTTGACTGCGACACAAGTGGTGAAGATCAAGGTTGTGGGGGAGGCCTGATGGACAATGCCTTTCAGTTCATTCAACAAAATCATGGCCTCACTACTGAAGCTAACTACCCCTACAAGGGAGTTGATGCCACTTGCAATAAAAATGAGGAAGCAAACCATGCAGCCAAGATAACTGGGTATGAAGATGTGCCTGCCAATAGTGAGAGTGCACTGCTCAAGGCTGTTGCAAATCAACCAGTCTCTGTGGCTATTGATGCAGGGGGGTTTGACTTCCAGTTCTACTCGAGCGGCGTCTTTACAGGACAGTGTGGCACTTCTTTAGACCATGGTGTTACTGCGGTTGGTTATGGGACTAGCAGTGATGGGACCAAGTATTGGCTGGTGAAGAACTCATGGGGCGCAGGATGGGGTGAAGAAGGATACATAATGATGCAGAGAGATGTTGCTGCAAAGGAAGGCCTTTGTGGCATTGCAATGGAAGCCTCCTACCCCACTGCTTAACACTGATCAACATTAAAAACAAACAGTGTTTAATTACCTATGTAAAAAAGTATGTACTAGTTACTTTTCTCCTAAATCTCTTGCTCGTTCACAATTGCAGCAAGACCTTGTATATTGCTCATATTCTGTGTATGCATGTGTGTGTATATATATGGACATCTTGTTCAGTTTCTTCTGTTAAAACACAACTCAGAACTCAGTTTTGAAAGGAGTTAAGAAGCCAAATTCCACAACTCACTTCCAATCTGAGCAGGCCCTTAATTTGAAAGGACACATGCTCCTAGACAATTGAGAAGAACGTTGTCTTAAAGATGCACTTTCTACCATTCCTTGATTTTCTCTCTGGAGTCATGCTGCAGCCAGCCAAACAATTCTAAAATTTAGTAACTGGACTTTCATAGGGCAACCTTCACCCATTTTCATTTTGAATGACAACACTAAGACCCAAACCAAGTGAGCAATAAAAAAAAAAAAAACCTAATCTTTACAAGATTACAAGGAGTACCCCCCTGACAAAAGAATAGCAATATAAGACGGTAACTCAACAAGACATCTCAGAGTCAAAACAGAATAACAGAAGACATACCAGAGAAACGTTTCCAAGCATTACCAGCAAGACTGTCTCAGAAAAATATTGCCTGGAAGTCGAAAGTTCAAGCTAATGGACAAATTGGCAAATAAGTTATCACCTTCCACCAATTAGACACCATAATTTCAACAGAGCTAACAGTATCTTTAGTGAGTTGGCAATATATAAATATATATATATATATAGAAATTACCCACCTTCATATAAAATAACAATTGTACTTATCAATGTCACATTCTAATAATACTAACTTGCTATTACCCAAAATTACAGAAAGAAGTGTAAACATGTCTCCGTCTTTGATTAAGCAAGAGGCAAAACATACAGAGCAATTCTACAAATATAGATTAACTCTGAAGCAAACTAGATAAAACTATAGTGCTCCTAGATTCAAGAAAAGTTTCTCCCTCAGAGATCACCAACTAAGCTATGCATTCTTCACCCTTTAGTTGCCAGACTGACGCAGCTCAGGGCGAACGAAGTCAGCATCTGGGGGCACCGAAATGTCAACTGTAGGTCTCAACTCAGCACAGACTTCAATGGCACCATGCACCGGATCTGAAAGGAAGTTGCTGATGAGGTCCCTGTTGATGGGAGCACCATTGTCCACTGCCACCAATGCCTGCTGGGTGAGAATGTAATCAAACCGTGGGGCCCACTTCCTTGATCCTAGACGTGCTGTAGTTGAGCAATTATCAACCATGAAAGAAACCCCACGGGCATGCATGAAAGGATTCAAAGAATCCACAGACTCGATCACACTTTCATTGATGATCTCTGAGTAGGAGTGCCCTTTCTTCCTCAAAATCTCAATCTGTTTAAATAAAGAAAAATTAAAAAGAATATATTAGACAAATTGCAGGCAAATATATCTTCACTACACATTTTTCTGGGTTACAAAAAGCATATTCACCCAGCAGAATTCCCAGTGAGACTTCAAAAAAAAAAAAGGACCTTGAATCAGAATAGCACCATCATTTGATTTAGTTTATCAAAGACCAATCACATTTTAACATTCTGCTGCACTAACTTTGGTTCTACTTCTGGAAGGAATTAAGTCATGAAATCAACCTTGCCTTTTAAGCAAGCAACCCAAAAATTAATTCATAATGCATGATGACTCAACTTCCTTTAACATTATAATCCGATTTAACTTGAAACTTTAAAGGAGAGCTTACCTGGGCCATCATTAATGCCACATAGACACCTGCAGTAAAAGGATATAATGGGCCTAAGTCACCTGCTGGCCGCACTGCTCTAACTCGTTCGCCAACTTTCCACATCCGTGTCTGATCGATTTTGCCCATTGGGAAAGCTGGGAGACCATCCTTTTCCTGTAAAGAAAAGCATATCATATCAAGACACTGGCATGATTATGTTCATCTTCAAATGCAATTTTTTCATAAACCATAAAGAGTTCAACGTTTCACAAGCCTGCATGTAAAATAACATGAGTAATTTAAGAACAACATTAGGATATCACCAGACTAGAAGACTTGTACATAAACAAGAGATAAAGTGAAACACGTAAGGAAACATACATAAAAACGACGCCCAGCCAAAACAACACTCCGGATTTCACTACCACAGGCTACATCTTCATAACATTCATATAAGATGTCCATGCAGGGATAATATGAGGCACTATATGCAGCCTCAAACTCCCTTTTTCCATCTTCTGAAAGAGAATTGTACACAGCCAACATGCCCTGTTTCAAGGAACCATGGAAACAATATACCAATGGGTAAACATCCTGAATATCTAATATTAAAAGAGTTTCAAACACGTAGGATAATGGCCCAAGTGCGGGTCCAAAGTCACCTCCACACAGAGAGATGCAGAGGAAAGGGAAGGGAAGGGAAGAAAAAATTTAGGAAATTATTGCAATAACTTTTCCTTTTTTCCAATTGATCATAAGAATTTAACCTTAGTTGATATGGTCTTTGAGATGATCCCCGTTATGCACTCAACAGTATTTTTGTAAGCCAGATCTTCACTCATTCCATTTTCAGTATATCTCCTAAACAAAGACTCCACAATTCCATGCACAGCTCCAAGCAAAATGCCTATTTGTGAAACAAGAAAAAGATCATTCGTCACTATGCAGTATGCAGTGAATAACAAAATAAGAATGACTGAAGCCACACTCACCTCTCTCTCCAAATATGTCACTCTTGTACTCTTGCTCTAGTGTAGTGGCAAATGTGAAAGGAGAACCAAGGGCAACTGACCATCCAAGGGCAACATCCGTGGCTCTGCCATCAACGTCCTGTCAACACCAAAAAAAAAAGACTAGCCAAAATGTTTTAGCCAACACAATTAGGCAAGGAGAAAACAAGTTTGCATGCCACACACACACACACACAGACAGACCTGGTGAACACCAAAGCTAGAGTTGATTCCTGCGCCATTTATCTCTTTGCCTTGTACGTAGAGTCTCCTCACAGATGGACCCATTCCCTTGGGACACACAGCTATCACACTAATGTTTTTGGGGAAATCAAGGCCACAGGACTGCAAATGGCCAAGAAGAAACCCATGGGAAAGCCCAAGTATGCTGTTTGGCTTCATGTGGGAGAATATTCTCTCATAATTATCAGCCTGTAACGCATGAAGAATTATTTTATTTATTTATTATTTGATAAGTAACTGATGAAGAAATAAATAACAGGATGATAACAATAAGAACTGAAAGGGAACGAAAGAACATAACCAACACCCACAGCATATGCAAAAAGCATAAATTATATGAAACTCCATAATATACTTATCCAAAAAAAATGAAACTACATTTTGTGTCCTAAAAAAATGGCCATTTTCAGAAGAAAAAAAATTTGGAACCACTCCACCAATGGCGTTTTGTGTCATTTCCATTTTTTCTGTTTTGAGAATAGAAAACCATTTTCAAAATGATGCCAAGAATTACTTATCAAAAAAAAAAAGATGATGCCAAGAAAGCTTTAAATTTCTTTGCTTGATGCAAGTTTTTCTACATCCACCACAGAACTAACAGAATTGGTAGAAATTAAAAATTTTCTAGAGGGCGTAATTTTATATGCAGCATGAAACAAACAAGAAGAAAAGAAAATATATTTATTCACGATATTTTTACTTAAATCCTTATAGCTGCAAAGCAAAAGCTAATGATAGTATATCAGCAACATTCAAATCTTGTTAGATTAGGAAAATATATCCATAGAAAGTACCAACCTGTGCTGCATCAGAAATCAAGAGCAACACCAAATCGCTGCCCGATATAGTTTCCCATAAATCACCTAGGGTTCCATTCTCTTCAGTGAAACCAGCAGAGCGAGCCTCGGCAAAAGAACGAGAGCCCTTCCTAAGACCTATCTGTATTACAAAGAAAAAACAGCAAACCAATGTATTCAGAAGAGAAACTGATTTAAATACATAAAAAACTATTCACAATACAGGGGAAATTTTGAAAAAGTAACAAAAATGCCAATGAAGTCAATGAAGAAAAAGAAGTATTACCTTCACCACAATATCAGAGTTTGCTTCTGCAAGAGAATCCCTAAGATTTTGAGCTTGAGCAGGCCCCTATATAGAAGCATGGGGATGATATCCATTACGTTGATAGAACATCAACTAAATTAATTGAGAGTAAGGAATATATCCACAAAACAAAGGAAAGAATCAGGCAATGTTAAGGCATGCAATTAGAAAATCTTTGCAGCAAATAGAGGGGAAATGCTCATGTTAGGCCCAAATACTCAATATATTCCCTTACACTTCCCAAATCATTCACAAAGCCAACAAATTTATGGACCCTAATTTGTCAGGTAAACAAAACATTACCATTAATTTCCTCACTCCAAATCATCAGAAAAACAGGCTTATTTCACCATCATTTGTCCAGACAATAGTATCCAAAAGTTAGGCTTTCAAGTTTTGCATTTTTGAAGTATCCAAAGTCAACCAATGAAAATAAAGTCAATTCCAGAAGCTAATTTATTCCACACAAAACAATAACAATAATAATAGTAAAGAATAGATATGAATAAAAAATTCAAACTATGTCACATCTACTATCAACAATATACACAAAAGCAACAAGATCAAAATACAAGGTCAGGTCAATATGACGCAAAACTCGAAACTCCAGTTTGTTTCCAAGAAGAAGAGCAATGAAGATCATTGAACACGATTTTCTCAAATGCAAAACAAAGAAATAAAATTTAGAAGCTTACCTTTGTCCACTACTTGGCAATTAGAGATATCTAAATCCTCAACTGAACTGAAACCCATGCAATTATCTAGTTCCAATATGTTGTCATTTTCCCAATTAAACGATTTAAAAATCCACCATTCATGAAACGATGAGGGGAATGAAAGGAAAATTCTTTTTTAAAAAAAACACCAAAAACGAATTATTCCTTTAGCATTTCCTTCAACCTTCACATGTCCCAAAACCAAACAGAGCAAAAAACATGTGATATAGTCCCCTTAATTTCTTCTCCAATGATTTCCAGGAAGGAGAGAGGGAACTGTGGAATTTGAATAAATATTAGACAATGCTTCAATTACCATACAAAACGAAACAGGGAATCACATAAAACCAATAAAATAGTGTTTGGGAATCAAGAAAATGATTCAGTTTACCTGGGACCCCCAGCCGATAACACCAATTTGCTTGATGCCTTTGAACGCATCAGGCAGCAATGGGAACAAATCCCTCCCTCCTCTCACAATGTACTACAATGCGCAAAACAAATTCATCAAAAAATCATCACCAATTCAACAGATCCATGCTTCAGAGAGGAAGAAAGGGGGAAATACCTCGTCGTGGCCAGCTAAAGTGACCTTCTCCTTCTTGAACACAGTGGTCTCGAAATCAAGCGAAGTTGGAGACTTAGTCGCGGGCATGGAGACCATGCGAGCCCCGAGAGCAGAGCCAGAGCCTGAACCAGTCCCACTGCTAGGCATGACTCGAGCTTGGAGTGGCTTTAAGACTATCTTAGAAGAAGATGAAGAGAGAAAACCAAGATTGAGACCTAGAGTTTTAGTAGATGGTTTTAGGGTTTTAGACGAAGATGATGAAGAAGAAGCAGCGGCCACGGAAGTAGCAAAGGAGGCAGCTGCTGCCATTGACGATCGAGTATGAATGGGTGAGAGGAGTGATTGAGCATGATCCGCAAGTCTTTATATACCACAGCATAGAATATAGCCCTATATTTGAAGTATCTAAGGTGGGCAGGATGCGCAATACGCATATGGTTTGGATTTTTGTTTCCGTTTGTTGCACTTCAGTACGAGTTTTTGGCACAAGCAGACGAATTTTTTACCATACTAACGTGATTTTGAATTAATAATCTTAAACTTACTGATTTTAAATAAATTTTCAAACTGATGTTCTTAGAAATAAATAAAAAAAAGACATTTTTATGAAACGTATTTATTTTTAAAAATAAAATATAAAAGATAATTTTACAAAAAATATTTTTAAAAACATCTTTTTGAAAAAATATTTTTAAATATTTTTTATAATTTAAAAATCTCTTATATTAACATAACGCAAAAAATTAGATTTTATTTATAAAAATTAAAAAGTGTCTTTTAGAAGACACATTTATAATAAATGTCTTTTCAAAAGACATATTTGTTATTTTAAAAAATTTAACAATATATTTTCAAAAAAACGTATTTATAATAAATAGATCTTTTGAAAAAGTATATTTTAATAACAATATAAATTTAATAAATTTGTTTAAAAATCATTAAATTTAAGAATAAAAAAAAAACATATAATAATTTGGTTAAAAACTCGAAGGAGACGGTAGACTTCACACGCGGCTTTCCCTTGAATCACATAATCTCCGCCTGTGGGAGCTTTTAAAACAGTCCAGACAGTTTGGTTATGTGACAAAAGCAAAACAAAACAAAATAATATAAAGAAAACAAAAACATATTTTCATGCCAGTCCCACTCCTAAAACGTGAACTTGCACAAAAATAACTGTTTGGTTTTTTCATTATTATTACAATCATATTCATGCACCATGTCTTCCAAAAGAAAATAGTGAATTCAAGTCTTGTTTTTTTTTAATGTTTTAAAATTTCTGATGTCATAAATATATTTATTATTAATTATTAATATTAAAAATTATTAAAATAAATCATATTAACTAATTTAAATTTATGTTATCAAATTATATAAAAATAATGTTTTAAATATAAAACATATAATTTTAAAAAATTAAATTATCTAATTTAAATAAAAAAATTTATTCTTTAAAGACAAAATCAAAATAATTTCAAACTTATAATAATAGATAATCTATTTAAAATTTATAAGTAGTTACTGAATTATTTTTTTTCAAACATTATTTTTAAAATATTGATTATTGAAAAATGAATTCTAAAAAATTCAAAGAAACCATAATCCTCATCAACAACAATCGCCATAAAAAAAAAAACCCATTTGGATTAATGATACAAACAATGTGCATTGTAAGATTTAAAGAATTTCCTAGCAATATCAAGTGGAAGGCGACAAAAGATTAAGGAAAAGCACCAAAAAAAAAAAAAGGAATTCCAAGAGCAACCCACGCAAGATGTTGTAAATTATGCAAGACATATTCAAAAAAAAAAAAAAAATTTGAAGGTCTGACAATAAAATCATTATTTAATCAATTTAATGGAAAATCCTTCCAGAAAAGAGGTATGAATTACGAAAGCATAAGTCAATTAGGTAAAGTTGATAACCTTTGAGATTTCACTCTCAGTGACAATGCCATGCGAGTGGAGACAAATAGTTCTCAGTGTCGATACACAGTCTGTTGGTGGTGGAGTTGATAGTTGTGATAGAGGTGCCAGTCAAATTTATCACCATTATCATTTCGCCATTATAGTCAGTTAAGAAAGAAATAACGAAGAAGATAAACGAGGAGTGTCTCCTACGCGAGATGCAACCGAGACTTACTACTCGACACAGTGAATAAATTTTAGGGATAAAATTGTCTTTAAAAAATTATACTTAGCGTCATGTCATCATATCCGGACTTTATCTCATACCATTTAAAAAATTGAATGATTTTTAGAAGAATAATGTTATTCATACCATAAAATTTTATCAAATTTTTTTATCTGTTGACGTGACTGTTCGGGTGCTAATCAATTAAACCTCTTAGACTCACCTGATATGATTAGCACCAAGAGCCTGAATTCACTAGTACCAAGAGCAGCCACGTCAGCAAGTAAATTTTTTTGATAAAATATGAAAATAAGGATAATATTTCTCTTTTTAGAATTACAATGTTTTATCTTAAAACTTGGCTTCTAGCCTTCTACACACTTATTTTGAGAGATTTTTTAACAATTAATTCTTAATTCTAGATATTAAATCAAGTAAAATATTTGGACTAAAATGACTTTAAACTTCTTTTAAATTACTAGGTTGTATCTTAAATATTTTGTCCAATCAAAGTAATTAAATATTATTTAGGATTGACACTTTATCATTAGATGATCTTTGGTACTGACTTCTTAAACCATCAAAATTTTAAAAAAAAAATTGTTGGTAAATTATACTAATTTTTCTTAAATTTTTGTTAATTATAAAAAAATTTCTTGAAATTTTTGAAATAACAATGATCTATCTTAATTTTACCTGACAAATTACAAAACTCCCTCTAATTTAATTTAATTTTTTTTTTTTATCATAACGAGCTAAATACACACTAATCCAGTACATGGAATATAATTCTTAATAAATTTGTTAAGAGAATGAGCACCCTTCGTAGAAAGAAAATCCACATTGGTATTCACTATTCATTCAGTAAGATATACAATCTCTCTAATGAAATAAAAATCTCTTCAAGTCTTCTAGATGATAATTATACTAAATAATTGTGTAATTGGAATATATATTTCTCTTGGCTGCAGATAAATCACCCAAATGCTAGTTTAATGATGCCAAAAGGATATTTTTTTGATGATGTTCATGCACGTATCAAATACCTCTCTATCTCAAAAAAACCTATGGAAATGGAAGACCTGTCTGCAATAATCTAATGCCATCCTATCAGGACTTGTAAGTCCAGGAAACATGAATTGAAGCTTGATGTGGAGACAAGTGTGAGGCCACTTTCCTAAAACTGAAGACTGAAAATGCTGAATCTTCAACTGAAATTTCCAAGATGGAGTAGCTATTGTCTTGGGTTTCTTTCATAATGATGTTTCATGTCACATGTATTTGTTTATATATTGTGTATATATATTCACATAAATGTAGAACTCGCATTCATAACACTTGCATGTATTATATATACACAAATATATGTGCCGTAAAACATTACTCGAATATGTGTCTACCAAATATTACTCTTTCACTTACTTACAGTTTTTTTATATTAATCAGATCACATCTAAAATAGCTCATTCCCATAATGATCTACCTCCAGAACTCTCCAAACTTGGGAACCTGTAGAAAGAAACATGGTATAGGTATTTTATTTTTTGAGTAAATCACATTGATCTCTTTTAAGGTTTCTGACAATTACACTAATATCTCATGAAGTTTTTAAAATTATACTAACCTCCTATACTTTACCTGACAAACTACAGATATCTCCTTTAATCAATGTTTTTTCAAAATGATAAAACTACCAATTTCTTGTTTTTTTAATACATTTTTTCAATTTTGATCAATTTTTTTTTATTTTTTTCATTTCAAAATAAATATTGATAAAAACTTTAAATTTATTTTTATATAAATTAAAAATAAGCTATTTACCTTAAATTTATTGTTATATAAAATAAAAAATTCTTTAAAACAAGTTAAAAAAAAATTAATCAAAATTGAAAAAAAAAATACATAAAAGAGACAATTCTGTTATTTAAAAAAAAAAAAATTGACTGAACTAAGGTATTTGTAGTTGTCAGTAAAAATAAAGAAGATTAGCGTAATTTAGAAACATCAAGAAAAATAAGTGTGATTTACCCTTTTAATGTGGGAAACTGGATCACCCACAGCCTAGAATATATAATAGATGGAGAAGATGTCATTTTCTCCTCCAAAATTTTCATAATAGTGATTTTAAGAGAAGCACAATTTTACATGTGCCTTCCTAGCTATGATTTGAATAGAACCTCACATCTACTGCCATCGCCATCATGATTGCTGCTTCCTAACAAATTATGGTACCGTAGCCCCCACTACTGTGCTACCACCAACACCTTCTTCATAACAACACCAATCATCACAATTGTTTGCATCCCATCTACTAGTTTTTTTCAATAACATCTCTTTTCCTTCCCAGGAAAAAGAAATCATGTCAAGGCAGAACCATGAAAGTTTGGGTTCATATATGCAATTTAGTCTATCCAAAAGCAATGTCCATTGTAGTGACACTCATGGAAACATTGGTAACAATGAACTCAGTTTCATAGAAGGTCCTCTGCTTCAGCAAGATTTCTTTATGTTTTTTATGCTGCAGTAATAGTTCAAAAATTTATAGAATACAGATTAGTCAAGTGCAAAGGCGAGTTTACTTTACTTGAATATGAACTCAAAGATATTTCCACACTCAGAAAAATAATGGCATGAAGAGGAAAAAAAATTGCAAACTGTGAATATTTACAGAAGTAAAGTGATCAAGTTCAACTCAAATAACAATTTTTAAGCAGTTAGCAGTGACCAAACTGTGTAGGTTAGGAAAACACCATCCATGATTTATTGAGATGAATGTTTGGGAGTAATATATTGGAGTCATATTGAGATTATAAACTATCTGGATTTGTTTCTTCTTGAAAATCCTGTTATTGAATAAGGAGTCCCAATTCCTAGTCCATCCCTAGCCAGCTTGAACTCCCAATTTTATATATCTGAGGTATTTAGGGTGCCCTGGGGTTACAACTGAGCTATAGCATATGGGTGGCTAGTTGAAACTTGAAAGTCAAACAGTTACCTGATTTAATACCCACTTATCCAGTTTTTTTTTTTTTTGTGATCCAGAACTGTCCCTACCAACCACAACCTTCGGTTGAACTCACCAGTTTTTGGGATGTTCTTATGGGAGCTCATGGCTGGCCCCAAGAGGTCATTACTTTTGGTAGGTGATCTGTCGTGGAAATCAATCAAATTACCAAACTAAACTACTAGTATAGTAGAGAAGTAAGGGTCGAACCCACAGAGACTGTTGATTGTTTAAAAACCTAAGTTGAGATTAATTTTAATTCAAATTCACAAAAAGTGATTGTTTGTTGATTCTTTCCTAAAATTAAATGAGAACTGTAATTAAAATAAATATTCAGCTGAATTAATGATGAATCAAATTAAAAGAGGATTCCTAGGGTGTTAAATCCACCACTAATCTTGTAACTAGCTTCAATTGTATTAATTCTTGGGCCATTAAATTTGGATGTAAAAGATGTATTTTGGCTACAAGCCTCAATACAATCATCAAGAAAATCACGCACTAAAACCCTAAGCACGAATCATCTTTGGTCAACACAAATTGTCTACGCTAATTCTAAGGTCATAGTCACAATTTGTTTTTCCTGAGTTATGACTCGTCCTACGGTTTTGATGTATGTACACATATTACTATTGTATAACCACATAAACAAAATCACAGAAATTGATTATGTGAAACTGAATAATACGATCATTGCTTTAATAAAATCCCAACGTTATACAATTAACATCCAAAAATGATTAACCCAAAAATAAAATACAAAGAAGTAATATTACTTGATTAGGGTTTCATCTAAACCCTAGGAATGAGAGAAACTTAGCCCATGATAGTGGAAGAGGAAACCACCATAGCCATGGAGTTCTTCATCTTCTTCTTTAGAGTTGTCTCCTTCCTTCTTCTCTTCGTCTCGATCTCCTAGACGGCCTCCCCCTTTTCCAAAACCCTAGTTTACAATAATATCCCCATTTTTTTTAAAAATACCCTTACAAAATAAGAATTTAGGAAAATAACATAAAATTCCGTAATTAGACATTAAGGGCCCAAAAAGGGAGTCTAAAGTGTTCCAAAATAGAGCCTATAATGCTAAAATGGGCCCTAGTCCACCTACATATGGACCAAGCCTCTCTTCTAACCCAAAATCACTTGTTTTCTACTTCTTTGAGCACTTCAAAGCCCAATATTTTCCTTTTGCTCCAAATCCACCACTAAATCATCAACTTTGACGAGCTTTCTCTGCAAAAAGATAAAATAAGAATTAACTAGCAAATGCATATAGATTGGAGAAATTAAAATAATAAAAGTGCAAGAATATCTAGGGTTAACAAAATAAATATGCACTTTTTAACCAGTTATCACACCCCCCAACTTACACTTTGCTAGTCCTCGAGCAAAGCCAAGGAAACAAGAGACACAATACAACTAACTAAATCCTCTTTCGTGGGATACACGATTGCATTTACCATATGCAATAAGGCTTTAAACCCCTAGGTTGCCCTAGTGGACGAGTTATAGTCTCGTGAGAGTTTGCAGTGAATCTACCCACAAAATTTAACACCCCCCAACTTGAACACAATATACTCCACAATCAATAAAAATGAATCTTAATGAATGTAAAACTGAGTTACAATCGAATCAAAGTAACAATTATGTCACTAAAAACAATCTGTGAATTTCCCAAGTGCTCATAAATGGATAGAATCAGTGTGCATAAAAGCAACAACCATAACAAGATGTCTAGGCAATGAAACTTCTTTTCAAACAAGCATTACTTTGACTCCAAATCTCACCAAAAGATATCACTCACAAATGAAGCTCACAGAGATGGGGTGCATATGTATCCTCTCATACATGTGGATAGAATGATTGTTGAGTACAAATCAAATGATCCACATGCAAACATGAATGAAAGCACAACAAGAATAATATAGAGAGAATTCTAACCACTACGAAAATCAATTCCCAATGCCACATGACCACTATAGTCACATCCTCAATCGTCAACTACTACACCTTCGGGGTCGGCTAGGTCTTTGTTTTTGGTTGTAACGTAGGTCAAGGTCAAGGATAATGTAAGGGTAAGTGAACAATAATCTCCATGAGATAAGCGAAGAAGCTGAAGTGAACAAACTGGAGTTTTCTAAATTCATCATCTCTTTTGAACATTGCAACACCACTCCCAAAATTTCAATAAAAGCATTCCCAAACTACTCACAACTTTTCCACTTGAGCAAACCAAAAAGAAAAGGAAAAAGCAATAAAATATATATTTTTTTCTTTATTGATTTTTTTTCTTCTTTTTCTCTTTTTTTCTTTTTTTTTTTTTTTGAAACTGAATAAAATTACAATAAAAGAAAAATGTACATCTTCACTTTTCTACTTTCACAACACCAATTTCTCAAAGAAAAATCATCCAACTTCTTCACCCAAAGCGATGCTACTGGCTATGAAAAGAAAGATATAATAATGAAGGCTCAACTTGGTTCCAATCAGGTAAATAATGTGAAGATGCAAGAAACAAACGAACAGGCTCAAAGTAGAAAAAAAAAAGGGCCTAGTTTCATTCCCCAAAGGCAAGAAGTGTCATCCGACATTTGAACTGACTGACCTTAGACATGTGACAATGACAATTGATAGAATGGAGATATGCAAACTGTATGACCCTCAAAATAAAGTTCAAGCTCAATTCTACATAATATGGGTTATAAGTCTCAGTAAATGCCATCATGATACTAGAGTCTCACAGTCTAACCATCAAATCATAGAGTCACAAGAGTAGCAACCCAATTTGTCTCCAATTATGAAAGTTAGGGAAAGACAAATCACTAACAGTGCACAACTATCACAATAATTCTCATGCAAGCTCAGAAATACATGAATACGCTCAAAACAATAAAATTGTAATCATGAAGTATATTGAGCTCAAGTAGGCAAAATAATAGCAACTTCCCCCAACTTATTTGACACCTTGTTCTCAAGGGGACATGAAAGAAACAACATGAAATAGAACAAAAAGAAGTAAAGGGAAGGAGTGCACCTGGTTCAAGAGGGGAAAAACTTCAATTACACGGCCTTTTGAAGTTTTTGGGCAACCCATGGATCCCTACAATAACAAATTGACTAATAAAAATCATTAAGGTCATAGAATCTAAATATTGGCATAACAAAACAAATTGGGAAAAGAGAATCAATATGCCAATAAGTGTCAATGCAGGTTGAGAAATAACTGAACCAAAGCCATAGTAGAATGAAGTGTATTTGAAACGGCTTTCTATACAAATTTTTGCAATCCTCGTAAGCCATTCTGATGTGTAAAAAAAAAATAATAATAATAAAAAATAAAAAATAAAAAATAAAAAAAAATAAAAAAATAAAAAAATAAAAAAATAAAAAATAAAAAATAAAAAATAAAAAATAAAAAATAATAAAAATAAATAAATAAATAAATAAATAAATAAATAATTTTTTTTTTTTTGAACTGAATTAAAAGTGCTTAAGCTTTCTGAAAAAAGCTCGAGTTTTTTAGGACAGAACCTTAAGAGCTTTGGGGGAAGAAAAAGAGCTCGAGCTTTTCTTGGAGTGCTCGAGCTTTTCAGGGCAGAATGTTTAACCAATTTTTGACGAAAAAGTGCTCAAGCTTTTTGGCGAGTGCTCGAGCTTTCTGGACCAGAAACATTTGGAAAAAAAGAAACATGAGAAAATGCTCGAGCTTTCTGAAATTGCTCGAGCTTTTTAGTCCAGAAAACAAACATGACTAAAGAGAGACCCCCTTTTTTTTTTTAAACAATAAGAATAAAATAAATACTAAACACCGACAAAACAATAAAAAGAAAACTCAATTAAAAACAACAAAAATAAAATAAACTAAACTAAACTAAAATAAAATAAAATTGGGTTTCCTCCCAAAAGAAGAGCTAAGTTTAATGTCTTCAGCCAGACACAGCAAGAGGAGAAAAACATCAATCAATATAAACTGGGTCTTCAAGACCAATCTCCTCAATCAAACTCCCTTCCTCCACACCCTCAATAAACAATTTCAACCTTTGGCCATTAACTTTGAAAGTTTGGCCACTCCGAGGGTTATGAATTTCTACCGCACTATGAGACCAAAATTGAACAACCTCATATGGACCATCCCATCTAGACCGCAACTTCCCAAGAAACAACCGTAACTTAGAGTTAAACAACCACAATTTTTGACCGGGCTCAAAAGACTTACGATTAATGTGAGAGTCATAGAACGCCTTAGTCCTAGCCTTGTAAATGCGGGAACTCCCATACGCATCATTTCTAAGCTCCTCTAAATAAATATGGTGCATACAAATAGATGGATCAATCCTTTTTAAATCGGCTAGGGACCAACCTATAGCACCCTTGCGCTCTCTAAGAACCTCAAGAAGACGACACTCTTGCTCACTTGGAATATTAGAAGCAATGATAATAGGGAGAGTGTCATCGGGTCCTAAGAATGAATACTTAAGAGTAGCCGGGAGTGGCTTCAACTCAAGCTTTGGAGGAACCTCTAAAGATGGAGGAGCAGGAGTGCTCGCAAGATTAGGTAGGGGTTCCGGTCTAGACTTCCAAGGAGGATAGTCTATAAAAGGAGAACAGTCAAGCAATGAATTGACTTCTTCAATAGAACCATCAATATCAAAAGCATCACTATCAAAGTAAGTCAAACATCTCTCCAAAGGATCCTCAATCAAGATTTGAGGGAGAGATTCCTTAACTACCTCATCAATCACATCCACTGAAAAACAATCCTCCTCATGTGGAGGTTGTTGTGAAGCATTGAAGACATTGAGCCTCACAGTCATATTCCTAAAAGAAATATCCATCACTCCAGTTCGACAATTAATACATGCATGAGCAATAGCTAGAAAGGGTCGACCTAAGATGACGGGAATATGACGCTTAGGGTCATGAGCAGGCTCCATGTCTAAAACTAAGAAATCAACTGGGAAGTAGAATTTGTCTACTTTCACTAGAACATCCTCAATGATCCCACGAGGTATCTTGACGGATCTGTCAGCTAATTGCAGAGACACCGTCGTAGGCTTCAACTCACCTAACCCAAATTGCTTATAGACAGAGTATGGCAATAAATTGACACTTGCCCCCAAGTCAAGGAGCGCCCTATCTATGATGTGATCACCTATAACACAAGAAATCGTGGGGGCTCCAGGATCTTTGAACTTAGGTGTAGTTTGGTACTGGAGAATCGAGCTCACTTGCTGTGTCAGAAAGATCTTCTTTGACACATGAGTTTTAGCTTTTCGCTTTTGAGTGCAAAGGTCTTTCAAGAATTTGGCATAAGAAGGAATTTGCTTGACTGCATCAAGAAGTGGCAAGTTAATCTTAACTTGCTTAAAAATCTCAAGCATTTCCTCCATATTTGTACCCTTTTTCCCAAAAGGAGAAGGGTCCGCCAAGCAGGAAGGGTAAGGAGCCTTGGGCACATAGGACGCCACAGGAACACTCAAAGGATCACTTGGGGATGAAGAATCCCTTTTTTGCAAATTCTCATTCTCAACTACATCCTTTTTAGAAGAATTTGTCAATTCACCCTCAACCTTATACTCAACTTTGTTATCTACCACTCTCCCACTCCTAAGAGTAGTTATGGCCTTTGCTTGCTCATGATATCGATCATTGGGGTTGGAAGACTCTACCCCATATTGGCCTTTAGGGTTGTTCACCGGTTGACTTGGTAAACGTCCCTCATCTCTTCTACTCAAAGCTTGTGCTAGTTGTCCCATTTGGGATTCTAGCTTCGAGATGGACTGAGTGTGTGAGTGGAGCAATTGAGTGTTGACTGATGATTTGACTCTAAAGCTTGCAAAGCACTCAACACCTTGTCCTCAAAAGCTGAATTTCTAGGGGGAGGAGGTGGTTGTTGATATTGTTGCGGAGGAGGACGGTAGGATGATGATGGAAAAGAATTAGGCACATTTGGCCTTGAATTTTGGGAGAATGGAGGATTTGAGGCTTGAGGCCTCCAAGAAAAATTTGGATGGTTTCTCCATCCTGGGTTGTAATGGTTAGAATAGGGATCATTACCCGGTTTGGAAAAACCTTGAAAAGCATTAACTTGCTCTTCCACAAACTCTGGATATTGCGGGGCTAAGGGACAATCTGACACATAATGAGTTGGGCATGAACATAAAGCACACACCTCTTGAGTGGCAGGAGCAGAAGTAGAAACTTGTCCCCTAACCAAAACTTGGTCTAGTTTCCTAGACAACGCCGCAACTTGCTCTTGGACATCCACAGCTTGTCCAACTTCATAAATGCCACCTCTTTTAGGGACACTAAAGGAGGTGGGTGGAGCTCTCCGACTTGCTGAGGCATGGTGCTGTGAATTCTCACTAAGGGTCTCAAAAAGATTCCATGCCTCATCCTGATTCTTGTTGAGGAAAGTCCCTCCACAAGCAGAGTCAATCATTTGACGATTTTGTTCTGTGATTCCGTCATAAAAACTCTGTACCAACTGCCAATGCATGATATCATGATGAGGACACTTCCTATGAAGATCCAAAAATCTCTCCCAAGCTTCATGAAAAGACTCGCCATCGAGTTGAGTAAAATTTGTGATGGCTCTTCTCATATCATTGGTTTTGCCTATAGGAAAGTATTTTTTAAAAAACTCTTGTTGGAGTTGAGTCCAAGTTGTTATGGAATTTGTAGGCAAAGAACCGAGCCATTGTTTGGCTCTATCTTTCAATGAAAAAGGAAACAACCTTAACTTAAGAGCATTCTCACTCAGATTTTGCACATTGACAGTGATGCAAAACTCTAAAAACTCATTCAGATGTTGGTATGGGTCCTTATTTGATTTCCCATAAAAAGATGGTAACATCTGAATGGTTTGCGGTCTAATTTCATAATGCCCAGTTACAGTAGGCATTTGAATACATGAAGGGTTAGTATATGTTGTAGGAACAAAATGAGCCTTAAGAGGCTGTGGTTGTTGTTGTCCACCATTATTAGCCATGTCTATAGAAATAGGATTTCCTAAAACTTCAGATTTAATGGACAAACCACGAAAAGTTCTCAAGGTTCTTTTTAGCTCAAGGTCTAATTTCTCTAAGTCTGGGTTGCACGAACGGCGACCAAACATAAAACAAATAAACCTATCCAATCAAATATACCAATTGTAGCAAAAATAAAATGCAAAGAGAAGGGAAAGATTTCACCGTGATAGATTGCAAAGCAGGTAGAATTTTTCTTCTTTTTTTTTTTTATCGACCTGTGTTTGCTCCAATTGACTTCGCTTCTCTTTAGCTTTTTATAATTGCTGCACACCAAAGACAAAGAAAAAGAATAATAGCAAAAATAAAAAATAAAGAATTAAAATAAAAATCAACTACTAAATTTTTTAACAATTTAACAGTCTCCGGCAACGGCGCCAAAAATTGATCTGTCGTGGAAATCAATCAAATTACCAAACTAAACTACTAGTATAGTAGAGAAGTAAGGGTCGAACCCACAGAGACTGTTGATTGTTTAAAAACCTAAGTTGAGATTAATTTTAATTCAAATTCACAAAAAGTGATTGTTTGTTGATTCTTTCCTAAAATTAAATGAGAACTGTAATTAAAATAAATATTCAGCTGAATTAATGATGAATCAAATTAAAAGAGGATTCCTAGGGTGTTAAATCCACCACTAATCTTGTAACTAGCTTCAATTGTATTAATTCTTGGGCCATTAAATTTGGATGTAAAAGATGTATTTTGGCTACAAGCCTCAATACAATCATCAAGAAAATCACGCACTAAAACCCTAAGCACGAATCATCTTTGGTCAACACAAATTGTCTACGCTAATTCTAAGGTCATAGTCACAATTTGTTTTTCCTGAGTTATGACTCGTCCTACGGTTTTGATGTATGTACACATATTACTATTGTATAACCACATAAACAAAATCACAGAAATTGATTATGTGAAACTGAATAATACGATCATTGCTTTAATAAAATCCCAACTTTATACAATCAACATCCAAAAATGATTAACCCAAAAATAAAATACAAAGAAGTAATATTACTTGACTAGGGTTTCATCTAAACCCTAGGAATGAGAGAAACTTAGCCCATGATAGTGGAAGAGGAGACCACCATAGCCATGGAGTTCTTCATCTTCTTCTTTAGAGTTGTCTCCTTCCTTCTTCTCTTCGTCTCGATCTCCCAGACGGCCTCCCCCTTTTCCAAAACCCTAGTTTACAATAATATCCCCATTTTTTTTAAAAATACCCTTACAAAATAAGAATTTAGGAAAATAACATAAAATCCCGTAATTAGACATTAGGGGCCCAAAAAGGGAGTCTAAAGTGTTCCAAAATAGAGCCTATAATGCTAAAATGGGCCCTAGTCCACCTACATATGGACCAAGCCTCTCTTCTAACCCAAAATCACTTGTTTTCCACTTCTTTGAGCACTTCAAAGCCCAATATTTTTCTTTTGCTCCAAATCCACCATTAAATCATCAACTTTGTCGAGCTTTCTCTGCAAAAAGATAAAATAAGAATTAACTAGAAAATGAATATAGATTGGAGAAATTAAAATAATAAAAGTGCAATAATATCCAGAGTTAACAACATAAATATGCACTTTTTAACCAGTTATCAGTAGGATTTAAGCTCGAGAGCTCGGTGTGGCAAACACTTATCTCACAGTTTGTTACCACATCGGCTGAGTCCCCGGGGTTCACTTATCCAGTTGATAATGAAGGATTGATTGATCCAAACTTGACACACAAGGTTCAAAAATCATGTTTAAATTGAACCCAATTCCTTCACAGGTGCCCATCTCAAACCAACCTGGGATAACCTGGCTAGTCAATAACCTGGTAATCTGAGTTGATTGGGTGTTTAAGCATTGTTATTATAATTTAGCCTGAAATAAAATAAATACAGATAATGTCAAAGAAATATGAAAAGCTTAGGTTAAAAAAAGTACGAAAAATATGGACAATCAATTGTCAAAATTTTGAGAGTTATCTGAATTTAAGGCCCTGTTTAATAGCCCTGAACTTATGGGGCAAGTGGACTTGTAAACAAAATAGAACATATTATGAAAATTGCATTAAACAAAGGTGTTTAAAATTGAACTGAAACAAATCTCTCTTGTCTTTTAAATTAAAGTTTCTTCTACTCCATTCTTCTAACATTTTGCTCTGTATGATCTGTACCACAGAATCAGAAAACCAAGAAATCTATAGCCAAGGATAAAACCCAACATTACAACTAAATTACTCCATTTTCGAGACTCTTTCAGACCTTGATGCATCAAGAATCCATCACCAGTGAAAAGGCAAACTTCTTCCACACTCTGTAAGCATCTGCTTTTCCCCTTCTCTCCTCCATACTCATTTATCATAAAACATTCAAATGGGTACTTAAACAAACTCAAGTAATGCATGAAAATCCAGTACCAGGGAATGTCCTCCTTCGATATGAAATAGCCAGAAAAGAGAAAAAAAGAACCCATTAGCCCTACTGTCAAAGAAGTCCCCATGATGAAATTTGGCACCAGTGCACTAAAACATGCAACAAAAGAGTTTGACATCAAAACAACAACCCAGACCACCAGAGAGAAATACAGGAATCCATCTACATCCCGCCTCAGCCCGACTAGCCAGTAAACTGGGATGCTGTAGAGCATAGCCACTGTTAAAAGGAAAGGAAGGAAAACAAGGGTGTTTGATATAACATAAGAAGAAACTCTATAGGCTCCTCTTGATGTCTCCCCCATTAAAATTCTCCTTTCCTGCAAGAAAATTGGTAAAGCTTCTGTTGTGGAAGACAACAAGAAGGCAAGGCTGAAGGCGAAGAACCCAATTTGATTTTGCAGCTTGAATCTCTTGGGATCTTTATTGACATTCATGAATATTGTCCCTAGTAGAATCCCAGCGAGTAGTGCTAGTATTATTCTAGCAGCAAAAAGCTGTTTGGTTCTGAAAATGTTATTGGAGAATCTCTGGCTCAGTATCAATACTTCCTTGAAAAGAGAATTAGTGTAAAAGATGTGATTTTCTTCTTCATTACCCATTTTTTTGACATGATCATATTCTATTTTATTTTCAATTCCTTCAATATTGATTTCTTCCATATCCATGAGCATGCTTTCTGTGACATCAATGGCAAACTCAAGCACATTGACATGGCGAGGGATGCAATGGCCTGCAAACATGAGACGCTCCTCTAGAAGATGCAAGGATCCATGGTGAAGAACAATTCCATTGGATAATAACACCACTGTGTTGAATAGCTCCAGAATTCGAAAGCCAGGTTGATGAATGGTTAACACAATTGTCTTACCTTGTTTCTTAGCCATACCCTGAAGCAGCGAAGCCACATTAAGAGCCGATGCTGAGTCCAGTCCTGATGTTGGTTCATCAATCAGAAGAACAGCAGGGTCATGAACTAGATCAACCCCAATTGAAACCCGACGCTTCTCACCACCCGAAATGCCACGGCTTGATTCACTGCCAATTCTCACGCCAGCAACATGGTCTAATCCAAGCTCCGTCAACAGCTCTCTCACTCTAGCTCTGGCTTTGTCAATCCCCCCATGCAGCCTGAGACGTGCACTATACATAAGTGTTTCTTCAACAGTAAGAAGGGGGAATAGAGCTTCATCTTGTGTGACATAGCCTGATACTCTCCTGAAATATGTAGCATTCATTGGCTTGTCATTTACTAGAACATGACCGGAGACTCTACATGGCACGATCATTCCGGCAAGAATTTCCAACAATGTGGTCTTTCCTGCCCCACTTGGACCGGCAATTGCTGTGATCTCCCCTGGTTTGGCTTCACAACTTACATCCTTCAAAATGTACTTATTAGCACTGTTAGTTGCTCCACCCAAGCAATCCCAATTGAACTCATTGTATCCCGGTGATAATTTGTATGACAAATTCTTTGTTCTTATTCTATATAGGGTTTTCTGGCCACTGGAATTCGGTGTCTTCACTGGTAAATCCATGGATAGGTAGAGAAAAGATTAAGATATGAAGTAGGGAGGAGGATGAGCTAACACACCAAACTGGCCCTTCTTTATAGACGCCTGCCACACTGATGATGTTAAGTTTGCATGCATGGACTAACTCAAGCCTCTCTGTGTCTGATATATATATATATATATCTGATTACTCGGTCAAGGGGTGGCGATTACCATGTGGGTTCAACTTGGAAGCATGATTTATGACAGTATTTGCATCATGGTTTAGGTTGGGCTTGACAGTTTCAAAACTTATGGCTACCAAAATGCTTTCCAGGTGAATTGAGCAGGAAAAAGATTTTGGTGTTGGTAGCCTCATCCATCATCCTTTCCAGCTTCGATTCCCAATACTGAGTCCCTGACAAAACTAAATTAGCAGAGCAGTAATTGCTTTCTGTGTGCAGCAGTTAAATTTGGCTTTGATGATACCAATAATGTGGATAAGAATGCTTTTAATAGGATCAATGCCATTTATAATAAGCTGGTCCACACCTCTCATTAATTAATTTGAGTAATGCTTACCGGAGTCGCCAGTGTGGTGCAATTTGATTGGCCTAGTATTACATGTATGCGAGTGATTATTGTGAAACGAGGGCATCAATCAAATTACGAGTATGGACATTCACGACTAACGTAGTACTGCTCATGCTTAATTTTTCAAATTTTATCTCAAATTTAAATTTTTATTTTAAATGATGTAATATTTTTTTAAGACAATATTATAAAAAAACTATGCTTTCTAAATACAATTAAATATTTTATAATTAATATTCAATAAATTAATAATATCTAATAATTAATAAAGTTTTAAAGAATCAACTTTGTTTTATAGTAAATAATTAATAATTTTATTATCTAATAATTAATATTCTTTTTAAATTTTTTAATAATATTAATTATTAGAGAAATAAAATAGTTATACATGTATTTATATATCCATTTATGGAATGTTTTGATAATTATGTTTATTAATTCTACAAAATTAAAGTCAAAAGTATTATAAGTATAGAAATTATGACATCAATAAACACAAATTCTAGATTTCAAAAGGATATTAGAATTTTTTTTATATCTTAAGTTGAGAATTATATATATTTTTTTTAAAAGACCAAAATGGGATTGAAAAGTTGCATATAAAGTCTAAGTATCGAAAATCATTTATATGTAAGAAATAAAGTATAAAAACGTAATAATTAATAAATCTTCTATCTCTCAACCCTATTAATTATAAGTCATGTTTGGATGACGGAATAAGAGGGTTGGATAAGATAAATGTTATTTTATCTCATGTTTAGTGTCATCTATTGGATTGGATATCTAGATTCCGTGAAACATTTATATCCCACCTAGTTGGGATGTAACTTATTCCATGGAGGTAATAGTATTAGAGTTGTCTCATCTCACTTGAATAAAAATACAATGTCATGTTATTAAAAAAAATTACAACGCTGCAATATAGAAAGACAAAAACGTCGAAAAGTCAAGTTAAAAAATCATAATTTTATTTTTTTCATTGTTCAATTTATTTTTGATATATTTCATATTTTTTAATGTATTTTTCATATCAATAAATGGAATATTATATATATATATATGCATGCATGTAAATATTTGGATTATTCTTAGCAATAAGGACCATGATTTTTTTTTGAGTCACCTCAAAAGTGAGAGACTATTATATTTTGAATAATGTTTGCACAATCACATTCTAAAATATTGTAATTATGATTATTAAATTTTGTAATTAATTTGAAAATAAAATTTTAATTTTAAATAACTCGTATGCATATATTTGAAAAAAAAATTAAATGACTTTCATAAAAATAATATTTGAAGACTGAATTTTATATCCGAACCTTATATTTGGTAGGCATCCAAATGTTGGAATGAGAAATAACAACATATTCAAGCCTTTTAATTAGGGTCAGTTCCAAATACTAGATTTAAATATTCAATATCTTATAGAATTTTATATCCTATCAAATCCCGCCTTCTTGTCCGATCGTCTAAACAAGGCCATAGAGTAATGCTATTGTAAGCTTGAGTGCATTGAGATAGGGTATTTTAACTATTAAATGGCCTAGAAACTAAAGATAAAGTGGTTGAAATAAATAAAAATTCAATTCCTGCATCATCCAAGAGTTAAAACGACATGTCTCATATACACTCGAACTTATAGTAAGATTACCCTTAATTATAAAAAAGTTGGACTGTATTTATTCTAAATGATATGGTACTATAGTACTGCTGGTACATAAATCATGTAATTGATGTGCCACAATAATATATTGTTACATCATTTGCGATAAAAAAAAAAAAAAAAATTGTAATTAATGTAAGAGTAATGCTACACTTCTCAAATTTTTATCTTAAATTTGTATCTCAAATAATGCAACAATGTATTATTATGACACATTAATTACATAATTTAATATATTACTAATATTATAATACCACATTGTTTCAGATACAAAATTTAAAATGCATATTTGAGAATCCTAGTAATTTTCAGTTTCCATAATATAATTCTACCACATCTCTGGCACATAAAAATAAAGAGATACATATTTAAAACTTAAGCATTATTGCATTAATTTTCCCTACTAAAGGGGATTTGGACTTTATTTGAGCTACCAGCTACAGAAACAAACACTTTATTACGTGAAACATGAATCTCCCATGTAGTTTAGTGAAACATTACAATAAATAAGATCATTCTATGCAAGAAGAAAAAAAAGATTGAAAATAAATTAAATAGTATTATTTTAATGATTTTTAGTTCTTCAATTTCATCATATGCTATTAACAATTTAATTAATCTCAGACTCAACAAATTGGCAAGTTGGCAATTTGTTTTGACGGTAGAAAATATGATAAATTATATTGATTTTTTTTTTATTTTATTTGACAATATACATATATTTTTTCCTAATTAATTTTTCTTCAAAATGATAAAAAGGTTTTATTTATTTATTTATTCAATTTTGATTAATTTTTCTAACTTTTTTTAAAAATAAATTTAAAGTTTTATCAATATTTATTTGAAAAATGAAAAAAAAATGGTCAGAATTTAAAAAAATAAAAAAAAGAAATGGTCAGAATTATTTTTTTTAATTAATTAGAAAAAAATTGTAAACTTGTACGTTGACTAAGTATTCAAATAGTTATTTAAATGCTAGACTCTTATAAGTAATACAACTAAGTGATAAAATAAGTCACAATAAGAAAAAGTACATCTAAGAACGTGAGAAGTACTCATGAAAAATAAAATTCACTGTCGTAAAAAAATTAAATCACTATCAGAAATAATAAATCACTAATTATTAACATAATGTTCTTGTCTGGTGATTACACTTTGTAGTTGTACTTTTTAGAACTTCTTTAACTATGATCTAATTGTTTTCATATCCACACAATTCTTGCCATGATATTAAAAATGTCTTAAAATATTTTTTTAGATGAAAATCCTTGACAATCATTTTTATGAAGTAAAGGTTATACCAAATGCAAACTCTATAATAATTTAATTAAACATTAAAAGCAATTTATATGGTTCAATTAATTCAAAATTAAGACTCAGTGACCCTAAATTGTAAAATCTCTACATCAATGAAATTGTAAAGGGAAAAACACATATGAAATGAAATTCTTTAAGACATGTTTCTTAATTTAAGTTTTTCTAACCTGTAAGAGATTAGAGAACTCATGAACTTGAGATGGAACATAAAAGGTCGTATTAGTATTTTTTTTCTTAAAAATATAGTTTTTGATAATATTAAAAGATAAATTAATATCACTGAAAACGAGAAAGAATTATCATCGTAAAACAAAAATCCAAAAAAAGATCGGGAGTGAAAGATGAGAAAGAAGGCAAAATAAAATTGGTGAATGCATTTTTAGTAAATTAATCCATCAATATTTTAACTATAATGTTTTATATTGTAAGTGCAATTTTGATTTTTAGTAAATTAATCTATCAATATTTTAACTATAATTTTTTATATTGTAAGTGCAATTTTGATCTTACCACATTTATGTTTTGTTTGATGAATGACGCAGCTAGAGTTGGTGTTGGGATGCGAATAGCTTGTGTTGGTTTCGGTTAGAATCCAGGTGTCAGAACGTGATAGGTTATATAAGATTCTGTCGGATATGACATGGCGATAAGAGTCGCCCGTTTGAGTTTGAATCATCGTTAACGACCACGGCCGCTGCTAGTCGCAATCTCCCTCCCCCACTCTCTCCTCCCTGGGTTTCTCTCTCTAGAATTACAAGTCCTATGGCATTCTGTGCCTACTCGAAGCTCAACAGCCTTTGTCTTGTCTCCTCCACCAAAACCTCAACCAGCAATGGCCATTCTAGAATGAGAAATAAAGAAGGAAGAAAAACGGTGATTGTTCAGATGGCGTCCACTTCCTCGTCTTCCGACTTGTCGAGCAGCGGAGGTGGAAACATGGCTACGTACGAAGAGGGGAAACTGGAACGCCCCAAGTGGATTGGTGAAACCCCTGTCTCCCGTCTCGTTAGAGCTCTCATTTCCTTCAAACCACTTTACTCAGTCCTCAAGCTCGGTGCCAGACAAGTCCTCATCAGGTCACTCCCTCTTCCCCTCCTTCTATCTCTGCATATATATATGTGTATATATATATATGTGTGTGTGTGTGTGTGTGGCTCTGAAACTAAAGTGTATTGCCTTGATTTTGGGGAGAAGAAAAAATTGAAAATTTGGGATGTGGTGTTGAACAGTACAGCCGAGAAAAAAAATATACCGTGGAGAGAAATGACAAGAGAGATTCTGGAATCAGACGTTTATGAAGAATTGGAGAGCATTCAAAACCCGTCAATTGTCTACCCTGATTGTAATTCTCTTATTTCCTCAAATTCTCTGCTTCACATTTCGTTAACTTTTCCTTAAAATCAGAATTCATAATATGATGATTCTTTTTTGAATTATCTCTAATGTAATGAAACGAGAAAGGAAAATGAGAATTGGTTTATTAGGTTTAAATAAACAAGTTTGTTGAATTTGGTTGCTTAATTGCATTCTTAGAGTTACCAATTTGACAAAATACTTTCTTGGAGGTTGGTATGTAATCTTTTACATCACTAATCAATAATGATTACTCTTTTTTTAATTGATTAGATTCTAACATTGTTGTTATTCTTCCATTAAGGCATGCATTTTAATATGAGACCAATCAAAATAAATAAATAATTAGACACCAACTGGCTGCGTCCCTGCTATCCTTCCTCGCCAAACATCTCCAAAGCCCATGCGCTTCAAAACATGACATCAAGTTTGCAAGTAATACACAGCTCTCGACTCTTCAACTTGGAATCAACATATTCATTGACAATGAGAACCGCATCCAAAATTTGTCTTCTCCCCAAACAAAAGCATTATGTGAAGTAATCTTATCCAGCACCCTTTTCAGCCGGATTGCCAACATCTTTGCTAGAATCTTGTAAACACTCCCCACAGTGCTAATAAGCCTGAAATCCTTCAATTCTAAGGCTACCCCCTTCTCCAGGATTAAAGTAATTAAGGAGGCGTTCAAACTCCCCTCCAATATTCCATGTTTATAAAAATGCTCTGAACAATCTTCTTAGAATAGTGGAAAAAAATCTATTGTCAAACCATCTGAGCGTAGTGCTTTATCTCCATCACAACTTTTCAAGGCCGCCACCAATTCCTCCTTCTCAAAAGCGCCAACCACCCCCTATTCTCCCCTGAAATGGACTCCATCTTCAAAAATCAATACAAGGCCTCTTCTCCATAGTCCCTAAATAGAGATTGTGGTAGAAATCTTAAACCCCTCTTTTGTCTCCCTATCTTCGGGCTCCACCTCATCAGTCCATAACCTCCCTGTATGATTATACTGCCTATGTGTGTGTGCCATGCGGTGAAAAAATCTCGTGTTTCAATCCCCTTCCTTCAGCCATAAAGTCTAGACTTCTATCTCCAACTAATTTTCTCCATCAAAGCTAGTTTGCTCAACTCCACTTTCCTTTCCTCCCTTTGCATAACCTTATTAGAAGTGAAGCCGCCTCATTCTTCCTTCAAATCCAAATCCTTGATTTCCAGCAACACCATAGCCTGGTTCATGTCCACCCTCCCAAAATGTCCTTATTCCACCTCTTCAAATGCTTCTTTAGTAGCTGTAACTTTCTCACCAAAATAAATCCTAAGGAACCCTCAACTTCATAGCTTTGGCACCACCCTTTTACTAGAAATCAAAGAAACCCTCCGCTTTCAACCACATATTCTGGAATCAAAACGGGCCCCTACCACTCCTCATGCCTCCACAATCCAACATAATCAGAACATGATCTGAAACTGGCCTAGGAAAGGTGGGTTGAAACTGAACCACATTCACATTGGAGAATTGCTCCTCCCAAACCACTAAAATCAGAACCTATCTATACGTGACATCGAAGGAGAATCTCGAGAATTAATCCATGTGAACATTCCTCCTTCCAAAGGAATGTCAGAGATTTTTTCTATTTCCTATGTTATGATAGTGAAAACGGTGGGTTCATAATGCTTTTAGTATCCCACCCAGAATTTCAGTGATTAGTAAGGCCACAAATTGGCTTGTTCTTAATTTGAGTTCATCTGTGTTAGAGACATCAATCCATATTTCTAGGGCATCACTAAACGAAAGCAACTTATTCTGAGAGTGCAAGATATGTATAAGCATTACTGTTGCATAACTGGCAGATGAAGCTCTCTCTATCTTGATGATGGAAAATGTAGTTTTTATACGCTTTTAGCTTTGTTTTGAAAGTTTGTTATTTTTAATATAAATGAAGAGAAAACCATTGTTTGTAAGGGAAGGCACTTTGTTTATGTTTTCAATCAAAATTCAATAAAAAAACTAATATATTATAAAATGGAAAATAACATGCGAATGCATAGCATGGGTGTCAATCCCATAGAAGTCTGAAGGAGAGCTGCAGGAAACTCTTTGGAAAGAATTGGCAGTTACCTTCTGGGTTTTTTTATTGTCCCATGTTGCACTATTCTTTTAAAAATGAGATTGATTAATGATGTAGTGGCTGTGTTACGAACAGATTATTTCGAGTCTCATGTTGCATTATTCCTTTGAAAATGAGATTGACTGATGATGTAGTGGCTGTGTTATGAACAGATTATTTCGAGTCTCATGTTGCATTATTCCTTTGAAAATGAGATTGACTACTGATGTAGTGGCTGTGTTATGAACAGATTATTTCGAGTCTCATGTTGCATTATTCCTTTGAAAATGAGATTGACTACTGATGTAGTGGCTGTGTTATGAACAGATTATTTCGAGTCTCATGTTGCATTATTCCTTTGAAAATGAGATTGACTAATGACGTAGTGGCTGTGTTTTGAACAGATTATTTGAATCCTTTCCATGCGTATGATGAAGGCAACCTTTCTTGGCTGGTAAACATTCATTTTTCTCTTCTAAAATTGTCTAAATGTTTTCATTTTACTCTTTCTTCCTTGTTTTTTTGGTGGGTATTCATTTTTCTTGGTTGTGTTTGATTTCCTCCATATTTTTCATGTCTCTTTATAAGCTATTTATGGAACCAATTGGATGTCTAATAAAATTAAGTTGACACTACTGAGGTAATGTTGTCCTTTACCTTTTCTAAATGGTCTCACTGTGTTCTTTAGTGATTTCATGGTTTCTAGCGACAGGGGAAGTGATTTTATAGTATTGATCTCATGATTTAAATGAACTACCGGGTTAGTTGTTATTCTGCAGTGTCCATTGGCTTGCACAGTAGTTCTCACTTTTTTTTGTTTCACTGATATTTTAAATTTTATGTTCCCTTGTGTGTAAAATTTCTTCTGATCTTTGTCATGCAAAATGGATTTTATTGTTGTTATTAGCAAAAACTGAACTTGGTTGACTTTTGCCCTGTGATTATCTAACTGCAACAATTTTGCCACACAGAAAATTATGTGTATATAGACAAATTTTTCATTACTAAGCAATTTGAGAGTTGGATAGTTGAAATTGCACATCTTAATTGCAGGCTGCAGCAGAAGCAGAGGCTGCAACTCTGACAATGGATAGACGAACAATACCTAATGCTTCTTCACCAGATGAAGCAACTCAAATAACTCGCGGAAATTGGCTTCAGGCAATTGAACAACATCATCAACAGTATTCTGGAAATTCCATGATTAGAGACATTCTTGATGTTGGATGCTCTGTAGGTGTGAGCACAAGATATCTTGCCCACAGATTTCTTTCTGCTAAAGTCATTGTGAGTACAAACTTAAAATCTCTGTAATATTTGTTAAAACAATCCTTCCATGTGATGATCTAGAAATTATAAACTTATTATAGCAGAACCTGTCGATTGAAGTTTATTCAATACTTACTATGTTGGTAATACCTTTGAGTTAAAACCATACAAACATAGAATTAGTAATTACAACATAAAATTAATAATTATTACACACACACACACATATATATTATAGACTAGAAGTATATAATTTATAACTAAACATACAAAATACCATTACTTCAAAACAGGGAAAAAAATTATTAAAAACAGAAAATTAATCTAATTAGATGATATATATTTTTTGATAAGTAAATGTGTGTAAATAAATAAAAAGAGCACCCGAGGGGGATGAACTCATAATTAAAAGGGAGAGGCTACAACAATTAAATCTTAGACTCCTCAAAATATCAACTAACGAACTTATATTCAAAGGAAATGCCTCTTTGGCCCAAAAATATAGCAAACACAAAAAATTATCTTTGAAAGTAAAAGGGGGTTGCTCTATCCCAAAACAAACACACCTATTCCTTTCTCTCCAAAATACTCTAAATTAAACAAATTGAATCCATTCTCCACACCGACCCCACCTCCCCCCCACCCCATCTAAGAAGCAACTCTCTCAATATAGTTGGGAGCACCCATGCACAACCAAAAATAGAGAACAAAAGGCACCAACAGTCCCTGGTCACTAAACAGTGAATAAAGAGATGGTCAAACGTCTCCATCTCATCCTTACACATGCTACACCTATAGGCCAATGTCAATATAGCTCCCAAGTCATCTACTAAACCAAAAAATCTGCCTTGGTTGGAACGCGTGAATACCAAATCGACCTCCTGCCTCCTCATCAGGTCTATGTAAAATGATTGTTCTGTGAATATCCTCAGATTACTAACAATCCAAATAAGATAATTCCCATGTCCTGCATTCACTCTAAATTTGTTCAGGAGCTCTAAAAGACTCACCACCTCCTCTATCTTTCTATCATAGAAGTTTTTCCTAAATGTTGGATCCAACGCCACCTCACCACCCACCTAAGAGCAATAATCAACAACCAAGCTTCCTTGTTAAGAGTTAAACTGAAAAAATGAGGAAACCTTTACTTTAATGTAATCCCCACACCGAGCATCCACCTAGCACTTCACCCTCATTCCCTTCTGTACCTAAAAGTGAACAAACTTCTGAAAATCAGCAACCCCTCTCTGGATAATTTTTCATAGACCACAACCCAAAGTCTCCACCACTTAGAAAACCAACCCCATCCTCACACGCATACTTTGTAGACACCACCATCTTTCAAAGACCTTGATCCTCAATGCCAAATCTCCACAACACTTACCCAATAAGGCTTTGTCTCAAACTCTTAATACCCAATCTTCTTATTGTGGTAGAGATCTTAACTGTATACAACTTCACAAGGTGCCTCTCTCTCTTCCTCCAACCCCTCCCATAGGAAATCTCTTTGGAGTTTCTCCAATTTTCTCTCCACCTGAGTTGGAATTGGGAACAATGACATGTAGTAGGTCAAGAAATTAGCTAGGGTGCTCTTTATAAGCATTATCCTTCCACCCCTCGAAACACATTGCATTTTCCAGCCTGTGAGATGCCTTTGAAATCTTTCAATCACCGAATCCCATACCCCACATGAATATATACGTAACATAAACATACATACATAGAAATACCATAATTTTATTTTTAAAAAAAGAAAATAGAAAATTAATGTAATTATTTATATATATGATATAATGTAACATAAACGTACAAACATTGTACATAATACAACACAACGTTTATTAATTTTTAAAAATAAAGCATAATTCTGAAATTAAATTTTTTTTTTAAAAAAAATCGTTGTTGCTACTTGTTATATCTAATATCATTCAATCGTATATATCATAAGAAAAAACACAACTCAACTATTATTAATTAAATAAATACAAAAAAAACATAATTACGAAATTAAAAGGAAATTTTTTTTTTTTATAAAATCATTCTTGCTAGATCAAAGCATAATTTTGCTAGATCTAACATCAAAACATGTAATCTAGTTAAGATCTGATCATTTTAAGATAAAATTAATGAAAGGATGAAAACAAAATTAAAAAAACTTCAAAACTTACCAATAAAATCAAAGATCCAAACCCTTAAGTCCAAGATCTAAGAAAGCTTCTTCAAAATGATGACGATTTTGGTGTAGATCTAGGTGAAAAAAATGAGAGTTAGAAAGTGTTTGGAGTGCTTGGGGTGTGTGTTCTGCCAAAAAGGGGAAAAATGGAACAAAAGGGGGAAATTTATACCTCTGTTAGGCCAAACATTGTACATAATACAACACAACTTTTATTAATTTTTAAAAATAAAACATAATTATGAAATTAAATTTTTTTTTTTAAAAAAATCGTTGTTGCTACTTGCTATATCTAATATCATTCAATCATATATATCATAAGAAAAAACACAACTCAACTATTATTAATTAAATAAATACAAAAAAAACATAATTACGAAATTAAAAGGCAAATTTTTTTTTATAAATCATTCTTGCTAGATCAGAGTACAATTTTGCTAGATCTAACATCAAAACTCGTAATCTAGTTAAGATCTGATCATTTTAAGATAAAATTAATGAAAGGATGAAAACAAAATTCAAAAAAATTTAAAACTTACCAATAAAATCAAAGATCCAAACCCTTAAGTCCAAGATCTAAGAAAGCTTCTTCAAAATGATGACGATTTTGGTGTAGATCTAGGTGAAAAAAATGAGAGTTAGAAAGTGTTTGGAGTGCTTGGGGTGTGTGTTCTGCAAAAAACGGGGAGAAATGGAACAAAAGGGGGAAATTTATACCTCTGTTAGGCCAAACAGGTTGTTATGGGGTTGTAACACCCATTACAGACGTGAAAATCATCCCGCCCCAGCCCCCCACACGTGAAATTCAACCCTCCCCCCCAAAAAAAAAAAAAAAATTTAAAAGCATACTCCTTGCAGTCTTTGTGTACATAATCTTTTTTTGCTGGGCCTTTGTATACATAATCATTTATGCATCTCTTGATGCTTCTGCTACAGGGGCTGGATCTATCACCTTACTTTCTTGCTGTTGCTCAATTCAAGGAGAAGAAAAGCCCCCCGAGAAAGAATCCAATCAGCTGGATACATGCAAATGGTGAAGACACAGGCTTGCCTTCTAAATCGTTTGACCTTGTTTCATGTGCTTATGTGGTATGTTTTGTTGTCCAAAAAACATTAAATTTGCAAATTAAGCTCAATATTTCTCAATGTAGTGTTCTCGTGTTTATGTGATTTTATCTTAGAATTTGGATGGATTTAAAGAGATTATATAAACTCGAAAACTTAGTCATGCATTTCTTATACAAAGATTTTGATGATTAAAAAGTTCCCTACTTGATGTAGATGCCTTGTCAATACAAATGTCTGAATGTGGTCCAAAGGTGCTGAATGAAAGTTTTCCCTGTTAATGCAACTCATTTCAATCAAATAATGGTATATAACTAGGTTGCAATAGTTGTTCAATGCATCGCTTGTTTCTTCTATGGGGAAGCTGTCCACTTCCTCCCAAGAATGGGTGGTTTGTATCTTTTTTATTGAAATTTGTGTATCCACTTCACATATATATATTTTTGGGTAAATCCCATTTCACATACGTTGTTTGTAGCACATATATATATTTTTGGGTAAATCCCATTTCACATACGTTGTTTGTAGCACGTAACTGTGCCAGCATGGTGGTAAATCCAAACACTTGTCTAATAAGAGTAGCTTAGAAGATCTGAATCATCTAATTGTGTTCTAGTTAACTGCAAAACTGCTTCTTCTGAAATCCTTTCAAAATAAACAAAGTATACGGTGGTCCTCATGCTGGTTTGGTAGATTCTTTAACACCTGTGGTTTCATTGTTCATTCATACGTGCAACAATGGAGCATGGATAGTGCAGCAGCCCATGGATTGATAATTGAGTGTAATGCTGGCCAACTAAATTTTAAATTTAGGTTGATTCTTTTTGTGGGTAAAAGCTCTAGAGCATGAGTTTCTGAAGAAATAATATTGAGAGTGTTAGAGAATTAATATTTGTGAATTGTTACTGTTTGGTGCATCTTAGGGAGTTTAAGGGTTCTGTGGTACTCTATTTATCGATATAAAGTTAACCCTGTAATGATTACTATTCTATAACTTAATAATCTCTATTAGATAATAATTTTTTGAGGAACCAACTTCTTTTAGTGGTTTTATTATTTAATAATTAGTATTTTTTTTTTCAAAAAATCTTTTTATAACATTAATTATTAGAATAGAAAAATACATGTGCATACTTATATATTATATAAAAAGTACTAGTAATATTAACTTTTTAGTAATAGAAAAGGAGATTAACTTTCTTATAACGTAAATTAGATGTAATATATTTTTTTATAAAAGAATGTTCATCACTCTTGAAAATATGTATGCATATACTATATTTATGCTTAAAATGTATACTTCGAGGAATTTTTTTCATTTAATTGAAGTCATTTTGATAGTTAGTAATTAGTAATATTTTAGGTCTGCCAAGATTATTAATAATTAGAGGTTGACTGTATAATGGGATAGAAGTACATAACAAGATCTCAAGACAATGATACATCAAAAACCCTAGGTGTTCCAGATAATATCACAAGGCTTTATCCAACCTCATAACAAAACAGAATCAAGTGTTTAGTGGTGGAGCTAATACTTGATTTTCTTGATAATTTGAATATTCTTCCAAACTATTGTAACTCCCATTCATATTTATCAAAAAAAAAAATGTAACTCCAATTCACCTAATTAATTGTTTTGTTTCTTTCTCGTTCACTACCATCTTCTATTTTGAATCTCTTAGAAACATAATTTCAAAATTCCATCATATCTTTTTCGACAATTTCTTTGGAGAAGTTATATATATATATATATATATATATTTTTGGTGAATGAAGAAGTTATAGCTACAAGAAAACTTACATTTGAGCTGACATTAATGAAAAATTACCTGTTGGCTTATATTTTTACAATTGCTGAAGGCTTTGTTCAAATCATCTTGTCTGAACTTCTTTTGTAGGTGATACATACGAGTTTTACCTCCTTCCCTTTCAAAACTTCACTTTGAGTTAATCACCCATATCTGTATGTGGAGGCAGAAAATACTATATTTGTAATACTTAATATATAGCTTGTTGTATATCTAAAGAATTTATAGTCAAGAAAAATCCTTTATGCTGTTTGACATGATTCAAATCTTATGTTTAAAAATTAAATGAATGCTAAGAATAACAAGTAATTGTAGAAGATAACTACAAATCATGATTTCATAACCAAGTCAGTAACTCTATAAAATCTTTAACATAAGCCTTGTGATCTATTGTGACAACATAAGTTCAAATATTTGTCTTTGCATTTATTTCAATGCACCTTTATGAGAATTCTAGTTCATCTGATGTTGTTTTCTGGCTGGCCAGATGTTTAATAACAATGAAGTCGAATACGGAAAAGAGGAACCCAAATCACACCCTGTTGGGTCAGTTAGGTCACCATTGATTTGATTTACACCATGTACACAATTAGAGAGACACGGATAGTAATGCTTACCTTGTGACTATGGGATCATTTTCTAGACATACTAGATATGTTTACTTAGAATTATTGCTGCATACAAGTACTTAGTTGAAACATTGTCTGAGGATGAGGTATCACAAATGGCTATGGAAAGGAAATCAAAAGAAAATATGTCACTCAACTCAATCCAAGAATGTGAACTATAGGCTTTTGGATTTCTCAAGAGAACCCCTCTATCATGTCTACCTCATTGAGTGATCTCTATGGAAATGATAATTCAATGAAATACTGCTTGACATTCTTGGAAGAGAAAAAATCACTCACCAGAGATAATTGCTTTAATCTAGCTTGTGGTTCACTTAATAATGAATGGAGGAGGAAATTAGAGACGTACTAATGGTGTTTCTTACAAGTACTAATGCGGATATTTCAAAATTTTTGTTTAATTCCTTTCTTAGCAAGAAATTATATGCAGAAAATTGTGGCCCTGACTCCCTATACGTATGCATGTACGTGTGTGTGTGTGTGCGTGTGCGCGCGCACAGCTTCATGAATGTCCTGCAAGAACAATTGTTAGGTTGGTGAAGGAAGCATTCCGGCTGCTCCGACCTGGAGGCACTATTGCTTTGTTGGATACTTCGGTAATTTTACATGGATCTTATATCTTTAAGATGATGAGTTTTTTGTTGTGCTGCTAGAACATTATCCAATCTGACTACATTTGCTTTCTTTTGCAGCCAAAGTCAAAGATCTTTCAGGTATTGCTCCACTGTCTTTTAACTGGAAATGTGGTTTCGCTATTGGTTAAATCAATTTCAATGCTAAGAAATCGTTAGATTATTTGCAAATAACTTATGGTAAATTAGTCCTCAAGGATAAAGGATTATATCTCCAAGAGATCTCTCAGTTCGAGCCATGCCAAAGGTGTGCCTCGTCATACCCAATATGCAGTTCATGTGGCTGGAGTCGTATATCCGAATTTTGCTCTGACAGCCACGAGCCGTTGGCAAGTCTCTGTCATAATAAAAACCAAAAAAAAAAAACTTATGGTAAATAAGGATATTCACATGGGTTCTTGAAGGAACCTATTTATTGTTAGCTTATCAAGAAGATGAAGGAAAAATATAGAAGGTCATGACTATTGCAACCATTTTAATTTCAAGTAGCTTCGAGAGTCCAATTCTTATTTTATCCGTTTCTCCTGTTTTGACAGATCCTATATGGAGCAACTTTACGTAGCCTTTACTGTGTATGTTTGGTGCAGTCTTTTGTCCAGGTGTCAGATTTATTAAATCCTCAAACCCTATGACACCAGGACACAGCCATATCATCAGTTTCCAACTTTTCTCTTCTATGCTGTTGCCCTGGGGTTGTATAATTTTTCCACACAGTTTAGTGTTACTAGTCCCATTTGGAATTATCCATATAAGGTTCTGTGTTTTTTCTGATGAAGTAAAAGTATGTTTCCTGGCTTTCTTTTCTGAAGAAGCCCACCATTTGGCTGTCTCACAGATGGTTTAAAAACTCATCTTGTCACCATACCCATGCCATATCTAATTTCTTGTGATGTCACAGTAGTCTTCATGTAAATTAATAGAGCATTCTGATTTTTTTTTTCTAAAGGCCATTACCTAGCGTTAGTCTCGCCAAGTCTAACACAGATTTTGAGGAGGATTATGACCTAACCTTTGGCATTATTTGCACAAAGTGGCTACTTCAAATTCAAATAAGTGTTTACCATTGCACCTAGTGGCCCCTAGGTTTCAGAAATTTGTCCACAATATTAAAGTTCACATGTTTCAGTGTTGGTAAAATTTAGTTTATTTGCTGATGGATTGGTGCACATGGCAAAGTTTTATGTTTCAGTTCCCCGAACCATGCCAGTTCTGAGGTCACCATGAAATTTTGAATTTAAGAAATTAGCTTTTGAAAATTTGATATTACAGTGGAATATTTTTACAGAAAATTTTTTAATTGACCGATTCTTCAAGTTGTCTTTTAATTAAAAATCAATATATGGAAATCTGGAAATGTTTAAAATTCTAGAAATAATTGCGACAGAATTTGTTGATAATACCATAAATGGACTTTGAGCTGTCTCTTGGGTTTTATACGTTGCAGGAACTGTCACCAGTACTGTTTACATTGTTGAAGAGCACTGAACCATTTTTGGATGAATACCAACTGACTGATCTTGAAGGAACAATGAGAGAAGCTGGCTTTGTGAATGTACGGTCAGTTCTCACTGACCCAAGACACCGGACTGTGACCGGGACAGTGCCTTATTAACATGTCACTTTTTTCCTCTAGCTGAAATCTCCTTTGGCTTAAGGACCATTGTAACATGAACTTGTAATCTTGTCAGGCATTCCTCCAACCAACAAATGGAAGGGTAATTATGATATTAACTTTGTAGAGTTCCAATTTCCAAGTGTTCATGCATTTGATTTTGATAAATGTTCATTGACCTCATGTTTGATTGAATCGGCTCAACTTTTGTTAAGTGTCCACTGTCAGTGTTTGTTCATTCATTTGATTTTGATAAATGTTGAAATGTATCCTGATCCTGGTATGTGGCTGGAGGTTAAGGTGTGATTGTAATAAACTTGCCAGTGTATCTCTGGAGTTTAGAGTGTGTTTGTGATAAACTTCAATTAAGTAATTTTTGAGGGCAATTATATATTTATTGACTGCCTATATAAAATATATAAATATTTGTGATTTTTATAATTTTATTCAGCTCTTCTACCTATATCTGATCATTGCAACCTTTCCTTGGACCGGTTCAAGTCTTACCAAATGTATGCATACTAAGAAATTAAGTGGCACATCTCTGTTGAAAATTAGATATTCATGAATAGTTCACCTTAGTTCATTTCTTGACCAACAGTACTTGTGAATGGGTCACCAATCACCATGGTTATATTAGCCACAAGGAAGTGACTAAGGCCACGTCTGAAAGGGGATGTAGGCAATCACACACACACACACACACACACACACCTCTTTGCCAGGGGAGGAAGTTAGTTTCCTTTGATTTCTTTATTTGTGGACTGCCTTTGTTAGTAGGGAGTTGCCTTCATACAAGGCACTCTTTGAAGTTGATAGAGAATATTCGGGTTCGGATTTCCGGATCTTCCTCTGCAATCACTATCTATGCATATATGTTTCTATTATAAATATTAAAATAAAAAAAATGACATTTTGAAAATGGACTCGAGGCAAGCATTATTATAACCTAGATCATTAACTTCTTGGTTTGTTGATACGAGAAAATGTTACAAGGATAATTAAAGTGACCCCCTTGTATGTTTCTCATATTATACTGAAAATGTGAATAACATTAATTAGGTTGAGAACGTAGACAATAAAGGTGTTTGGCAATATGTTTTTTAAAACTATTTTAGTATTTGTTTGATAACGTCTTTTTTCAAAAGAAATAATTTTTGTTTTTTACTTAAAAAAATATTAGATTTTAATATTAATTTTTTAATATATTTATTAAAATCATTCTTTAAAAATAAAATAGGTATCAATATTACTGCATCACCATCACCTAACCACCCCAATTGCTTTCGTCATTGCACTAATACCACCACCATTACACTTTGGAATTGAACGTAGGAAGAGGAATAATAGGCGATGAAAGTGAAGCCCTCTGAACATGCAAAACGAGTGAAAAGACAGAGATTGTGGAGTCCTGATTTTAGGTTATCTCAAATTTATTATAACAGGGATGTTATTTTTTTTAATGAATATTCTATCATTAACGTGAGAAAGGAGTTTGATGATATTTTAAAGAATAAACAAAGTTATAACACGAAATTAGAGCTACAAGAAGCTTCATAGAGAAGTGCAAAAGGATACCCAACTTTAACCTGTTGTTCATACATTAATATTATGAGTTATTATTTACTTTTGATATTATTAGTGCACTTCTTTCTTTTTTTATCAAATATCAACTTTACAATACCAATAAATTAATTTATCCAATGCAGTCCCTAAATCGGCAAATGAACACAACATGAATTCTTTTTTAAATTCTTGTGCATAATAAGAACATTAGTATAACATTGTGACCGACACTATAGCATAGTGACTGGCATACAAAGTGTACAAATTAGGCAATCTAAAAATTTCGGTATAAAAATTTGATTACGTACGCACTTACCAAAGGCAATGGATATTGAGGTTCAAGAGCCTTCCACTTATTTGAAAGTTGTCACAAGTAGTGTAATCACACACTGTCTAGTCCCAAGGTTGAATCTCTATATAAGAACCAGAGTTTGGAATTAATGAAATTGCCTATATGCATATAGGCTGTTGGTTGCAAGTGAGTCTACAAGAAAAAATAAAGACGTTTAAGGAGTTGAAGATGCTAGAAACAAGGCACAATTAGTTGCAAAGAATAGGAGGTATGGATCTCAATGAAGTTGTGAAGTATATTTCTATTCGCGTGTTGCTTGCTATAGTTGTTTTGTTTAACTTAAAGGCTTGAGCAACTTGTTATTAAGACAACATTTTTATATGGAAAGCTTAAGGAGAATATCTATATAAATCAACTAAAGGAATATGTTATGTAAGAAAAAAAAAAACATGTTTGCAAGTTGAAAAAGTCATTGTATAACTTAAAACAGTCTTTAAGGCATATAGGTGTTTTGATACATTCATATTGGGACACGGTTTATTCGAGGAGTAATTATAAAAATTGTGCATATCACAAACAATTTCTGGATGGTTCTTTTGTATAATTATTACTCTACATAGATGACATACTCATAACTGCTAATTTTAAATTGTATTCAAGTTAAATTTGTTTATATTTTCAATTCATATGAAACGAGTCTCTAATCAAATTAATCACAAGTCGAGTTTAAATAAGTTAATTTTGGGACTAGACTTATATTACACTGGCTTTCTTTTTGTTATACCGACAAAATACAAATTTTTTTATATGTATAAAATTCATAACTAAATTAGTATTCAATTAATTTTTTTATATGATTAAATACCTTTGTATATTATGACCTTTCCTATTTTTTCAAAAAATTACTGAAAAAGTCTTTAAAATTATTAGATATCATAAGAGATATCAATATAATAATTTTTAAAGGTAAAATAATAAATCTATATTTTCTGTTAATCTTCGTCACTTGTCAAATATGTCAACAAATTTGACATAATATCTAAAATCATAAGTAGAGTTTCTAATTATTAAATATTATAAAAGAAGTTAGTATAATTATTTTTTAATTTTTTATATAATATTAAAATATTTATTACCTTGGGAAGCAGTTAAATAAATTAAGAAGCCTCAAAAACTAGTATCTACAGACAGCCCCGAGGATTTGCTTTCCAAAGGCTAATCCAACAGGGGCTTATCCCAATGGATCTCTGTTTCTTACAATTCAAGCTACAACACCAACCCGACACCAACAATTGTTGACCTCCATCACGGCCGTATTTTTATAAGGACAATCACCACCGTCGAATCATCCTCCCCGGCTGGAGAAGTCAATATAGAGAAGGAAGCCCAGCAAACAAACGGCTGTGATAATATGATATATTTGATCAATGGACCTTAAACGATCACTCTATCCATACATCGGTATATAACTGGCACACATGAAGTAATTCTAATTTCCATCCACGGTGAGACACTGAAGATTGAAGAAGACAGCGTCCTTTTCATAGTTTTCAATTCCCTTCAAACCAGACGAATTTCAGTAAATTCCTAACCGGTTCCCATCTTTTGCCCAATTCTCAGAGAGAAAGAGTCCAATTGCAGATTGAATACACTGTTACTTTGTTCTTTGTCTTCCTGATCTCAATTTATTTCTCTCTCTAGAACTTTCTCTTTCTAGATCATGGAGAAAGAACAGCAGGTGCCGAACAAGGAAGCCGAACATGGAGGCGTAGATGAGAACGAAGATACCGAAGCAGTGGAGCTTGTTCTATTTCAAGTTCCTGAATGTTACGTTTATTTGGTAATTTTCCGATCTTTGAATCTCTTTCAGTATCTATGTATGTAAATGTGCTTGCGTGTGTTTTTGTTGCAATTTCATTGATCAGGTTTTGGAAATTAAGATTCCTAATTCATGAACTTCAATTGATAATTGCTCATTCAGTTTATATACATCTAATTTGCTAACGACAGAGGCAAATGATCGAGATTGGGATCAAATTGTTGCAAAAAATACATGTATTGGATCAATGCATACTTTCATTTGTCAAGTGTCTTGGTCACTCCAGTGTTGCACTGGGGGTTCTTGTCGTGTCGGGTGAAAACAATGGATGAGCTGGTATTCTTTTTTTTTTCATCCATATGTGATCTCACCAATTTGGGCACAGGGTTTATTGTCAGTCAAATGAGTTTGTATCTTAGTTACAAGCTTCTCAAATTCACGCGATACAGAATTCCATTTTGGTAGCTTTTAAAGATTTGTTCATTTTCTGTCCAGTTCGTTTTGAAATTGTTGCCAACAATAACTTAGGCGGTGTTATAGATTACCATTAAATTGGGGTTTAGGTGACTGGATCATGTGTAACGAATTTTTATGTGAATTTTCTATGTTTTTTATGTTATGTGCTTGATGAACAATATTGAGGTTTGAACTTTGAAGAGTAGAAATTGTGGATGCATAACTTTGTATTGTGCTCTAAGGTATCAGTATTTCAGTTTTTACAAAACTTCGTACAACTTGGTACTGGCATATGTTTCCCACTCTGTTGGGCAAAGATGTGCAGAGAAATGATTATGAAAATGTTCAGGATTAATGAAAACAAATATTCAAAAATAATTTGACTAAAGGAACAGCTTGGCAAGTTTAATATCTTCTGTACTGTAAAAAAAATGCAACATCTTCTGTAAGTCAATACAGGAACATCTGCATGATATTGGAGTTTAATATCAGTTCTTTGAAATAATTGGGAACAACTATTTTTATATCAAATGACTATAGGGAACAGCTTGGTTGATGTAATATCTTGCAGAAGGCCACAGGAGCAACTAAGCTAGCCTCCATATTCCATAATAGTGCATGACATTTGGGTTTAATATTTCATTTCTGCTTTTGTGTTTACAAAAAAATATAACATGTTTTCTGCCAAGGAGGTCCCGATATATGGCTCCCCAACATACAAATAGATTGCATCATTCCATTTTGGTCCCTGAAAAGAGAGCTCACAATTCAACTCAACAAAGCCTTTGGGGTTAGTTACATGAATCCTATCCCGCAATTCTAATCTATTTAAGATCATTCCCGCTATTAGACCACACCTTATTATATCTTCTCTTACTATCTCTACCAAAGTTAATTTTGGTCGCTCCCATCCCTTAACACAACCCTTAATATTAACCTTGTGACTCTTCTTTACTAGTAGATTATAGGTCTTTGTTGTACGTAGTCATATTACTACCTTAACTGGTTTTCTCTTATTTTATCTCCTATATGTGCTACTCCTACCATCTTACGAATGTATTCATTTTTAATTTTATCTTTTCTAGTCTTACCACACATTCATCTCAACATCCTCACTTCGACTACACTCATTTTATTAAACATGTTGTTTCTTAATTGTCCAACATTCTGTTTCATTCAATATCACTCGTCTAATATCTGTTCTATAGAATTTTCCTTTCAATTTTGAAGGTATTCATTTTTGAAAAGAGAGCTTACAAGTTTGTAAGTGTCTTTATAGCTATCAATCATGTTTGAAATCTAGAGAAAAATGTGGACTTGTTTGGAAATGGTCCTATAGTCCACAAATTGAGTAACTGTAGAAATTCTGAGGGTGCTAAGCCGTTTTCATTCAACAACAGAAAATATGGGAGACTGTATTTTGCAGGGCCTCATTTTCTTCAACATTAAATGCTTGGTGATGCAAATGTTCTTTTCTTTTTCCTCTTTCTTTTTTTTCTCTATGTTCATTTTTTTGGGTTAATTTTATACTAAATAGTCAAAGCCTCCACAAGGAAGGTAACTGAGTATGATATTGTACTATCTATGACTGCAGTAGAGTTTCTAGGAGGATAGTTAGGTATGAGTTGTTCTCACTTTTGTTTCTATCCACAAAATGCCCAAATCATGGGCCTTTTTTTGAAGCTCCGTCAATATCAAAGGAATTTCAATATTCACTAGAGGTTCTAGCACTTATTGTCCTATACATGAGTAGCATCAAAGAGTTCTTTGCTGGTTGGATAGTTATTTATAGTTAGAAAGATGAATTTTTCATTCATAGGCCCTTTATAACTTGTGAGAATGATCTTGAATATTTGAGTTGAGTACCTTGTGGTATCCTGAGAAGATTGGAAAGGGAAATTATGTATCATTTGATGCTTATATATATGAAACTTCCTATCATCTGCTATAAAAACAATTCTCAAATTGTTGTTGAGAATTAAAAAAGTGACATTTTCTTCAGAGTGATTTTCTTTGGCAGTATATATTATATCTCGGGACGAGTTTGATAGTATTTCTTGTTGATTCCATCTATCAAATTGACTCTCTATGTTGTTTGCCTATCAATTATCATGATTTATCTTCAACTTTTTTGCCATTTTATTGCTTACATGTCAGTGCCTTTTCGAACTTGAATTTTTATATTTGAAAAGAAGAGTCCATATTTAAAGTGCTTATTTTTGACATCTTTGTTACTTGGTTGGTTTTCTTTCTTTGCAACACTAATGTCACACTTTTATTATTTTATGTAGTTAACCTATAATGTACACGTTTAAAGTCTGCATATTTGGTGAATTGTAAAAAAATTACTAAATATGCAGTTTGTATAGTAGGCTTTATATACCAAAAGTCTAGGCCACTGTAGTAAGAATTTCCTTAGGCTTTTCTGTACTTCACAGCATTTGTCTGTTTCTTTATGTGCATCCATGTTGCTAATAATTTCTTTGACATATTGTTGATGTATGTTCTTGTCTGTTCAAGTCTATTTATGGACCATTCGAATTATGAGCATTTTATTATTTTTCTGCAAATCAGTTATAAGTTGCACACTTCCATTATGAGCTTACTCCATCTCTATCTTCCTATGTGATTTACATCACATCAGACAAAACTTTTATGGGGGAAGCCAACGTTTACTGCAATAATGTTTCTCAATTTTGTTTGACATTTAACAAATCAACTTTTTCTTCTGTCTTTTTATGGATGATTTAGAGATTTTCTTGTTGTCAAACTAATATTCATATTGTATCTTATTTGTACAGATACCTCCAAGGAAAAGTGCAGCTTCCTACAGGTTCACTTAACAGTTCTAATAACAAACTCTTTTTTGATATGCATTTTATTTAATCTATTATCTAATATCCATGTTTCTACTGTGTTCTGCTGCTCAATGAAAAAGCAAATTGATTACTGTTATTCTTTCATTAATTTTCATAGCTGCAATCTGAAAATATGTCCATTAATTAATTTGTGTGAGCCGACTGTAACTTGATATCCCCTCTCCCCTATATTGACATAAATAAAAGTGATATTCATAGACAGAAATCTGATGAAAAACAAAAGAGGAAGAAGAGGAAAGAAAGAAAAATAAAAAGGAGAAAAGTATGGTGCCTGACTTATAAATACACGCGCACACACATGTATATACATAATATATATTGGTGCCCGAACATTTCAAGTGCAGGCAAAATCTAGGTGATGGGTCTTTGTTAGGTAGATATGTGTGAAGGCAAGTCGCTGAAATGATCAGTTTGTGACGGATGAAACCAGTAGAAAGCTGATTATACTTTAGCTCGATCAATTTTCCCTTCAAAAATTTGTTTATTGCTGGTGAAGATGGGAGCAGTAGAAAATGGAAAATGGCTTCCTTTGCAATCCTTCATGAAAATTGGTCTGAAAATGGATTGAAATTGGAGCTATGTTCTTCCAACTTTTCTGAATGTCCCCGTCAAGTGCTCTATTATTTGTGAATTGGCTTCAGTTCTATCCTGACATGTAAATGTTATTTGTACATGTAATGAAACATGCACATTATTAAACTCACAAGGATGCATGGATATCACCACCTTACTGGAATGTTTAATTAACAGTCCGTGTATATCGGAATGATAGTTTAGCCTTATAATTTTCTTTACTTGAGTATCACTTACTATGAAAAAAGAAAAATCATTGTTGTACCAAACCATGTAATGTTGTCTATCGATACAATTTTCTCTTTGAAAAAACATACATTGTCGTCTTGAGCTGTAACTGGTTCAAAAGACCAGCTTCAGCTTGACAAAACATTGATAATTTGATAAACAGGAGAAACAATGTTGTTAATTGGTGTTGCATGTGCAAAAGGGATGGAGAGAGGGTGAGCTATTTACTGATTCATTGTCGAGCGGTTAAAGATTTTGGGGCTCTTCTCTTCTCTCTATTTGGTGTTCAGTGCTATATACGACAACAATTTGCTAGGTTGTCTAGTTGGCGTGTTTGTAGGGTGAATGGGAGAGTTAGAGCAATGTGTTAGGCAGCTTTATTATGTCTCTAGTGGTACAACTAGAAGGAGATGCCTATTTGGAATTTAAAGTATTTTTCCTGAGCTCTCTGTTTTTGCTTTCTTTTTTTTTTTGTTTTGTTTTGGGATAACGGGATTATTTCTTTTGATTGATTATTTTGTAAGTTTTTTTCTGAAGGACACTGCATATTGCAGCAGCATATTTCAACAGTGGCATTATTATTATTATTGTTGTTGTTTTGACAAGTAAAAACTATGAATTATAAACAAAGTGCTAGAGGGGGTGCAACCCATGTACAAGCTAAAAGTGCAACTCAACCTCCTCAAAAGTGCGTCAGCAGTGTTCCCACCAAGACACCACACTACACAATGTACACAGAGGAGTTGCTCTCCAAGCATGTTGAACCCATCTACAGGGTTGGCTGTCATCCAACACAAAAAGAGGTCCTTCAACAACCTAGGCATGATCCAAAAAACCTAAAACAACAAAGAGTGTTGACCAAACATCATTAGCAACTATACAATGCAGGAGTAAATGATTAGTAGTATTTTCCAATTTCTTACCCTTACAACACCCATCAGGAATTATCTTCCTCTTTTTTCCCAAATTATTCAATGCGAGAATCGCTTCTAACGCTGTAGCCCACCCAAAAAAGGAAACCTTCAAGGGGACGGAGGCTTTCCAAATACCTTTCCACGAAAATCTCCCTCCCCCAATATTGTTGCCTCTCACCCTGTAATAGGATCTGACTCCAAACCTAGGCATTATTCTGACAGTTTCGGTTTTGAAACTGGTCCCTCCCCCCCTCTCTCTCTCTCTCTCTCTCTCTCTCTCTCTGTGGTACAGGGGAAAGAAAAAAAATATCTCGAGAGCCAAAAAGCGGAAGTGTCTAGGGGTTGTGGCTTCAATGGCATCCTTACTGAAAAAGAGAGCTATCTGCCCTGAACAAAGTTTTTCCAGGAGGGAGCTTTAACACATGCTAGCAATCTCATCCAGACATTCGTTAACCTATCTCTACACATGAATCACATACTCAATCCTGATCCCTATTTGATAACAGCGTGATAGTCCATAGTGGAGCCCAAATCCCCGATTGGCCTTCAGCTCTACATTTGAGTATCAAGTCAGAGAAATAACCGCTTGGGCATCAGACTCACAAATCACTTTGCAGGAGCCCTTTCCCAAGCTAAGGATAGATCCTGTGTAATGCCTTCAAGCTCAGCAGTAATGGTGGTGCAATAGAGGCCATGCCAATCCAATAATCCATTGCCCTTGTGCAGGTTGAATCAGTTCTGCAGCTACCGCACCTGGATTTCCAACCAAGGCTCCATCCTTGTTGAGTTTAATCAAGTCCTCTGGTGGGAAGGTTTGGGAAATGAGGCTGAGAGAGCTGGCTGTGGTTTTGGGCTGCTTCTTGTTTGTTGAGTCTATCAAAACTTGTGGTTGAAGGCATGGATAAAAGGGGTATGATGAGGGGGAATGGAACATTAGGAGCCAACATCAAAAGATGACAAATGGTTATAATTAAAAGGAAAAGGGAAAAAAATAGAGAAAAGAAAATAAAAGCGGCCAACCAGTGGAAAGAAGGGCCTATTATTCGGTGCAATCAGTACAATGTGGGTTCGAGTCCAAGAATAGTAAATTCTCCAAATTAATGCCAAAGTTTAGATTTGCATCTAGTTCATTCCTATCAGCACCTTGCGTAGGCTGGACCATTACTAAGTAATGACATTTTTAATTAATGGAAAGGAGGGGTATGACTATGGGCTCAATTTTGTTGGAGTTTGTCAACCTGAGAGGTGCAATGAAGTTTGGTCTTCTTAGGATAAACTTGGTTCTAGATCACTCTGGCAAATGGGCAACCTCTACGATATGGAGAGTGTCCTAATAGGGGTGTCCTACTATGATACATAAAATGGCCCTTTTTCAAAAGAAATAAATCTTTCAGATTAGGGTTATACGATCCCTGTAGAACAAAATTGTTGTGGGCATGCACTTTGATCACTTCTGGTCCTGACTCTTGTTTATGATCTCTCTTTCTAGCTGTTCTTGAACTTCAGTATAATCAAGGTATCGGAGTGCATTGATACTTTTTTTTTTGGGGGGGGATAGGTAAACGTAAATTTAATCGAAAGGCACCTAAAAGGAGATGCTCCCATGTACACACGGAATATACAAAAAGGGAAAATTATGCAGAAAGATCTCCTGAAAAACTCTACAACAGAATCTATGGACATCGCTGTGCTGGCGTGCTCCCTTTAAGCCAAAAAAAAAGGAGCTCAACAAATTTGAGTCCAAAGTTCACAAAGGAAATTCCACGTCTTTGAGAAATCTCCCATTTCTTTCTAATCATATAACCACCAAAGGCATAGAGGTGTCACATTCCAAGCCTCCTTTCCTTGACACAACCCCCCCCCCCCCCCCCCCCCCCCCAACCAAAAACCCCCCTCTCCTCCCCCTCCAGGCTCCAGCTACCTAACTCTTGTTTTTTTTGTTGGATAAGTAATAAGTTTATAAACATAAAGGCACCAAGGAGGTGCACCTATATACAAAAAGCACTAGACACTATAGTGCTCAAGAAAGAATAAAATCTATTAAGTTTGAGCCCCCGGATAACAAAAAAAAGGGGTGCTCCACATTACAAACTTTACATTCCATAAAGGAAATTCCATTTCTTAAAAAAATCTCCTATTTCTCTCTCGCCATGCGGTCCACCAAATGCATAACAAGGTCGCCTGCCAAGCTAGTCTAGCCCTTGATTGGAGAGCTAAAGATTTTGCTAGAAGGTTATACAATCCTCCCACCAAGCTTATGGGCTGAAAATCCTTTAGGTCCATTGCTCCCCCCTTCTTTGGGATTAAGACAATGAATGTAGCATTCAAGCTCTTCTCGAATTTCTCCGTGTTGTGGAAGTCCATGGACATGTCCATAGCATTCCTTTTAATGATTTCCCAGCATTGTTGGTAGAAAGCCATGGTCATACCATCTGGTCCAGGGCCTTGTAACCAGCACAACTATTCAGTGCCGCCATTACCTCCTCTTCTAAGAAAGGTCTTTCTAGCCACTCCCTGTTCTGTTCTTCTTATATATCTTCTTATACTCAAAGTCATCAATCTTGGTCTCCAATGAGAAGAACATGCTGAAAACTCCTTGTAGAAGTTCACAATTCCCTCTATTATGTCTTCTTCTCTAGACAACTCCGGCCTCCAACGTCGGCAATGAAGTGATTGCTCTGGTGGGCATTGGCCAACTTGTGAAAGAACTTTGTGTTCTTATCACCGTCCTTTCGCCAAATTTCCCCATATTTTTGCAACCAACTCACCTCTTCCATTAGAGCCAAATTGTTGACCTCAGTCTTGTACTCCCCCCTTTGGTGCCACTCCTCACTGCTCAACCCATAATTATCTTCCTTTTCATCCGGTCTTCTAATTTCTTCCATTGCCTTTGATTTCCTTATTCCAATTCTTCAAGTTCCCTCAGTATAGTCAGTTTGCCTAACACCTGCTTAACTGTTGCGAAACCCCAAATGAGAAAACAAGAGCCCCCGCACAAATAACCTTGCAATGTAACAAGAGATTATAACCATTTCATCCTCACCCCTGCACATGCTGCACCGATTTACTAGCATAATCCCATGCTGAAGGGGCCTTTGAGGACCACACTGCCTTCCACAGGGAAGGCTGGATATTTCCCCTTGTCAACGCAGAGGGAAAGGGATCTTTTTTTTTTTTTGACACGAAAAGATTGTATTCCAAAAAACGGCCCAAGGGGGGCGAACCCATATAACGATTTGAAAAAAGCCAGCAATTCCTCCATTTCCCAATCCTAGACTGCTCTCACGAATTGAACATCCCAAACATTTCACCGCCGGAGCTCACTAAATAATCTTCCACTGTTGCTTTTTTTGTCAGCTGCAAGATGATGCATTTATCACTATGACAAAAATGTGGTTTTTTTAATTAATTTTTTTTTAAGGGTTTGATGCGATATTATATTGTTGAATCACTTCTGCAGTCCTGTGGTTGTTTAGGCTTTAAGTAGCCATTTTTTTTAATAAGGATGTCCCAAAAGGAAAAAAGAAATAAATATTAAGTAAATAAATAAAGTAGCTTCTCTCTTCAATTTTATTTATTTATTTATTTATTTATTTTTGTTAAGGTAAACTACAGAACTTCACAATGTTGTAACATTTTGAAAACAAAACTGCCTAATCTATCTCTGCTGGCTTTGACCCACCAATCTTTTAGATCAATTGAGATGACCTTTGTTTACTGTCTAACCAACAGCTTATTGTGGTCTTCCTTCATTTATGAGGCTTGTAGAAGTAGCAGTGAATGGACTATTCTTGTTTTTTTTTTTTTCGGTGTACACTATTAGGGGGATCATTGTGGAATCATTTTTATGGATTTACTTTTCATAAAAAAGAAAACAAAACTCAGACTTTAAACTGCACCACGACAACATGTTTTTATCAATTCCAGATCTTTTTCAACATTGGGTTCTATCATCAATGTAAACATATGTATGTTTTGTGCATTAAAATCCTAGATAGATTCAGCTACGTTGGCAATACTTGCTTCCACAACTTTATTTTGCACAAATAGAAGTTGGAGATGTTAATTAACTTCCAAATCTTTATTAGGGCTGATGAATGGAATGTCAATAAATGGGCATGGGAGGGGACATTGAAAGTTATTAGTAAGGGAGAAGAATGCATTATCAGACTTGAAGATAAGACAACAGGTGAAGTTATTTTTGAGTTATTATTTGTAAAAAAATGGATTGGCATATTCTTTTGCATTATTGATATATACTTTCTATTAATCACTTGATATATTCAAAATAGGTGAGTTGTATGCTCGAGCATTCTTGAGAGATGGAGAACAGCATCCAGTGGAGGCTGTAATCGATAGCAGCAGGTTTAAGTATATTTGTTACTGAATCAAAAGTCTATCTTTGTTGAATAATGTCAAATTTTTATTCTGTTAAATTATAAGTATGGAGTCATATGTGCTTTTAATATGAGTCTTAAACTTGAGATTTTGTTATCATCGACTTCAAAACTGCTATCTGTAGTGTGTCTAAACTTTAGTATATTTTTATTTCTTTCCTGCAGATACTTTGTTCTTCGCATAGAAGAGAATTTTGGTAATCTACAATGCTTTCTCTTGTTTCAAGTCCTCTTTTCTCTTATTTCTTTTTTGTCTATTTGTTTATTAGAATCTCATAATGATTGTCTGAAATTGTCTTATCCATCCATAATTGAGTTAGTTTTCTCCAATTTAATTAATTATTTATCAAAAGGAAATTTTAAGGGAAAGAGTGAGAAGACAAATGTGTGGGTCTTGAGGGTGGGATTACATATATGGAATTCACAGCCATGCTTTAAATCACCCATGGTTGGAAGGATTCTTTTTCAAAAAGAGTGACAACACAAATCAGACCAGCCTGGGCTCAGGATGTCAGTGAAATAACTGACCCATCTATGTATAAACACTCTGTAGACCCATTTGAAGTGTCAGAGCTCATCATATATTTACCTGATCTTGGAAATTTGGAGAATGAATTGTTCATAGTTTAAGTAGCCAATATGAAAGATTCCTTTAGTGACATGGAGCTTCTTATGTTTGTGCATATTTCTTTTCTAAATTAGAATATAATATCATGGATGGGTAGTGTACAAATCAGCCTTGAAAGATGGATGACTATAATCCTTGATTACTTGCATGCACAATGCAGTTAAAGATCACAAGCATGTATGACACATTCGTATATTTTGAAGTATTGTTTTTGAGAAAGTATAGATCACGTCCAAAAAATTGAAGTTTGAACTGTCCATAGAAAAAATATTCTATTATTCCATGTTGTTAAAGTGAGTACCTACTCAAGTACGTTCTCTTAGTGAAACAGTTGTCTTCTAAGCAGGATTAGACTACGCTACAGGGTTAGTCAAGGAGATCTGGTGTGCTTTGACCCCCCAACTGCATTGCCAGCTAGTTTGGGTTGCCTACATGGCTACACTGATCCTTCTGTTGACCAGCTCTTTCTGAGGCCATAGTTCTTTTAGATCTTTGGCCATCAAATTTTTTTGCATTTCCTAGACCTATGTTTGTATTAGCATTCTTCCTTTTTAATCATAATGCTCTTTTGAAGTGCAGTCAACATACATGACTGATGAAGTTGTTGCAGAACTTGTATATATTACATTATGGTATCATATCTTGTAAGTTGTGCTATATTGATTTTCGTTCATGTGAATAAACAAAGAAGTTATACTCGTTTTGAATATTCTTTGACTGTCATTTGATATATATATATATATATATATATATATATATAAAAGAGAGCTTTATATTAACAGAAATGGATATAGGAAATTTGCACAAGATCATCCTGTCCATAACAAACAGTGGATCAGGTCTGTAGAAGGGGATATATATGCAAGAACTGATCATGGAAATTGTATAATCACATCGAAGCCAACTATGAGAGACAACCTTTTAGTGAACCTATTAACAGAAGCCTCTATATTCTCAAAGATCTTTCTCTTACTTTCTTTTGTGTCACCCATATGTAAAAAGAATCATCCACTAAAAGTTCCATTCTTTTATACTAGAAACGCAACCCTGAAAATTTTCCCACCATGTCAAAACCATGTTTGGTCTAGTTGCAAGTCTAATAGCAATCTTCTTTAGAGCCCTGCAGACTCAGAACTTTGGATCATGGCAACCTCTTAATATGGGGTTTACATTGCCAACTACTAATCCCTTAATGCTGCATTAGCTTTTTCCATCCGACTCTTATTTCTGTTTCTTTTTTAAAGAAAATACTTACTTTGGAACTCATGCAGATGGTCGCATGCGGCATGCTTTCATTGGTATAGGATTTCGAGAAAGAACTCAAGCTTATGACTTCCAAGCCGCCCTTCATGACCATATGAAGTATCCTTCTCACCATTCATATGATGTACCATTGATTCTGTATATTGATTTACCAGCAGATAGAGTACCTAATGAGCTATATTCTTTAATTGTTTTAAGGTACCTAAACAAAAAGAAAACTGCTGAAGAGATGGAACAGAATTACCAGAAAACTTCGTCAGTTGATTACAGTTTAAAAGATGGGGAGACCCTTGTCCTTCAAATAAAGAATGTAAGCTCTCTCACCAGTTCCTTGTCAATTTTGTAAAATGACTGGAACTTGTTTCCTAGTCTGATAGAATTTTACCCTTTTTTGTTGTCAACAGAAAGCAGGTTACGGCATAAGGTCCAAATTTTTTGAGCAGGGTTTGAATAATCTCTCATTGGAGGAGAAGGGCAACCGGAAAGAGCCTGTGATATGTATCAAACCGCCGCCACCTCCACCGGCGTCACTTTCACCTGTTGTTACCCCTGAGAAGTCGCTCTCAAACTTGCCATCAGATTTTAGTCTCGAGGAAGCTCCCGATGTCAAGGTTTCAGGCTCATTAAAAGAACAATCAAAAGAACCACATTCTCCTGAAAATCAAACCCCACAAGATACACCAGATGACGACTTCGGGGATTTTCAAACAGCAGGGTAATTTGGTTTTTGAAACTGATTTGTTTATTTATACTCAAAATGTCTTAATTGGTTTCATGTTTTGAATGGGTTGGTATATAAGATGGTTTTTATTTCATCCGTTGATCCAAAAATTTACATCAATCCGGTAAATACCGCACCTTGCAGAGTTACTTTTGAGATTAAATTCTCAGAAATGGATTGAGGTTTGTCTTCTAAAGACTCATTCTATGTATTTTAGAGTTAAATCTGTTTTTATCAATCTTTATGGAAGACTTGTTTTCCTCTATGGGATTCTCATGTAAAGATGAAGACCAAGGACCATTTATAATCTGCCAGGTCTTTGTTGTAATCCACATTAATGGATGGATTAACCCACATGGTTGGCCCAGTGGTTCTAGTTTCGAGTGTTGAGTTCAATTCTCGTGAGCATCAAAATACTCTGACTTAACCGATACATGGACTTGATTAATGATTTAGGGTACAACCATCACCATATATGGATTAGCAGATGTAGACATAGATACGAGCATAAACAAGAATATATATAACTCATATATCCAAGTATACATGTATTTATATACTTGACTCATGATGCACCTTCTATTTCATGCATAAGTCAATAATCAACAATAATAGAGAATATCAGCAACATTCCACACAATGCATATGCTCTATACATGCCGACAATCTCAGCCCAGCACTAAAGCCTAAACCTGAGCCCAAGTAGGATGGCCAATTGAATAACCCAAGTCCATTGACCAGACCGTTGACTAGACTCGAACCTGAATTGACCAACATGGTTGACTGACCTGAAGAACCGGTTTCATCGTTGACATGAAAGTCTATATGGAACAACATTTCCTCTATCGGATTAAAGATTTGGACTTGTTGAACCAGCACTCGGATTTGCGTTGTGTTGGATGCTTCTGTGGACTCTAGTGGAGGATCCACGGGATGAGAAGGTCCTCTGGTCAGTTGATTGGTTGTATGAGATAGTGCTTCACCCCAGTTTTCTGTATTCTTTCTAGATCACTATATCACTGACATTGCATAACTTTGATCGTTAAGGGATTTAAATGAGAAAAATGGAAAACAACTTTCAAGTCATTTCTCATAGACGGTGTCAAACTGTTAATGTAGAAATCTGATCAACAATTGAAATGAGTTGTTTTCCCTGCAAGAGAAGCTACAAGCAATCGATTTAGGCTGTAATTAGTTCATGATTCCTCCGTAGCCCGAACTGTTAAGTTGGGTTCTAAACAAGGAAAACATCAGGTCGTCCAAGGAGGGACGAGTTGAGCTTCTGTATTGTATTAGAAAGATATGACCTTTAGATCATACTATTCCGTAGAATGGGACGATTTGCCTAGTATGACATGAGGTGCTATTGGTAATATTACCTGATCTGTCTCCCCTGTTCGAAGCTTATTTGACCATGTCTTGATTCTAGGGCCTAACTGATTTTGGTCCCATATATATATATATATATATATCTCCTATGCTCCCACCTGTTTTTTTTCCTCTTTTCACTCCCACCTTAAATGACAAATAGAGAGAGGAGAGAAATTTGACTTTTGTGATATAGGTGTAAACAATGCTAATGTGGATTAAGGTGAGAGCAGAAGGTGGGAAAAAGAGTTGGGAAGCATGGTATTAATATATATTATATATGTGTGTGTGTGTGTGTGAAGCAGTCACATTTACATTTCAACCTTCAAAATTTTAAATTTTATGTAATTTCATTTTTCCTATTGGATACATTGGTGGTGTTATTAGTCCAAATTTAAGTCCACATTTTGCCCCTTGCATTTTCATTCTTGAATTTGCGGATGGAATCTTCTGGTTTTTCCAGCATTAGTTGAAAATTTTATGTACAGCCATTGCTCTTGCCTTGTCCTTAAACTTGCTAATCAGTAATTTAGGAATTAATGAGCATGTATTTTATCGCAACCATGCATCTGAGCTAATGCATGTTGAAGCCTATTGGTTTGACTTATTGTCTTGGCCTGTAGATTGAGTATTTTTCAAAACGAATCCTTCTTCATCAATTGGCATATATAAAGAAGATTTTGAAACAATTTTATATGGATAAAACACACCCATTAACATCACCTATGGTTGTTCGCTAACTTGATGTAAACAAAGATCATTTTCGCTCCCATGAAGGTACTCATTGGTCTTGAAGTACCATATCTTAGCGCAATTGGTACCCTCATGTATCTTGCAAATTGTATACAACTAGACATTGCATTTGCTGTCAACTTGCTACCCAGATATAATTCTGCTCTAACCCGAAGGCATTGGAATGACATCAAGTATATATTTTGCTATCTACGTGGGACAGTTGATATGGGCTTGTCTTATTCAAGAGGATCCAAATCACTGTTAGTCGGATATGCTGATGCTGGATATCTTTCTGATCCACAATAAAGATAGGTCACAAATCGAGTATGTGTTTACATGTGGCGACACTACTATATCATGGAAACCTACAAAACAAACAATAACTGTTACTTCCTCAAATCATTTTGAGATCCTTGCACTTCATGAAACAAGTCGAGAGTGCATATGGTTGAGATCCATAGTCCAACATATTTTGGAATCATGTAGATTATCTTCAATCAAAGATGACCTGACATTGATATATGAAGACAATGCAGCATGTAGTGCACAAATTAATGGAGGTTATATTAAAGGAGACAAAACCAAATATATCTCATCAAAGTTCTTTTATACTCATAAATTCTAGAAGAGCAGTGATATTAATGTACAACAAATATGTTCTAGTGACAATTTGACGGATTTGTTCACCAAAACATTACCATCAACAACCTTCAGAAAGCTAATACATAAAAGTGGATTGTGCCGACTCAAAGATTTGAACGATTAAAGAAATCGTACTCATGTCATAATGAGGGGGAGCATGACACCCAAGGGGGAGTGTTGTAAACCTTGGTGGGCATAATGCTCCCACGTAAGCATGACTTATTGAAGACGGTGAAATGAGTTATGGCGGCAAGTAAACTGCAAATAAAATATCTCACGAGAGGCGGTGAATTTATGGTCTATATAGAGAGCATGCGATAAGAAATTTAATAGAACATGATCGATAGAGATAATAGCAATAGTAAGGGTAATCATTGAGAAAGTAATCTAGTGTGAACATAGTGAGATCTCCTATTATACTATTCCTTATTCATATTAGTGAAAATTTTCTCCATCTTATCCGTGGACGTAGGCCTGAAGCCGAATCACGCAAATATTTGTGTACACTTGTGTGATTAATTTGTCCATCAACTTTACAATAAAACTAACATTTTCTTCCAAAAGACAAGTTATAATGATTAGTCTTAAATTACTCCTTCGTATCCCCATTCGAACAATTCTTGAGCGTACTCCGTGGAGACAAAATGTAGGTACTTAATTTATTTCAAATATAATTGGCGACGTGGTAATTTTCTATCAACTTATAATTCAATATAAGATATGACTTGAAAGGAAAATGCTATGCTTCCCAAATTTGTTTCTTAAATTTCTATTCCAAATGATATAGTACTGATATAGTAAAATTATATTAATTACTTATTTCAAGTAAATTTAGACTTGGATGAATTTAATCCAAGTAAAATCCTCTTCAAATAATGCAAGGTTGAAGGTCCTACCCAAGTTCAAGTCTCCTCCAATATGGCGTGATGTTTGGTCTTAAAAAAAATTCCAAACATCAATGACACTACACCAATCTAGATAGTAGATATGGAAATGTTGACCCCAAGTCAAAGTCCCCTCTTAATGCGAAGTTGAACGGCCTACCCCAACTCTCAAGTCTAAATCTTCTTTATTATGGCAAGTATGATAATTCATATGCTACACTTACATATAGGAAATTTCCAAACACAAGCCGAGAAAATTTGCAAGCTAATAGATAAAAATCAATCTATAGGGCATTGCGTCTTTCTCTAGATTTGGATGGGTTCACACCAACTGAATATATCCCCTAATAATGCAAGCTTGTAGGCCTACCCCAAGTCCATGCAAGTCTCCTCTAATACTACATGATATTTAGTGTTAATTTCAACAATATGCAAAACAAGAAATTGTGTCTTTTCAATTAATTTCTTGTCCTTTTATTTTTATTTGTAATTTATTTATTTTATTTTTATAATTAGAATCGAGCATGACATATATCTTTAATATTTACTGTATGCCATATATAAGAAAAACTAAAAAGAATATATCAAAGTGAATCAAGTCTATGTCGTGAGACACTGCTATCCTTTTAGTTAACTATTTGACTTGGATGAATTTAATCCAAGTAAAATCCTCTTCCAAGACTTGAATGAATTTAATCCAAGTAAAATCATCTTCCAATAATGCAAGGTCGAATGTCCTACCCAAGTCCAAGTCTCCTCCAATATGGCATGATATTTGGTTTTAAAACAAAATTCCTAAACATCAATGACTACACCAATCTAGATAGTAGATATGGATAGGTTGACCCCAAGTCATAGTCCCCTCTTAATGCAAAGTTGAAGGGCCTACCCCAACTCCCAAGTCTAAATCTTCTTTATTATGGCAAGTATGATAATTCAAATGCTACACTTACATATAGGAAATTTCCAAACACAAGCCGAGAAAATTTGCAAGCTAATAGATAAAAATCAATCTATAGAGCATTACGTCTTTATCTAGATTTGGATGGGTTCGTACCAAGTGAATATATCCCCTAATAATGCAAGCTTGAAGGGCCTACCCCAAGTTCATGCAAGTCTCCTCTAATACAAATGATATTTAGTGTTAATTTCAACAATATGCAAAACAAGAAATGGTGTCTTTTCAATTAATTTCTTGTTCTTTTATTTTTATTTGTGGCTTATTTATTTTATTTTTATAATTAGAATCGAGCATGACATATATCTTTAACATTTACTGTATGCCATATATAAGGAAAATTAAAAAGAAAATATCAAAGTGAATCAAGTCTATGCCGTGAGACACTGCTATCCTTTTGGTTAACTATTTGACGTGGATGAATTTAATCCAAGTAAAATTCTTTTCCAAGACTTGGATGAATTTAATCCAAGTAAAATCCTCTTCCAATAATGCAAGGTTGAAGATCCTACCCAAGTTCAAGTCTCCTCCAATATGGCGTGATGTTTGGTCTTAAAAAAAATTCCAAACATCAATGACTACATCAATCTAGATAGTAGATATGGATAGGTCGACCCCAAGTCAAAGTCACCTCTTAATACAAAGTTGAAGGGCCTACCCCAACTCTCAAGTCTAAATCTTCTTTATTATGGCGAGTATGATAATTCAAAATCTACAATTATATATAGGAAATTTTCAAACACAAGCTCAGAAAATTTGCAAGCTAATAGATAAAAATCAATTTATAGAACATTACGTCTTTATCTAGATTTGGATGGGTTCACACCAAGTGAATATATCCCCTAATAATGCAAGCTTGAAGGGCCTACCCCAAGTTCATGCAAGTCTCCTCTAATACAACATGATATTTAGTGTTAATTTCAACAATATGCAAAACAAGAAATGGTGTCTTTTCAATTAATTTCTTGTTCTTTTATTTTTATTTGTAGCTTATTTATTTTATTTTTATAATTAGAATCGAGCATGACATATATCTTTAATATTTACTGTATGCCATATATAAGGAAAATTAAAAAGAAAATATCAAAGTGAATCAAGTCTATGCCGTGAGACACTGCTATCCTTTTGGTTAACTATTTGACGTGGATGAATTTAATCCAAGTAAAATTTTTTTCCAAGACTTGGATGAATTTAATCCAAGTAAAATCCTCTTCCAATAATGCAAGGTTGAAGATCCTACCCAAGTTCAAGTCTCCTCCAATATGGCGTGATGTTTGGTCTTAAAAAAAATTCCAAACATCAATGACTACATCAATCTAGATAGTAGATATAGATAGGTTGACCCCAAGTCAAAGTCGCCTTTTAATGCAAAGTTGAAGGGCCTACCCCAACTCCCAAGTCTAAATCTTCTTTATTATGGCCAGTATGATAATTCAAATGCTACACTTACATATAGGAAATCTCCAAACACAAGCCGAGAAAATTTGCAAGCTAATAGATAAAAATCAATCTATAGAGCATTACGTCTTTATCTAGATTTGGATGGGTTCACACCAAGTGAATATATCCCCTAATAATGCAAGCTTGAAGGGCCTACCCCAAGTTCATGCAAGTCTCCTCTAATACAACATGATATTTAGTGTTAATTTCAACAATATGCAAAACAAGAAATGGTGTCTTTTCAATTAATTTCTTGTTCTTTTATTTTTATTTGTAGCTTATTTATTTTATTTTTATAATTAGAATCGAGCATGACATATATCTTTAATATTTACTGTATGCCATATATAAGGAAAATTAAAAAGAAAATATCAAAGTGAATCAAGTCTATGCCGTGAGACACTGCTATCCTTTTGGTTAACTATTTGACGTGGATGAATTTAATCCAAGTAAAATTCTTTTCCAAGACTTGGATGAATTTAATCCAAGTAAAATCCTCTTCCAATAATGCAAGGTTGAAGATCCTACCCAAGTTCAAGTCTCCTCCAACATGGCGTGATGTTTGGTCTTAAAAAAAATTCCAAACATCAATGACTACATCAATCTAGATAGTAGATATGGATAGGTTGACCCCAAGTCGAAGTCGCCTCTTAATGCAAAGTTGAAGGGCCTACCCCAACTCTCAAGTCTAAATCTTCTTTATTATGGCGAGTATGATAATTCAAAATCTACAATTATATATAGGAAATTTCCAAACACAAGATTAGAAAATTTGCAAGCTAATAGATAAAAATCAATCTATAGAGCATTACGTCTTTATCTAGATTTGGATGGGTTCACACCAAGTGAATATATCCCCTAATAATGCAAGCTTGAAGGGCCTACCCCAAGTTCATGCAAAAGAAAATATCAAAGTGAATCAAGTCTATGTCATGAGACACGCTATCATTTTAGTTAACTATTTGATTATTAATGAATGAAAAAATCTCAATATTTTATTGAATGACAACACACATTTCAATCAAGAGAAGTGTCCAACAAGCAAATATTTAATTATTAATGAATGAAAAAATTTCAATATTTTATTCAATGACAACACACATTTCAATCAAGAGAAGTGTCCAACAAGAAACTTGGATATTTTTCTTCAATCAAGACCGAGTCCAACATGAAAATTTCCAAGTAGCCATCACTAATGAGTACCTATTTCAATCTCAAATCTAACGTAAATAACACTGACGCTTCTTCCAATTAAATTTTAGCAATATTCCAAGTTAATAGATATGTCAATCTATTTGATATTTTATGGGAAAAAATTTCAACTTCCTTTTGCATATTAGAGATGCCAATTCATTTTTTTTTAAATAATGTATGACCATAGCTATCATTATTGCACTTAAGGATGAAAAATTTTCCCATTCTATCAGGTTTCTATCTAGTCTTGTCTCTAATAAAATTGGTTTGAAGAGAAAATAAATAGGATGGGACAGAAACGGGAGAAGAGATTAAAATCCCATATTAGTTCAGAACAGGGATGGATTTGAGTGCTTGGCCCCGAGTATATATGTTTCAAGTATGTAAATGCCTTTTAATATTTTCCAATTCTCTTAAATACCCTAACAAATAAAGATCTAAATATGTGAATATATAAGTATTACGTATATAATTTTTATATAAATTTGTATTTATAATAATATTAATTGATATTGTTTTATGATCTAAATTTTTGTGTTCAAACTTGTGATCAAATGAGAGAAAGTCATTAATTAGTATTACATTAGCTGTTTTTTTTAAAAAATTATTTCATTAATTAATGACTCATTATTTGACATCAACAAGAAAACATTATCCTAATCCAAATGCAATACTTATGTATAGGAAATTTCTAAATAAGAGCCTAAACTTTCAAAATAATATATAAAAATTAATCTATAGAGCATTAAAGGGTGATAAAAACAAGAAATCTTTATTTAATTTTGGATGGGTTGACACCAAATCAGAGTATCCCCTAATAATGCAAGCTCGAAGGGCTTGCCCAAGTACAAGTCTCCTCTAATATGACATGATATTTAGTATTTCCTCAATATACAGAACAAGTAATGGTGTTTCTTTTAATTAATTTTTTCTTCATTTATTTTTATTTTTATTTTTGTTTTTATTTTTATTTGTAGTTTATTTATTTTATTTTTATCATTAAAATCGAGCATGACATATATCTTTAAAGTTTACGGTATGCCATATATAAGAAAGACTAAAAATAAAATATCTAAGTGAATCAAGTCTACGCCATGTATAAGAAAGACTAAAAATAAATATTAATTAAAATCTTTTTTGGTTAAAAAATATAAATTATTTATTTAAAATTTATTTTTATATAAAATGAAAAAAAAACTTTGAAAAAGGTTAGAAGAAATGATCAAAATTAACAAAATAAAAAGAAAAAAAATATATATATATATATATATATATAAAATGAGCAATTTTGTCATTTAAAAAAAAATTGGATTAGAGGAGAGGTGAGTGTAGTTTATCAAAAAAATATAAGAAAGATTGATGTGATTTTAAAAACCTTAGAAGAACTCAATATAATTATTATAAATTTTAAAAAAATCAATCTAATTTATTTTTAAAAAATTAAAAAAAAATTGTAATAAGTCATTAAGTCTAGCCCACAGAACACTGTATCTTTCTGGGGCATAGACTTGGATGAATTTATCGAAGTCCAAAGTTTGAAAATTCAAAAGTTACACATGAAAATTTCCATACACTGTATCTAGATGGTAGATATGGATAGGTTCACCCAAGTCAAAGTTCCATGTTATGATGCACTGTTGAAGGGCCTATCCCAAGTCTAAATCTCATTTATTATAACGTGAGGTTTGGTTTCAAAAAATTTCAAAGTCTAATTATTTAAAGGATATTGTGTTTAAACTTGTGATCAAATGTGAGAAAATCATTAATTATTGTTATATTAACTATTTTTTTAAAATTATTTTATTAATTAATGACTCTCATTATTTGACACAAATTTGAACAAGAAAACATTATCCTAATCTAAATGCTATACTTACATGTAAGAAATTTCTAAACAAGAGCTCAAACTTCCAAGATAATATATAGAAATTAATCTGTAGAGCATTAAAGGGTGATAAAAACAAGACATTTTTATTTAATTTTGGATGGGTTGATACCAAATCAGAGTATCCCCTAATGCAAGTTTGAAGGGCTTGCCCAAGTACAAGTCCCTTCTAATATGACATTAGTATTTTCTCAATATGCAGAACAAGTAATGGTGTTTCTTTCAATTACTTTTTCTTCATTTATTTTTATTTTTATTTGTATTTTATTTATTTTATTTTTATCATTAGAATCAAGCATGACATATATATTTAAAGCTTACGGTACGTCATATATAAGAAAGACTAAAAATAAAATATCTAAGTGAATCAAGCTTATGCCATGAGATACCGCTATCCTTTTAGCCTACCATTTTATTGTTCATGACTGAATTATGATAAAAATTAATGAACCCAAAAATTTCAATGTTTTGTTCATTAATAACACAATAATTTCAATCAAGAGAAGTGTTAGCACCAATTGTGAAGACAGGGCCACTAGCCAAACATATATGCCACACCGCTTGTTCCTGTTTAATTTTAGCAATATTCAAGTTAATAAATAAGTCAATCTATTTGAGATTTCATGAAAAAAATTTCACCTTCCTTTTGCTTAATATCTAGAGATGACCAATTTATCTTTTTAAATAACGTATGGCATTAACTATCTTTATTGTTTATAGGGATGACAAAATGGGGTGAGTTTAAAGAGAAAATAAAAAAAAAATGGGACTGAGATGGGTTCGGAGAGAAAATTAAAAAAGAAATATGTAATAAGTCATTCAAGTCAAGGCCATGGAACATCATCTTTCTAGCCATCTAATTATTTTTTTACAAAATTGTGATAAAATTAATGAAGCCGTAAATTTCACGACACAAGTTTCAATCAAATTGATGTAGATGCCACTGTGCTTTGTCCATTTTAGTTTAATGAAAATTCCAACTTTGACAATTCAAATGTTACTTGCACAGTTGGTGCAGCTATTTAAACCCCAAACCCCTGAGCTGCAAAGAATTCAAGGGTAATCAAAATGGGACGCCTTTGTTTATTGGTGATGATGTTGGTGCTTCTAAATGGGTACTGCTGTCTTGGGTGTTGGGAGCAAGAGCGTATTGCTCTCTTGCAGATTAAAGTTGACATCAATTTCCCCAATGGTGCTTCTCTTCAAAGATGGGTGGATAATGAAACTGCTAATTGTTGTGATTGGGAAGAGATTAAGTGTAGTGTAGACACAGGACGAGTGATCCAAATCTCTCTTAATTTTACAAGGGACTGGATTTTAGGAGATTGGTATTTCAATGCCTCTTTGTTCCTTCCCTTCAAAGAACTCAGGACACTTCACTTGCCTGAAATTCATTAGTCGGTTGGGTTGAAAATGAAGGTGAGAACAATTATTTATATTTTGGGTAGAGTTGTTTGTTGTGTTGTTTTATTGACTATTCCATTTTCTGTGATAGGTTTTGAAAGACTGTCAATGTTGAGGAATCTGCAAGTAATTGATTTGAGTGGTAATAACTTCAATATTAGCATTCTATCACGTCTCAGTGGGTTTCCATCTCTCAAGTATCTATCTCTTGGTGAAAACTACTTCTTCTTGAAAGGATCGACTCATTTTAACAGTACGTGCAATAACATATACCAATACTTAATATTTCAAGCTTTTATTAATTTAACATTAATATTTTGGTCAGGCAAAATTTAATTATTATTTTATGAGATTGAAAAAAACTACATCATTGATCAATTATGCGCAGGTTCTGAAAGACTATCAAGATTGAACAATTTGGAGGTCCTGGACTTGAGTTACAATTACTTGAATGACAGTGTGCTGTCATTCTTGAGTAAGTTTTCGTAGTAAAGACAACATTGGTTTAAAAAAAAGAATGTGTATGTTTGGTTATGAGGAATTTGAATTGGAGGCAACCTAACTCAATTTAATTAGTTTATTTCACTGTCGTTGGCAGACTTAAATGATTTGATCAGTTTGAAGGAACTTTATCTAGGAGGCAATTATTACTTGCAAAGCTTTGAACCCATTCAAGGTATAAAAATTGGAATCACTTCATTGTGTTTTCCTTTTAATTTTTTTAAATGCAGGGGAAGGGTGTGATAAAATTTTAAAACTAACACCAGAGATAAAAATTTTCATTTTTCTGCAGGTTTGGAAACACCAGCCTCAAGATTGAGCAATCTGGAGATCCTTGATTTAAGTAGTAATCGGTTCAATAATTCCATTCTTTCATTTGCTGGTGGACTTTCATCTCTCAAGTCTTTATATCTAAGTGCTAATAAAATAAAAGGAACAGTTGATATGAGAGGTTAGTATTATACATTATTACATTTTCTTTCTTTGTTACTCTGTTTCTTAGCATAAAAGAAGAATCCGCTTTGTTAACTACATTAATGACCTGCTTAATGTTAATTAATTCATGCATTAATACCCTAGTAATGTTAATTTCCGTACTACCTTTTTTTCTTTCTTTCTTTCTATAGGGATATGAGCACTTAATCGTTGTAGTGATTACTCAAATCGAATATTGTGATTTTAGTTATTTTATCCTTATCTAAAAATAATGAAAAATTATACATACAATCAAACACTCACTAATTATTTAAATGATTCTAAATAATTAGGATAAGATTTTATTGTGTTGAGTTGAGTTGAATTATTTTATTATATATCGATTCACATTCGACTTATGGAAATTTGATTGAGTAATGGCAACATTTTTTCATAATATTTTAATTAACTTATTACAACTTTTAATCATTGATTCCATTTCTACATTACTCAATATATAATATAAAAAGTTAAAATAATTAAAATTAATTTTACATAATTTTTACGAAACTCTAAATAACAAATTAATTATATTATTTAGAATCCATTTTCATAGTAATTAATTTTTTAAAATTTATTCTCTATGGTGAGACTTTAAGCGAGTCCTCCTGTCGTACCACACTACTACTTCATGGTTTGAACTGAACACATTTATTAGAGCTTAGGTCATGGCCCAATCACCACATGGCTCATTACCCTCTTAACTGAGCCCAAACTGGTGGGTTGATCTGTCAACTTCAGCCCACTTGCATCTCATCCGTTAAACATTATCTCCAACTCAGATTGGATCAGATCTTGTGTGTAATTTCTATCAACCCTCTATAAGATTTTTGTTCTAAAAGAAAAAGTCACTACACTGATTGTTCTCTAGGATTTTTTTTAAGGGTAAATTAGAATGATTTTTCTTGATATTTTTCACAATTATATTTATATTTTATAAAAATTTTAAAATTACACTTATTTTTCATATTTGATTCAAATAGTTATACCAAGTCTTTAGGATTTAGCAAATAAATAAATTGTTTAATTTAGGGCATAATTAGTTGGATAATGCGATTCTTTCATCTATTAAACGTAGGTTAGTTTTGTAATCTTACTTTTCAAAATTTATGTATTCTATTGTCTTTGTCTTTTCCAGAATTAGATGCATTAACCAATTTGGAAGTTCTGGATTTAAGCGAAAATAAAATTGACAGCTTGGTGACTCCTAAAGGTATATATGTCTATTTAATTAAGGTTATTTTATTCTTAGTTTCCTATATATATATATATATATATATATATTGCTGGCATAACAATTACAGTTGTTTTGATCTCTCTGTTTCCACTCTTTAGACACCAAAATCTTGAAGAAACTCAAAGAGCTACACCTCTATGGCCTCAAGAAAATGTCAAGAAACCTATAATGATACAATTGTTGAGTTAACTGGTTCGAGTGGTTATATAATTAATTAAATAAAAAGGAAATAATATAAATTAAAGAAAAATAAATTTATGGTAATTACAACTAAAGTTACTATAAAATAGTCTAACTAGGCACTAATTTATAGCAACGGATTTAGAAAGATTTGAAACACTAATTTATGCTAAATTTGTTATAACAAGTATTTGGACATTTTACATTAAAGCTTAAACCTGAGATTTTGTTTACTTCAAATAGTTATACCAAGTCTTTAGGATTTAGCAAATAAATAAATTGTTTAATTTAGGGCATAATTAGTTGGATAATGCGATTCTTTCATCTATTAAACGTAGGTTAGTATTGTAATCTTACTTTTCAAAATTTATGTATTCTATTGTCTTTGTCTTTTCCAGAATTAGATGCATTAACCAATTTGGAAGTGCTGGATTTAGGCTACAATGAAATTGACAGCTTGGTGACTCCTAAAGGTATGTATGGCTATTTAATTAAGGTTATTTTATTCCTAGTTTCCTACAGATATATTTGACAGCTGGCATAACAATTACAATTGTTTTGATCTCTCTATTTCCATTCTTTAGACACCAAAGTCTTGAAGAAACTCAAAGAGCTAGACCTATATGGCCTCATTTCAAGAAACCTACTACAGTCCTTGGGGGCATTCTCATCCCTTAAGTCCCTCTATCTTGGGTCCAATACATTTGAAGGAACAATTACCGCTGAAGGTAATTAAGATGAATTAAAGTACTGCTTTTCCTTAATTTTAATTGCTTTACACTTTCTTATTGTAATATGGCTTTCAATGTTATTTTCATGGAATTAACTTTTTTGTTCATATACAGACTTGGGTAACTTGACCAATTTGGAAGCCTTGTTTTTGTACGATTCTTCGCCCAACAACAACTTTCTTCAAAGCATTGGAGTATTGGCTTCTCTTAAGAACTTATCCATGAGATTTTGTGAACTCAATCATACTCTGCCCACTCTAGGTAAATCGTTGCTCTCCAAAATTTTCAATTATGTTTCCTAACCTTACCAAGGTTAATGTTCATCACAACTCGACTATCATATATATTTTCATATGTGTGTGTGTGTGTGTCAACTCTTTTATTTTATTTTTTGTCTTTTTAAACTTGTAAACAAAAGTACAATTTTATTAATTTGATAGCTTCCATTTTTTTTCATGGAATTAACTTTCTTGCTCATACACAGATTGGGATAACCTGCTCAATTTGGAAACCTTGATTTTGGATGGCTCCTCACTGAACAATAATTTTCTGCAAAGCTTAGGAGTATTGACTTCTCTCAAGATCCTATCTATGCCTAATTGTGAGCTTAAGGGTTCTCTACCCACTCAAGGTAAATGGTTGCTCTCCAAAATTTTCAATTATGTTTCCTTCACCGTAACTCTTTATAAATATGTGTGTATGTGTGTGTGTGTACTTCTAACTACTCTTTAATTTTTTTATCTTCTTAAAATTAAAAAGAAAATTACAATCTATTCATTTGACAGGTTGGTGTGAACTGAAGAACCTCCAAATGCTTGATCTCAGTGGCAATCAACTTGAGGGTTTTCTACCTTCATGTTTTGGAAATTTCACCTCTCTGAGAATGGTCGATCTCTCTTCTAATCAATTGACTGGAAACATTTCTTTATCTCCCCTAACTAATCTAACCTCTCTTGAATACTTGTTACTTTCAGATAATCACTTTCAAATTCCATCTTCATTCAGCTCATTTGCTAACCATTCAAAGCTTAAGGTCCTTTCAGCTGATAGGAACACAATAATATTAGAAAAAGAGCAACAAACATGGGTTCCAAGGTTCCAATTAAAGGCTGTTACTTTGTCAAATTGTAATCTCAGTGTACCACTTCCCAGCTTCTTTTATTACCAACATAACTTGGCATTTGTTGATCTCTCTAATAACTACTTGGAGGGAAAGTTCCCAACTTGGTTGTTAGAGAACAATACAGGTCTGGAAACACTTAACCTAAGACATAACTCCTTCAGTTCTTTTAGTTTACCATTTTATCCTAATCCTAACATGTCGACAATAGATATATCTGACAATAATGTACATGGTCAAATTCCAGCAAATTTAGATTTGACCTTTCCGTCCTTGATTAAATTAAACATGTCCAATAACGCGTTTAAAGGTCGCATCCCTTCTTGTTTAGGTAATATGAAATATTTAGGACTTTTGGACCTGTCAAACAATTACTTGTCAGGGGGAATATCAGAGCAATTGGCAATGATTGGCTCTTCTTTGTGGTTCTTGAAACTATCTAATAATCGTTTGCAGGGACAACTATTTCCCGCATTTCTTAGCCTACCTAAATTGAGATATTTGTTTTTGGATGGAAATAACATTGCAGGCATGATACCAAAAAGCTTCTCTCTTATAAGCTTCCTAATGGTATTGGATGTTAGTAGTAACAATTTGACTGGCATGCTTCCAAGATGGGTGGGAAATATGGCATACCTTAGGGGAATTGTTATGTCCAACAATCACCTTCAAGGTTCTATTCCAACGCAATTCTGCAAACTTGATTTGCTCGAGTTTCTGGACCTCTCTGAAAATAATCTCTCTGGCTCCATACCATCTTGCTTGAACCGATCAAGAATTCAACATGTCTATCTAAATAAAAATAAGCTAGAAGGTCCATTGACACTTGCATTTTATAATAAACCTTCTTTGATGACATTAGATCTCAGTGACAATAACTTAACCGGCACTATTCCAACATGGATTGGTAGCCTTTCAGCATTGAGCATTCTTCTCTTGAAAGGCAATCAATTTAAAGGTAGAATTCCCATTCAGTTATGCCACTTGATTAAATTGAGCATCATGGATTTTTCTCATAATAATCTTTCCGGCCCAATACCACATTGCTTGGGTAATATTAGTTTGGGCTCAGCCACTACACTATCTAACGCAGTGTGGACTATTGGTGAAGTTTATCTAGAAGGGACTTTCTATTCTTACATGGAGAGCACAGGTGTAGGGGATTCACATGCTTCGTCCTCCATGAATGCTAGAGACCCATTATCTGAAGTTCAATTACAAGTGGAGTTTACAACAAAGAGTAACTCACTCTTATACAAGGGCAACATCCTTGATTACATGTCAGGAATTGATCTCTCTTGCAACCAATTAGTAGGTGAAATCCCACTCGAATTGGGAAATTTAAGTGACATTCGTGCACTAAACCTTTCCCATAACAATCTTATTGGGACAATCCCGGTAACATTATCAAAGCTAAAGCAAGTTGAGAGTTTAGATCTTTCCTACAACAACTTGAATGGGAGCATACCCACACAATTGATTGAGTTGAACGCTTTGGCAGTCTTCAGTGTGGCACACAACAACTTATCAGGTGCTCTACCAGAGAGGAAAGATCAATTTGGAACCTTTGAAGAAACCAGCTATGAGGGTAATCCTCTTCTTTGTGGACCTCCATTACATAAGAGTTGCACAAAAAATGGAGCAACATCACCAATGCGAAATGTCTCAAATGGGGAGGTAGAAGAGGATGGTTTTGTAGATATGGATGCTTTTTACATCACATTTGTTGTGTCTTATATAATTGTGTTATTAGGAATTGTAATAGTTCTATACATAAATCCTTATTGGCGTCAGGCATGGTTTTACTTTATTGAAGTATACATCACCTCTTGCTGATATTTGGTTCTTGACAATCTTGTTAAGTGTCCAACTTCAGAAATATGTAGCCTTTGTATTGATGCTTATTTATACATGAATAAGATTATCGTTTTAAACTTATTACTATTTGTAGAAAACTTGCAGTTCAAAAATTGTTAGTGGATAAGAAAATCTCTGCAATATATAGTCATCAACGCGATGTATTATCAGAATATTTGCCTTTGTTTCATTGAAGAGATAAAAATGTGCCTCCATAAATGTTTGCTTGTGTGTGTGTGTGTGAGTAAGAGAGAGAGAATTTACAAATTCAAAAATGCTCAAACGGTCTTTACCGAGAAAAACAAGGATAGTTGTACTAATTGCTTTCATAATAATTAAACAATGATTTGGCAAAATTTATTTGCCTTAGCAATATCCTCATCAAAAAGAAGAAGAAAAAAGGAAAATGAATACTTTTCAAATCATGATTAGGGAATGGTACTGAAATAGTTATATCCAACATACGAGGGATAAAAGCTCATCGGCTTTAATATCAAATTTGGGGCATTCACAAGCAAAATAATGTTCAAACCATCTCGATTTATAATTATCCAACCTAGTGGCAAAGCATATTGACCATTTGAAGAGGCAACCCAATATGCATCTTTATTGCTATGACGTTTTACCAATGAGATAGCTAGACAAACCTTAACAGTAATCTCTACCATAACTGCACCAATCTCCCAAGAAATAATGTTATTTGAACAAAAAGAAATCACTTCAGCATTATCATTTACAATGGTCACATTTGACAAAGATAGGGATTTAGCAATGCAGCAAGCTTGTTTGGCAGGTAACACCTCACATTGAAGTGCTAACGAAGCAACGATAGAGAATTTCTTAAACTGACTCTGATAGAAGCAATTTTCAAACAAGATGAAAAGAGCCATCACATTGAGCTTCAATTGGCCTTGAGGGGGAAGACGAAAGATTGAAAAGCCACCATCCACAGCAACAAGTCTGCCCACTACTGACACGTTACGAAGAGAGAAGAATTGTTCCCATGCTTATGTAGGCTTTACAGAGAACTAAAATAGGAGAAACTGGAACTTTTTGAAAAAGAACTTATTTTTTGGCAAACAATCCATTGTTGCCAAATTGATTTCTAAAATTGTCACTGGGAGAGCAACAATAATTCATGTATTTCCTCCCAAGTTTTGTATTGATATTGCAGAATGAGACTATATACCACCAACCCGTAGAAGTATTGTAGAGGTCTACATTCACATAACGTACCAGCATCCTAAAGGGGAACCAAACCTATGTTAGGCCATTGGTTATACTCATGCATATGAAGGAATGGCTAATGGCTAATAACGATATACTGAGATTTTTTTATTTTTATTTTTTTAGATCAAAGGAAAATCATTTCCCAAGAATATTTATTCACAATATATATGAAGCATACTACCATATTTTCCATCAGCTTTAATAGTGATTTGGAACTTGGAAGGTTTCTTTGAAAGTAAAAAGGGTCTGATACAAGGTGATCCTCTTTCCCCTTATTTATTCATCATTGCAGTTAAGCCATCATCCATATCAATGAATATAGCTTCTCCTACCATCCTAAATGTGACAAGCTGGGTATTTCCCACTTGTGCTTTGCTTATGACTAGTTTGTTTTATGCAGAGCTGATGTGAATTCTTTCTCCACCATCAAAAGAACTTCGGATGAGCTCAAATCCATGGCTGTCCTCACTCCAAATCAACAAAAATCTCTGGTGTTCTTTGCTGGGGTTCATCAGAATATTAAACCTCTATTACCTCAACTTAGATCATTCAGATCCCTGAAGGTGAATTACCTATTAGATATCTGGCAAAGTGATTTAATAAAAGTGCAGAGTGTCATAGGCCACAACAATCAAACTACCAACAAGCTCTAGTTTGATTGGTATCTCCCCCATCTCTCCATATGGGAGGTTGAGAGTTCAACTCCTCTAAGGAGCAAAGTGGTGTGTATGTGTGTGATTCACCTATCAAAAAAAAAAAAAAAACATCTTGTCAGCTACTAACCAGTATTCCAAGAATTTGCATTCTGAATATTGGGATATGGTTTCCAGAATAGTTAGAGGGCTTACACAGATGAAATGCAGACTGTAGGCCTGTTTGAATGTCTTCTTAAATTAAATAGTCCCATCCATGTTTTACATAACATTCTAGTACAAAATTCTTATTCTTGAACTAATCCATTTGAGAAAATAGTAGCCATCTCAATAATAATGCTAATTTGCTTCGCTAAAATGCTACTAAATTGTAAATTGTAAATTGAAATTGTTCTGGCTATGCTAAATCTGGGAGAAAGCAATTCAATTTAGACTTCTCTTTTTTAGGAAGAACACTAAAATTTCTAATCCCCTGTAAAAACAAACCATACTCTGTTCAAAACAATCAATTCCCAGAAGATCAAACAACTAGATGGGAAGAACCAGAAGTGTCAAAACACCATAAGTGCATACAATAGCCTGTTCCAAGTATCAGGCACTCCAGGCAGGCACCAGTGGCTGCAGTCAGCCAAACGTGCCGGTCGCGGCTTCCCTTCCTTTGTTGCATACACAGTTGGATGTGCATCTCTTCTAGACTGAGATAGCTTTGTGATGTTCAAGTACCTTACCGGTGTCGTCATCCCTCCTATTACCCTCTCAGCAATCTCTATCACTGGCATTGGAAATAAAGCTACATAAGACTCATCCATGATAGGTTCTGTTACATTGTAGCACCAGTGTTTCCCTTTGTGTTCTGGGGAAATGCTTCTGAAAGCAACTGTTGTTTCTGTTGAATTAAGATTCTGATCAACCCAACTGGCCCAAGTCTTCATGGCCATCTCAAATGCTACTTCAATTTCCATCTCCTCCACAGAATTTCCCTCATACTGATACAAGTCCCACCTGCAATTTTCTCTCATTAGACACAATTTTGCCAAACCCCCATGTTTGAAGTTGATTAACTTGACTGTAATTACAAGACTTACGCTCTAAACTTTCCGTGGTGTGACCACCAATGGCCAGTGTTGAATACTATAATGTCAGCACCGCGCCAACGCTGAGCTGAGGCATCAATTGTGTCTAGACTCATAACTCTAGTGCCATTGGCTTGATTTGTGTCCAACTGTATAGAAATGGGCTCCAGTAGAACTCTACAGAACAGTTATAATCCTGTAACAGCAACAGCCAAAATGCAACCCCAGCTCAGCTTTCAATCTATACAACTACAATACATCAAACACTTCTATGATGAAACTGATTTCTTGCCTTTGCTGTAAATACTTTGTAGGCACCATTTCTGAAATTGACATTAGCTTGTGAGGAAGGAATAGCAGAGTAAAGGAGGCAAGCAAGACACTCCTATTGGTTTCTGTTGAGGGAGTCTCCAACAATAATTACTCTCTTCCCTCTAAGTCTCTCCAACATGTCTACGCCATTAAACCTATAAACCAACCATTCCATGTCACAAGGAACCAGAATAAAAACATATCTCAGATTTTTATTTTTAGCAGAAAATATTAAAAAAATAAAAGAAACTACATATATAGGCAAAATAAAAGCTTGGAGGTGTGTTTATACACACAGGGACATATGGTTAGGAAATAAAAGTTGCTATATATTAAATGACACCTTGGAATCTCACAATCGTTAGCTTCCCAAAACCAGTTTTGGTGCCTCACATCTGTCCTTCCATTCCTCTTACAGCTTACCTGATCACTGAGAAACGGATAGAGGGACTCATCATATACGTTTACCGTCGGCTTGTAGACCCATTTGCCGTCGAAGATGTTGCATTTCACGTCTGTTGCCTGGTTCATTGATTTTCCATTTTCAATGAAGCTATGGTTTGAGAACTCAACGTTGGACATGAAAGAACTATCATCATTTTTCCGGTTCATCGGTTCCCCATTTTGAATGAAGCTTAATGGGTTTGATAACTCACCGTTGGACACTGAAGAACTATCATCACTTTTCTGGCTCACTGGTTTCCCATTTTCAACGAAGCTTGATGGGTTTGAGAACTCAACATTGGACATGGAAGAACTATCATCATTTTTCTGGTTCATTGGTTCCCCATTTTGAATGAAGCTTGATGGGTTTGAGAACTCAACATTGGACATGGCAGAACTATCATCATTTTTCTGGTTCACTGGTTCCCCATTTTCAATGAAGCTTGATGGGTTTGAGAATTCAACGTTGGACACTGAAGAACTATCATAATTTTTCTGGTTCACTGTTTTCCCATTTTCAATGAAACTTGATGAGTTTGAGAACTCAACGTTGGATATGAAAGAACCATCATCATTTTTCTGATTGACTGGTTCCCCATTTTGAATGAAGCTTGATGGGTTTGAGAACTCAAAGTTGGATATGAAAGAACCATCATCATTTTTCTGATTCACTGGTTCCCCATTTTGAATGAAGCTTGATGGTTTTGAGAACCCAACATTGGACATGGAAGAACTATCGTCATTTACAGCATACTGGTTGTGATGAAGGCACAGTAGTAAGACGCAGCAGCCCATAAGGCTTGCAAATGTACAGAGCTTCCACCTCTCATTGATGGTGGAAGTGATCTCCATGGCCGTCACTTTTTGGGTCACTAGACTTTCTAGTGCATTTACAAGTTTAAGGAGAGAATCAATAGTCCGTGAGAGGTGGGTTTAATACTGATTTACGGTGGTCTTAAAATGGGTTATCAAAAAGGTAGTTAACCATAAAGATATCTGTAATCATTTCTTATGATAATCACACTCAGAAACTCAAGGAGTATTTTCAGTGTACCAGAGTAAATGTGGATGGCATTCAGGTAATTTTATTTTTGGGTAGGGGTAATTTTGGAACCAGAATATTTTTGAATTTTTTTTGGTTCACTTCATTTTTTTTTATTTCCTTTACTTACATATTTTTGGTACAATGAACTTTTACTTGATTTTTTTGATTTTGGGCTTAATTGTTTGACTCAGTGGTAGTAGTTAGATATCAGATACTAATGTTTTGTTTTTTATTTATTTATTAAAATGATAAAATATTAAAAAAAATAAAAATTAATGGAACCCTTCTTTCTTGTGGGTTGACCTGACCTTCTTTTTGATTTATTTTCTGATTTCCACGAGCTATTTTTTTTTTATACTTTGATTTGGTTGATCACTCTTGATTATTTCCTTTGACAACAACATTCTCAGTGCACTTGAGTAGTTGATAGGCTAATAGTTGTCAACTGCAGCAATCAAAAACAAGTATAGCATGTATTAGGTGACCTTAGCCACTTTTGCTTTCAAATATTTGGTGGATAGTAGATCAACCAAATCAACTTTCAGGATAATAAATTAGTTAGAGTGATTTTAGGGTAACTAAACCAATTATAAGTTGCCAATCCGATATATAATGCTTTTTTTTTTTTCATTTAATGCAATAATTCAGTCACAAGATTGAATGTGATTAGTCTGATTTATAAATTAAGTTCATACAAAAACTTCTCAAATTAGTAAGGTTTGATGATCAATTTCTAGCATTACTTTCAAATTAGGGTATGTTTGGGTAGCTAGAAATCAAAGTTTTGCTAGTGCTCTCTAGCCAATGCTCATCTCAATAATATTCTATGTATTTGTCTGAAAATGTAGCATTTCTTTGTACTATAAAAAATGACCCACATTCCAACCCCCCCCCCCTCCCTCCTTTCTGAGACAACAATAGATACAGTATCTCATAATCCCTGGTTTGGGGAAGGAGGGTTTGAGTTTTAACTGGAAAAGGGCAGTGGCCCCCAATGGAGGATCTTTTCTCATGAGACTAATCAAACCAAGACAACCCTTTGACTGGTCGACCTTTTAACTACCCCCATCCAACATTACAACAATGTTCACAAAATCTGGGCCATTTTATTACCCAATAATCTGCTCCATATAAAACTGGTTCTATGTGTGTGTGTTTGTTAAGTCATTGTTGACTTGCCTAATTAATTATCCATTAAAAAACTAACCATGTTGACTATTATCTTAGCAAGAAAAAAGGTAATAAACACCCACCATTAGCTAATCCCCCCAAAAAAGATAATTACTATCCATGTTCATTATTATCTACTACCACAGGATGCTCTCTACTCTCAAAATAAATTCCTTCAAAAAGCTTTTGATTCTTAGGAACACACCACTCTCTTTCTGTCGCAAAGTCTCACCAATTGCATCATACACATAGAATAAAAGGGAAATAAAATTTGGTTGTTACACCTATGAAAGAGGAAAGTGACTGGAGTGAGAAAGAAAGCATTAGGTGGAGTGCATAGCAGCACATGACATTGGGGGGGGGGCCTAAAAATTTCCAGGTTCGACAAATTTTTTTTTATTTTTAGGACTTGGGCTAAAAAACTCAAACCTAAATTCATTTCGGACTTTTGGGATAGACAGAGGCCCAAACATGAGGAACCCAAGCCCAACTTGAACCCGACCTCCATTTTATACTTTTTAGTATAAAAATTAAAAATCATTTGATTAATTGTAAAATGCATCTCTACCATTCATTTACATACACATATATCTCTTGTTTAATTTCTAATTCTTAATAATTCAAGGTGATAGATTTCTATAGTTATACACGATCTACAAAATAGATGAAATGCTTGTTAGTTTTTATTGACAATTTGAGAAAAATTCTAGTCCGGATTCGAGTTTGGGTTTAACCCGATACTAGTAATTTTAATTCGGATTGCGTATCTGGGGCTGAAAGTCGGGGTCGGGCCAATTGTCACAAAACTTGGTCTGAGTTTAGATATGCCTCAACCCGATCCCAATCCCAATCCCGGCCCACCCAAATTGCTCCCCCATTTACACTCCAGTCATTCTCTTAATTCATTGAAATAAGGCTAGTACTTGAAGGACATGTTTGTTTTGTACTTAATGCTGAAAATGAAATTTCAGCCGAATTCATCTTGAGTGCTATTTTGGAACGTTGCGGAGCGCATGTTTTATACGAACTAATGAGGTCGTAAAGAAATTATTTCTGCGCATATATTACACGGACCAATAAAATTACGGAGATCTCGTATCTGCAACTCTCCTTAGCAAAATTCGTTCATATTTGGGTTCATTGGAGCCCTGCATTATAGGGTGCATTCAATGATGAATCACTGCACATGTCCTTGTCATAAAACAGTGGGTTAAACAAACTATTGGGCTTGAGAAGAAGCCCGACAAAACCACTCAATTCACAATTTTGGGCCTTTTGATTAGCCCAAAGACAGATCACCTCATACAACAAAAATTTTAAGGAAAAGCTAATGACACACTTCAATATGAGGTGAACAAAAAATGCAATGTTTTTAAGAGGTAATGAGGTATAGAACAACATTGATGTTAAAAAAATATTGTTAATACTTTGAAAAAAATTAGATAAATTTTACAATAAAAAAGTGAGATGTGTTAAAAATATGTAAAAAAATGTGTGCTCATTATATAATTATTTGAAATAATTCAAGAATTTTGGAAAACAAAATGCACGAATTATTCGTAATGTTTGAACATAATGTTAGAAAATTTCAAATATTTAAGATAAATTCAGAATTTATTGGTTTGATAAAAATATAGAGAGAGTTGAAAAATTCCGAAGATTTTGAAAGTTTTAAAAAAAAGTTGTTACTATGATCAAATAAAGTGAGTATGTCTATTTACCCATTTAATATACTATGATTTGGAGATATTGTAGTGTGCATCACTTATTCTAATTTCGGAATATCAATTGTGTCGTGTTCGGTTGAAATGTGAGTATTCAATTATAAGAGTTAACCCAAATACGATACAATCAAAACTCTCGATTCTAACGCTACTTGTATATTACAAAAGTAATATTACATGAATTTAACCTATTTAAAATCCGTTTCAACACACTTAACATGTACAATTCGTTTCAACACGCTTAACTTGTTCTTCTTCTTTCATTGTGTTTTTTCTATTTACAATTTCATTGATCTAAAATTATGAATTTATTATCAAAAAGAAATTATTTGTTTTCTAAACTACCTTTAATTTTTTTATATTAATACTTATAATACAAAATAATATTAGTTTTTTTTATATACTTATAAAAAATATTAGCAATTACATTTATTAATATTTATAATACAAAATATCTTTACTTATCCATGATAGAATGGATTAATTGTTACAATCTATTAAAGGCTAACCCGATATGTAAAAATAATTGTGTTAATCATGTCAACAAATTCATTTATATTCAATCCAAACCCACCAATTCTATATAGTATTTGAGTTGTTTTATCATGTTATATCATAAAATTGACACTCTCAAGCCAACTAATCCATTATTAATTATTTGCTTAACATTTTCCATGTCTTTCGAGTACAAAAAGGTACAAAATTAAGTAAAGGGTTCAACTTTTATACACGTTCTTCAGTTTAATTCATCAAGTTTTTTAATCATTTTCTGACAACGTGTGATTAAAAATTAATTCTTTGATAAACTTTTTAGAAGAAATTACATTAAACTGTTGTCCCTATTATTAAAAGAATTTGAAAAACTTAATTACTAAAATTGAGCCACAGGCAAATGCAGCCAATTCACATTTCAAGAGCATTTGAGAGGGTGACCAAAGCATGTTCCAATTTCAAGATGAGAAAGGTTACAGTAATAAAAATTCATGATTTAGTTAATGCGTGTAGCATACGTCCTGACTAGCATTCTCTTCCAGGTTACACTGTGCAAAGGCAAACAAATGATGGTGGTGACTCCATAAGTCAATTCTATCAAAGAAAACTGCTCAAGTGGGCCAGACTTCTTTCACAGGAAAAAGTAGATACTGCCCATAAAGCCCAATTTCATCGGTCATGCCTTGATTATCACTTCCACATTCTTTTCTTTTTCTCGAACTAAAATATTTTGGTGCATTGGTATGGTGCATCCAATAATTATCTTTTAATAAAATTTTTGAAGCACTTTTCTTTTTTAAAAAAAATAAATAAATAATATTTATAATTCTTGCTGAAAAGAAAAAAAAAAGTAAAAAATGAATGTGTACGTATTTAAAACTGTTCCTTAAAAGTGATTTTTTTATAGGATTATTAAACTCACTTTTAAAAGAAATAATATATGTTAGGACAGATACAACTATGTATAAATATACATGTGAATATATATATATATATATGTGCATATATTAACATTTACATGTGCTAATATAATACAGAATAATATTAATTAGGTATATAGATATATGACTGTACAAAAGGAATTTATAAGTACGTCAAAATAAAAGTATTATTTTGGCGCATATCAAAGACAAAAGCTGAACCAAATTTACCAAATCATGCTTGAGAATTTTTTTTCCTTTTTTTTTTTTTTTTTCTGAATACAAATTTTAAGGAGACGGAAGTCAAATTTAATGTGTGAAATATCAAACTCGAACTATACGTGTAAAGAGATGACACTATTTTTTTTTTTTTTGAGTATAATGATGAAAAGGAGGAAAACTATTTTAAATGTATGTATGCACACGACATGAGGTTCGAATTTTGACTTGCCGTATTAAAAAAAAAAATTTAAGCAACTGATGACATTATTTTTACTCTGAATAGAACCCTAAAGTAAATTCATGTACGAAGTTAACATATTCATGTTGAGTTATATTTAGTGTTGTTGTCAATAAATAATTCACCTTTGAAGTAGTTTATTGTAGATCTTGCAATAACATTGTTGGTTGAATTAAAAGGGTTGTAGTTGGGCAAATGTAACTGAACCATTAATATGGCACAACACAAGCTTCGTTAATTGGGGACTTGTCTGACCCCTCTTTATGTAATACATTAACTTTGGGTTGGGCAATTTTGAACACTTGCCATTTAACCCATCCCACCAAGCCAGGAGACCTATTTGGCAGCCTTGAAAAATGTTACTTAATCCATTGTAACTTTCAAATAATACATTCCATGTTGGAATCCCACATTAAATACGGATGATATTTATACTAAATTTATAAAAATGACAGCACGACATTTTTATCAGAGTTCTCTTTATAGACTTAATGTTGAAAAAGACAAATTATAAGAGTTCGTTACTGAGTTGAAAATTTAGGCAATAGTTTGACAGATCAAAATGGATAATATTTTACAATATTTTTAGATGAAAATTGGGTCGCACATCTAACAATATATATAATGACTCGAGAGAATAAATTATATGATCGGATGTCAACGACAAATGGATAAAATTGAGAAAACCAATCAAAATAATATAAGGTCTTAAATATCACTGCCATTAGTAAAATGTATGGTTCAAATGGATTTCGCATTAAAAGCATGAGGTATTCTGAGCAATAGTGTGAGTTGGGGAACACTGAAAGAAACTGTGTGTAGAATGGGGCCAGGGGTGTCTTGAATGTTCCAACCTTAAACAAAATGTTAGGAAGAATAGCATGAAAACGGACTTAATTTTTTATATTATTTTGTATAAAGTAACTGTTCTTGAATTTAAATTTACATTTCAATGGATAACACTTTTTATAATCGATAATGATAGTAAAATAATAAGACAAGGTCACAATCAATCATCAATGATATTTTCTCCAATTTGGAGGTTTTGTGACCAACTTGTGGGAGGATTCATTGTGTTTCACTGCTTTATGGGAGTGATTTATCAATACTCCATGGGAGTGTTTTGTGATTGAGGTTGACATTCAAGAGAGAGTATATAATGGTGCTAAGGCACATGGAGGATGGTGAGTTGGCAACATCACCCATATCTTCGTTGGCTATTTCCTCTCTTCTATCACAATTAGCCTTCACAATTCGACAAATTATTGAATCATCAGTTCTAAAACTTCTAATGATTCTAACAATTAAATAATAGATCACATGTATTTAAGATATGAGTGAGTTGGCAACATCACCCATATCTTCGTTGGCTATTTCCTCTCTTCTATCACAATTAGCCTTCACAATTCGACAAATTATTGAATCATTAGTTCCAAAACTTTCAATGATTCCAACAATTAAATAATAGATCACATGTGTTTAAGATACGAGTGGGTTGGCAATATCACTAATATCTTAGTTGGGACTATCGAACAATTTCTTTCAATATCTAATCAAAGAATATGACCAGTCTTGTTTTAATATACATATGTGGGGTGGGACTATACCCATCCCACTCACATCTCTACAAGTGAGAGTGGGAATAAGAATATTATATATAGACACACATACACACACACATATATATATATATATATGACACGCACATAAATTAATTCCCTATAATTCAAAATGTGAAACTAATACTCATTGTAGTATTGAACAAAGTGGTAATGTTAGATTTTTTGTAAAATAAATAAAAGTAATCATGAATGACGTATCATAAATTTGGAGGTTTCAATTTCAATTCATTATATTTAACAAAGTCATAAATTTTTGAACTAAATTTATTATCATCCGATCAAACTGTAAAAAGACAAATTGTAATTTTTTTTTATAATTTAGGTTTTTTTTTTTTTTTATCTTCAAGAGGTGTTTTTGAATGGGTCAGATATGTCACATGTCAATGCACTCTTTCAATAATATCCTGTCACATATAATAGTTTCACTAAAAAAGATGAGCTATATTATACATGGTAAGATATTATTAGATAATATATTGACACCTCACTTTACTAATCCATTCAAAAAAATTTAAAATAATAATATAAATTTTTTTTATTAAAATGAATTATGAAAGTCAGATCGTTGCGAATTACCAAAACAATCCTCGTATCAAAATAAAATGGTGTCAAACTATAAAGGGTATAAGCGTATTTTGACCTTTATGAAATGAGTGAGCCGTCAACCATTCAGCCAATCACGGCCAGGGCCAGCAAGAGAATAATACCACCCTTGACCCACAAAACAACTTTCTAAACAACTGTAAAGTAAAGGTCCACACTCCATTTAAAAGAACAAGAAGAAAACAATTTGAAATTCGCATAGTTGGTACCTCAAAATGAAATCATCATTATATGAAATAAAATAAAAAATAATTACTTGAGTCAAAATAATGCTTATAATAATTTTTAATCAAATATTTATTTTATAAAATAAATATTATAAATTATATTAAATAAAAATTAAAATACACATTTATATAATGCTGATTCCACCATATAAAAAAAACTAATGACTATTGCAATCACGGAAGGAAGTTCACATTGTGGTTGGCAATTAATTAAGAATGAAAGAAAAGTAGAAATCTCTGCAATAGTGCCTAATATTTCTGAAAGCAGAAATGACAAGCTGGAAAACTAGATTGAACTATGATGGTGTCAACTTTTATATTTCAATCATGCCCTTTTGATTCAAAAACTCGGGGAAAGGTTGACTTAGATATAGGATTACAACTGTGGGTGCCAGTAATGAGTTGATAGATTGATTTACTTAGAGTTTTGTCCTTCAGAAAATTAAAATAAAGCTTTGGAGAATAAAAAGAATAGGTTATTGAATTACTTCTAAAATTTAAGGTTGCGTTTGGATAAAAATTCAGATATGATTTTCTAAAAATTTTTTCTGAAATGTGTTTCAAAATTTTGTAATTGATTTTTTGAAAATTGTGAAAATACGTTTGGTTATGCTAATCAGAATTTAATTTGTGAGTTAAAAATTGTAAAAATGCGTTTGAATATAATAATATTTGAATTTATATACACCAAAAAGTTGAAGTATTATTTACCTCTGCCCAATCTCTAACTTATAATTTATTATGTTTGAACATATTTTAAAATTTATTAATTTATTAATTTAATAAATTCAAAACAGAGGAGCGTGTTGTTTATGCCAAACGCCTATTAATCAAAAGTGAGTGTGTTGTTTGAATGGCTCTGTTGTAGGACACTCCCATCTCAACCCATGAATGTAAAAAAAGGGTTCAAAATTCTAGTTGCTGGCATGACAAGCAAAGCTCCATGGATAGGGACACAAATTCCACTAGAATTTTGTCGAGTCCATTTGTATTTATTGATTCTCAGACAAGAATAGTCCCCATACCCTTTTTTCCCTCTCACTTTCCTCTTCTCTGTCTCAATATATAAATTGTGTGTATATATATATATATATATATATACGTGTGTGAGCGTGTGTATATAAGGGTGAAGTCGAAGCTGGGGCTTTGAAGCTGAACAAAATCGATCAATGGTGACCTTGAAAGTTGGGACCAGACCACTATGGGTCAGTCTTAGGGCTGCAGTATGGCTTCAGATTGCATCTGGGAATGCTTATAACTTTCCTCTTTATTCTCATTCTCTGAAATCAGTTCTGGGTTTCAACCAACGCCAGTTCACTGTGCTCGGAGTGGCCAACGATATCGGCGAGAACGTCGGCCTCCTTCCTGGCATCGTCTGCAACAAATTTCCACCATGGCTTGTCCTCTTAACATATTTTAAAACAGAGATGGCGGGGGAAGATTTTTGAAAATTTTTAAAAAGGTTCAAAATGTATATTCAGAATCAATTTTGAAACATAATATTTGAAAATTCTATCCAAACATAAATTCAATTTTCAAAAATTTTGAAACAGATTTTGAAACACTAACCAAACAGGGCCTAAGAGTTTCAAAAGAAAAAAAAATTGTTAAAAGAAGAAGAAGAATATGTTTACACCCTACATGAAATGTTTTTACTAGGGGTGTCAATTTTTAACATGACACGACAGCACGACTCGAATATGATACGAAGTTAATGAGTTTGGGTTTAGCATTATTGAAATTTGGAGGCCCAACTCCCAATTAGCTCATCCTTAAAATTCAGGTGTTAAGGAGAGGTAGAGAGGGCCCTTATATATAGACCAGATGAGCTAGAGACAGGCGATGTGGGACAATCCAACACGCCTCCTAGACCACATTGCCCGCCAGGTGAAGGTGAGCGCGCCCTGTGCGTCTAGCCCAAAGTTAGAGCTCTTGCCTGACTCTGATACCATATTGAAATTTGGAGGCCCAACTCTCAATTAGCTCATCCTTAAAACCCAAGTGTTAAGGAGAGGTAGAGAGGGCTCTTATATATAGACCAGAGGAGCTAGAGACGGGCGATGTGGGACAATTCAATACGCCCCCTGGACTACATTGCTCGCCAGGTGAGGGTGAGCGCGCCCCGTGCGTCTAGCCCAAAGTTAGAGCTCTGGCCTGGCTCTGATACCATATTGAAATTTGGAGGGCCAACTCCCAATTAGCTCGGTCCTTAAAACCTAGGTGTTAAGAAGAGGTAGAGAAGGCCCTTATATATAGACCAGAGGAACTAGAGACGGGCGATGTGGGACAATCCAACACGCCCCCTAGACTACATTGCCCGCCAGGTAAGGGTGAGCGCGCCCCATGCGTCTAGCACAAAGTTAGAGCTCTGACCTGGCTCTGATACCATATTAAAAATTTGGAGGCCCAACTCCCAATTAGCTCATCCTTAAAACCCAGGTGTTAAGGAGAGGTAAAGAGGGCTCTTATATATTGTGCAGGTGGGCTGTGCAAATGCGATGTGGTATTAACGCTGAGGACAATCCAACACACCCCCTTGACCTCAGCGGCCTACAAGACTGGTTGCGGCAACGTCCAACAGAACTGGCTGTTGGGATAGGCTGAGGTAAAAACCCAACCTGGCTTTGATACCATATTGAAATTTGGAGGCCCAACTCCCAATTAGTTCATTCTTAAAACTCAGGTGTAAGGAGAGGTAGAGGGCCTTTATATATAGACCAGAGGACAACCCAACAAGCATAAATGGGTTTGGATCATAAACAGGTTGATACGTATAACATGATTAATAAACAGGTCGGGTTTGGGTTTTACTAGTGTCAACCCGTTTATCACGACTTAACACGTTTAATTATAAAATATATTATGAGTTCAGGTAATTCATCTCACATCAAATATTTATCAAAGTTTTGAGATTTTCTATTTATAAAAGAGGTTTCTACTTTGATTTGACCTATATCCAAAGTTACTAAACTTGAAAATTATCTATACATATTAAAAGATAGGTAAATTTTTTTATTTAAAAAATAAAAAAATTAAAATAAACGGGTTAAGTGTGTCGACACGTATAACCTGTTTAATATATGGGTTGGATTTGGGTTTTGAAATTTGACACGATTAATTAATAGTGTGGGGTTTGGGTTAACATATATTTTCGAATATATATGTCTTGACACGACACTATAACACGAATTGACACCCCTAATTTTTACTGTAGATTGGTTTATGTCAAGGACTGATGGGTAATGCTCCATCCCCCCCCCCCCCTTTCCCTCCATTTTTTTTTTAGCCCCTTCCAAAATTAGAAAAGAAAGGAGGAAAGAAAAGAAAGGAGGAAAAAGAATATGAGTTAATGATTGCTCCTCCCCCACCCCAATACCTCCTCCTCTTATTTATTTATTTATTTACAATCAAATTAATCAACTAAATCAAAGAATCTCTCAAATATCAGCCATGAATTAATAAACCAATTCAGTTCAAGATCAAATAAAAATAATGCTAATATTTTTTAAATAAAAATAAGAAAACTTGAATCAATAACCTTTCTTTAATGAAAATGACATGGAATTAACGTTAGTTCTAGATAAGAAAATGCTCACCTTTTCCCCCCATTTTTTTTCCTATAAAAAGTGCTTTTTTATTTTATCATTTTCACTAATAAACTAAAACAATATTTTCATGTCTTAGAAAAACCCAAATAAGGAAGTAAATTATCACTATATTATCTTGTTTTCTAATTTCTTTCATTTCTCAAAAAAGACCTAATTGATAAATCACATGATGCCATGTGAGCAAAAATCACTAGTGTCTTCTTGAAAATTAACATATAGTGACATAACATTATGTGATAGTCCTAGTTTAATAAATCAAAGCCAAAATTTCTGGTGTCCATTCCCAAGGTTTGAATCTCAATCATGATCTCTCTCTCAAGGGAACACAACATTATATCATAGCCCTTAGTGAGATCATCACTCCAATCTTAATGGGGGAGTCTGGGACAGATGGGGGCATTAATTTGAAACTTGCAATTTAAAAGGGGCAATAAGTAATATACAACCAACCATCAAATAAGAAACTTGATACTCTGGATTAACTGGACTTAGAAATTCATATTCCATTTCATATATATTAGCAGAAGAAAATAACTTTTAAAATGGATTTTTCTTTTCTTCCCTCTACTTTTTGAATCAAAATTATGATGATTTTATTAATTTTTTTTTTAAAAAAAAGAATTGATCCGACCCCACATATACGGCAACCCAAATCCATCCAAGGTTTCACATTGCATCTCAAAAAGTAAATTTAGGACTCTGTGGCACATACCATGTGCAGCCTCCAAGCTTTTCTCTGTCTGTCTGTCTGTCTTTAGATTATATATATGCATTACATGAACTTTTTCATAACACCTCGTCCCTTTCTTCATTATTCTGGATCGAAATCCAAGATGGGTTTCTTGTTCAGAGTCATGTTTCTATCTCTATATCTGTTTTCACACCAAACAAAGGCTGAGCATTACAACAATGCTAGCAGTTCAACAGGTAGAAAGCTTGCTAGTGGGTGCAATTTCTTCCGAGGAAAATGGGTATACGATGCTTCATATCCTCTGTATGACTCTTCAAGCTGTCCCTTCATAGATCCAGAATTCAACTGCCAAAAGTACGGTAGACCTGATAAATTGTACCAAAAATACAGATGGCAGCCCTTCTCATGTGACCTACCAAGGTATAGTGCTCTGCTCGTCATTCTCTCTCTCTCTCTCTCTCTCTCTCTCTCTCTCTCTCTCTAAAATGGGTATCAAAATGGGGGTGATGCAGGTTTAATGGGTTGAAATTCTTGGAGAGATTAAAGGGGAAGAAGATCATGTTTGTGGGTGACTCACTGAGTTTGAACATGTGGGAGTCTTTAGCTTGTATGATTCACGCATGGCTGCCAAATGCTAAGACCACAGTGACATGGAGGGGTATCATTGGTTCGGTTACATTTGAGGTGAGTTTGGTCTGCTTCTCCTCACTTTTCGTATTAACTTAGCAAAAATCATTGCTTGGTACATTGCATGCGAGAAGTAATAATAATTTATAATTAATCAAAATCATTCACTTGTCCATGTTTCCAGACCATATCATGTCTTGCCTTTATTTGATCATAGCTTTTGTGAAGATAAAGTTCTCTATACATTTGTAGTATGTTAATTAATTCAGTCATTTTCAGTCCAGTTTTGCTAGTTGCGCTCTGTCATAGTGTTGCCTAATTGAGTGGTGACTAGGCTAGGTGAGTGAGTTCAGAGAGTTTGGAATTCAACTGGGTTAGAGAGAGAGAGAGAGATGCATGAAAAGGGTAAATGGCAGTTGTGCAATTATTGGATTTCCAAATTTCTTCAGTTTGTTAATTTTCTTGGGTCAATAATTAAGTGCTTAAAAAGTATTATAGATGAAAAACACTTTTTCACAACACTTTGAAATTTTTAGGCGGCAGCACTATTTACATGTCATTTTTGAATTCTATGCGTTATATAAAAATGATTTACTTAAATTAATTGGAATAGTAACTTGTGATCATTAAAAGGAAAATATAGTTAATTCAATTCCCAACACCAAATGATTTGTGGATGATATAATGGACACAGTAATTAAAAACATTTTTTCAGTGTTTTAACCCAAAAAAAATGTTAAAAGGAAATGATTTGTGGGGTTAATTGTTTCTCATTTTTAGTGGAAGAAATATAATTGAAAAATACTTTATAAAACTCCTCCTTTATTTATATTCTAAGGGAGTGTTTGCATGTTTTTCAATATTGATTAAGTCGTGTCTAATTTTAATATTTGTATAATTTGATTTTATTTACGTTTTAAATATTTGTTAAAACAAATAGTTATAAGTTTAAACTGGCGCCAAACCTAACACTATAATCAACCTTAATTTTCCTTCCATCTTCTCATGTTAATTAAGACTCAAACTATCTGTTAATATACCATTCCTTGATACAAAAAGTGACATGCGAAAATTGGACCACCTGTGACAATCCACTTAGCCGGGTCAGACAGTTAATAACACATGGACCACCTTGTACCCACAAATTGACCTTTATATTTGATTGATAAAACTCTGTCCTTCTCTCTCTCTCTCTATATATATATATATATACATATACATACATACACTACGGTTTTAATCTCCTTTAGTTGTTTTCTTTGACTTTATCCTTATAATTTGTTATCCCATCCACAATAATTCAACACTACATGCTACTGAAAATTTATCCCATGAATTACATTACACATTTCAACAATTCCATTATGTCGAAAATCATCAAATTTCAAAATAATTTCTTAATATAACTGAAATTTCTGAATTATTTCAAAATAATCACGAGAGAAGAAAATATTTTTCTTATTTTCTTACCATGATTTTCTTAGGAAATTGTCTGCTATATCAAATCTGTGTCTATGTCCCGAGGCAATTTGATCTCATCAGGAAATCATGACTGTTTTAGGACACTTGTGTCCCACACACACGGTCCTGATCAAGCCACCTTTGACTGGCGGAATATGTGTGTGTACAGGATTATGGAGTTGAGTTGCTGCTCTACCGGACACCGTACCTCGTAGATATGGTCGATGAAAAAGTGGGTCGGGTCCTGAAGCTGGACTCGATCCGAAATGGTAACGCATGGAAGGGAATGGACATGCTGATCTTTAACACGTGGCACTGGTGGACCCATACTGGAAGTAACCAACCGTATGATTGATCTATTCATACATCTGCTGTTGAATTTAATTATATATATAGATATATATATGATGGAGGCATAATCAAATGGACTGTATTGCAGATGGGATTACATACAGGTGGGGACCAAAATGAAAAAAGACATGAACCGTCTGATTGCTTACTACGAAGGGATGACCACGTGGGCAAGGTGGGTCAATCGAAACGTTGACCCTTCCAAAACCAAAGTCTTCTTGCAGGGGATTTCCCCCACCCATTACTTGTAAGCAAGCTCCTCGTCCAATCATTCTACTTGTGTTTATTTAAATTTAAAATTTATAAAAATTAAATTCTTCTAAAAGATTTAATTTTTTTGTTTTTTTAAAAAAATTTAAAAATTAAGAAATGAATCTCTAATTTTTTTTTTTTTTAATTTTCATAAATCGTCCCAAATTTCTAATTCCTCCCTCCTAAATACAATTTTTGGACTGATGTTATACACATCATAGTTCAATATGGAATGGAAGCATGAAGGGTGGAGTGATAGATTATTAATCCATTAACTCAATTGATTTGTGGAAGCAGAGGCAGGGAATGGGGTAAACCAACAAAGTCATGCTATGGTGAGAAACAACCATTCTTTGGTAAAAGGTACCCTGCAGGCACACCTCCGGCTGCCATTGTTGTCAACAAAGTGTTGAGCAGGGTTAAGAAACCGGTTTACTTGCTCGACGTCATGACTCTCTCGCAATATCGGAAAGACGCACACCCCACGCTTTACAGCGGCGAGCGCAGCGGCTTGGACTGCAGCCACTGGTGTCTTCCTGGATTGCCAGATACTTGGAACCAACTTCTCTATGCAGCTCTCATAAGTTGAAGACAGGGAACTGTTTGGCTGGATGAAATTTGAGTCTTAGAATTGAAATTGATTGGAATTGGAGGTAAGTTGGTTCAAATTTTAAACTGATTTGCTTCCAATCTCAACCAATTCTAATTTTGTTATTCCCATCCTATAGTGCCAAACATATCACTATAGTTCAATATAGAAATTGTGCTATATGTCTAGCAATAAAAAGGGTGAAGCTTCAATTGTAAAGTAATAGATTATTTTTGGCACAAATTAAGGTATTAGAATATTTATTGTATTCATATTATTCACTTCTTTTTTCCCGGATGAGGATGGAATTTTTTTGTTCTTCACATTTTCGACCGAATTTACCTTTATGCTATGTTTGGTTGGTGAATCTAATGAGGATAAGGGAAAAGGAAATTTGATTTCTTGTATATATCTCTCTTCTTAAAATAAATTTTTTTCTTCTTTCATTAAACTTGCAAATCAAAAAAGAAAGAAAATGCAAGAAAAATAATTTTCTTTTCTTTTAACTTTTCCTTTTTGGTTACAAATATGCAAACATAATTTCATGGAGTAAACTATAGATTTTAAAGCAAATTGGCTATGTGTGATGTAACATTACCATTCATCTATTTTCTTTTAAAATCTTGAAAAAATCTCTATTTCTTTGGAGCTCGTTGTTTTAACTTAATGAAATTAGCTTATTGCATTTGAATGAGAAATTAAATACTTAATTTGATTTCTCATTGTTAAATACAAAAGTAATAAAATTGAGTTTATGTGCCTAATATGATTACTTATATTTGGGGACCACTGGTGTGCATATACAGTGGTCAGAACCAATGAACCAATATTAATTGCAGAGTACAAAAGTTGGTGATTGTATTAGTGCAACAATTTCCAGGGTGTCTGTTTGGTGGTAGTATTAGTGCAAGAAGCATGACAGCGACTTAGCAACCTCCATTGCTCTTTTTCTTCTTTTTTACAACGAAGAAGAAGAAGAAGAAGAAGAAGACTTACTGATATATGTATCTAGCTATATGGAGCCTGTTTTAAATTAACAGACTCTGTTTTAGATTAACCCATTTAAAGGCTTTACATTGACAACTTCACATTCTCGTAATTTTGATTTGACATTTGGATATTGAGTTCCTGAAAAGTATAAATTTATTGATTTATTTTTAATAATAATTATACTTACCTCTCTTGTAATATTTGATAATTATAAGGACCTCTCATGTAATATCTAAAAAGATAAATAATCTATGAAAAGATAAAAGATATCAATGTAATATACAATGATATTTTAGTAAGGAAAAAACTCGATTGTAATCCTAACATTATGAATGACGATTCTGTATCGAAAAAAAAAAATCTGTATATTATTAGTATAATAGAAAGAACGTCAGTATAATTTTAAAAAACATAAAGGAAGGTTCGGATAACTCGGAATAGGTCAATATAATTACCCCATGATTTTTTTATTACAACTAAATAATTTCTCTTTTAAGATAAAACTCATTCAGCTTTAAAAAAAAAAAAACAAAAAAAAAAGGACTGCAAATGGTATTCCCATAGTGAAATTATAATTTTTTTTTTTCTCAAGGGTAGAGTTAGGGATAGAGTTTTTTCCTTTTACTTCTAAAAGAAAAATTAAAATCCGTCATTTAACAATACACATGAATTTCTTTGAAAGCAATACAATATACTTTTGAATAACATTTCCCAAATACAAGATTGTGTGGTACAATTTTGGCTATCGTAGAATGAACTCTTGGGAACAAGTAATATCAGCTTGGTAGCCTATATATATATATATTTCAAAAGGATAGATTCTAAGGCATTGTTTGGACGATCGGATAACCAGATAAAATAAGAGAGCAGGGTTGGATATGATATAGTTGGACTGGATATGATATAAAATTCGGTGAAATAAATATTCTAATCTAGTGTTTGAAGTTGACTTATATAAAAAAGCTAGATATGTTGTTATATTCTATTCTTGTGTTTGGGTGTCTACCAGAAATAAAGTTCGGATATAAAAGAACTGAATATGTTGTTATATCCAATTCAATGGAAACACTAAACATGAGATAGGATAATATTTATTATATCCAACCTCCTTATCCCGTTGTCCAAACATGACAAAACTTCATATAATGGATCTCTGCAGATATCAAAAGCTGTTTTTCAAAGGAAGATGAAGACCAAACAGCTCTATTGGCACATATTAAGAGCTTAGTTTCAAGCTCCGCGACTCTTTTGAGTATTTAGCAGTGGTCTCCTCTAATTCTATATTTTCAAACCTTGAGTCAAGCTCAAACACTATTTACTCACTCACAATGGAGCCCTCCCACTGACCACGGTTCAAACTCAATTGTGATGCAGCTTCTTCTCCCAAGTTCCGAAGGCAAGTGCTTTGCTATAGCTAAGAGATCATTCTGGGTTCATTTAGTTTGGAAATGCAGGAAATTCCACTGCTCCCGATCAGTTACTTACTGCAGAACCATAATCTATTCAAGAAGCTGTTCATATGGCTTCGATTTAGGCCTAGCCAATATTATCATCTAATCTAGTTTCCTAGCTGGGAAGTTGAAGTTTTGGCGGAGGTCATTGAGTCCCGGAAAAATGATTTGCAAATACCATGCAGTATGCATGATTTGTAAACTTAGAATCTCATTTGCTGCTCCTATTCAATTCTCATCAATTAGAAGAACAGGGAACTGAGGATTGGAAAACATAGTGTTCATTAATCATCCTCTGTTGTTCAAAATGATAAGTTTCATTTTGGTAATTTTCTATTAGTTCCAAAGCTATATAAGTTGGATTAATCAAATTCATTTTTTCTTGCATTATCTTAAAGTATCATTCACTTGAAACTAACATACTTTCATTTCCCACTTTTCCGAAGCAAGGCCGGTTTCATTAAGTAGGTGCTGTAGCCCTAAAGCCATGACAATTGGATTAATCCAATTTTACTCAAAACCTTATGAAAGTTCAATAAAACTAAGAGCACGCTGGTAGGGAGAGGAGAAAAAGTACAAAGAATGAAGGGAAGGAAAAAAAAAAAAAAAGGGAGAGAAAGGGTGTTTTTACTTTGTTTGGTAGAAAGGAAGAGGGGGAAAGTAAAGGAAAGAACCTTCATTGCACCGGCCCAAGCACACTCTTAAAATTAAGCAAAAGGGGGAGGGGAAGAACATCCTCCTTTCTTTTATATATTGTCCTTCGAATAACTCTACTTTTTAAAAGTAGAGATCGATTGATAAGATTAAAAAATATTCTCTTCCTTCCAAACCAAATAAGAGGAATAAGCCCCCTCAACCCTCTCCATAAAGAATGACAATTAAACCCGATCCATCGATAACGCATCAAACCCCACCCCTATTGGAACCCGTTGTATCCTATTCCGATTGGAAAAGCTTTGTAAACTCTGTTTCCGGGAAATTTTGGATTAATATACCCCACCCCACTCTGCCCCAATTATATGAAATAAAATTTAAAAAATAAACTTTTATGTTACATAGCCAATATTTACAATGACATCTCTTAAACTTACATTTTGAAGATTTAAACAAATTTGATTGAGTTATATATTCTTAAAAGAAAACAATATCATTCTAATTCTTTATTAGAATGCATGTTTCTTATTTTGATACATATAAGACATTTGAAATGTATTAATTATAATTAATTTAATAATTAAATAAGTAGTCGAGCGAAGACCTGCCCTCTTCCATCATGGAATTTAAACTGATTCAAGGCAATTTTTTTAATAGGGTGGGTTAGAGAAGGGTCTCCTCCCGGTTTCCATACCATCCCTCTACCAAATGAACATAAATTTGGACCAATTTCCTCTGCTCTCTCACAAGGGGCGTTTTTTTTCATATTCATAATTTTTGAGTTGACCCAACAGATATTTTCTGTGCTCTAGCTATCAACCCTGCTATCTGCAAGTACTTACTAAATTGCCACCTCTGTCATCATCAATCACCATAAAAAAAAAATCAAGAGATCAGACATTGCCCAAAACCTAATTGTAATCCCCTGATAGTGATTCAATGGTTAAAAAATAAAAAGCATCGCAGTGGCGTGAAATAAACATAGAGAGATCAATTAAACATGAACTAATCAGAAGGCGACCAATGATCAAACAAGGAAACATATCATCTTTGTAAACTGGATGTGTAGTCTAATGAATAGTACGAGCAAGAGAGAGGAGAGAGAAGGACACAGCAGAGTCTAATTACATGGTAGAGATAATGATAAAAACGGAATTGACAGGGAACAACCTAACAGGGAATCTGAGAGGTGAACCACTCCATGACGTGAATTGGGGCCTTGATCAGCTCTAACGCAAGCTCCACTATGATGGTCACGCACAGACAACACGGACATATGCACGTTAACAGCAATCTGTAACACAAAAATCAGATCAGATCAAATTGTATCTAAATTAGAGCAGTAAGTGAGGGAAAGATTAGAGAGAGGGGAAGAGGGGGAAAGCGAACCCGACGATCCAGACGAGTACGCCGACGATGGAGACGAGGAGGGCAAGGAAGGCGAAGGGAAGGCCCAGTAGAAAGCCCAAAGGCCTGCAGTCACCGTCTCCGCAGGACATGATCTCTCTCCAATTGCTTCTTCTGAAGGTTACGATAGCTGTCGATGGAAGGTAAGGGAAAGCTTGTAGTATTTGTAGAGTATAAAGTTGCCACAAAAGTTTCTCAGAATCTTTATTTATTATAAATTAAAATTTTACTAAAGAAGACCTTGTTTATCCTCATCCGCGTTTGCAAGTCACCTCTAGAGGCGTGTTTGTTTGGTTATGTTACATCGTTGCAACATGTGTCCTAATGGGTTGCATCATGCACCCAGCTATTGTAATAACTTACTGCATTTAAAAATATAAGACATTATCATGTTTTTGTATTTATGTGGTGCATGCTTATTATGATAGATTCTACTAACACATCATATTATGTAATAATGAGATTTATTAATGAGTCGTCTTGCTTAGATTTAGATTTAGATTTATGTGAGCTATTGTAATAACTTACTGCATTTAAAAATAAGACATTATCATGTTTTTGTGTTTATGTGCTGCTTATTGTGGTAGATTCTACTAACACATCATACTATGTAATAGTAAAATTTATTAACGAGCCGTCCTGTTTAGATTTAGATTTATGTGAGTATGTAGGTATTACAGGAATATAAAAACATAAATATTACTAAGAATTTGCATTTGATCCCTTGCAATCCATGACATCCTCATTTCTTTATCTTTGGTTTTTCTTTTTGCTTCTTATTTTTCTTTCTAATCTCACTTTCATCTTTCATTTTTTTTTATTTCTTTCTTTCTTTCTTTTAGGTGGAATCCAAAAAGGTTGCCAAAATCCAGGGAGCTCCTCATTTCTAGAGAAGAGATGATAAGAAAAGGGGGAAGAATGATGGTAATACCAAAAGTGGTGGTAGTCATCTGTCACTGTCAGTGGGTGCTGCTGTAGTGGGAGAGAGTTAGGTTAGTAACTTCTTTTAGGGTTAGTAATTGAGATTAAGGTTTGTAAACAGAAAAGAGAAAAGAAGAGATGGATGTAGAACCAGTGTTTTTTTTAAAAGACAAATTGGTCTAAGAACAGTGAAAATAGAGGATTGAAGTCCTGTTTGAGTGGCTTAAGTGCCCAACTCCACACAATTCACATAAATTCAATTCCCGCTTTGTAATACCCGGATTCAAAACATAAGGATTCGTTTCCCGAAAATAAATAAATAGTCAATTCTGAATACAAATAGTCCGAGCATTTTGATTTTACCAAACAAGGTGAAATAAATAAATAGTCGATTCTGAATATAAACAGTCCCGAGCATTTTGATTTAACCAAACAAAGTGACGAGTACGTGTATATATATATATACACATATATAGGTATGTATATATATGTATTAGTGTGTGTATATATATATATATCTATTTATACAAGTGTGTATATAATATATATATAAGTATATGTATATGTATACGAGTGTATATACATGTGTGTGTACATGTGGGTATAAGTGTGTGTATACATGAGGTTAAATATATATATATATATATATATATATATATATAAAATACTGTGTAAGTTGTGAAAGGCACATATATAAGGCAGCATATATATGTATATATATAGTGCTGTGTGTGTGAGTGCGTGTTTATATTAGATATGTATATATGTGTATATATATATATGAAAGAATGTATGTACAGAATATATATATATATATACATAAATATCGATCAGAATATGTATATATAAGTTTACAGAGCAGTGTGATTGAGGGAAGGTGTCGGCAATGTGTGTGTGTTTAGTGTGTGTCTGTGGTGTGCCGACACCACTTATATATAATACATATTATATACTTATATATATATATATATAATAATGCAAATATCTAATGAAATTTAAGATAAAGAGGAAATATGAGAAAGCAGAAAAGATTGAGAGAGAGTGGCCGTGGATTTTGTCTATAAATATAAATGTAGATGCATGCACTGCATGCTTAGAAAAGAAAACAAATAGGGAAGGAAGGAGAAACTAAATAAAAAGGAAGGAAGAACAGGAGAAAAGGCACTGCTGCAAAAGAGAAAAAAAAAAGTAAGTTCTGTAAATTCTTCTTCTGAATAATTTTTTAGGTTTCTTATGAACTTGCATGATGCTTTCAAATAATTGTAGAATCTTAATATATGATAAAAACGATGAATTTTGGAAGAAATCACGTGTGAAATTGTGAAGAAATGAGAGAGAAAAGTGAGGTGATCGAAAAAAGTGGAGTATTGATTTTATAGCCATTCAATGAGATTTAAGGGTTACAAATGATACCTACATGTTATAAAAAGGGTTTGGGATGAATTATGATAAAAAAAAAAAAAAAAGGTTCAAAATGGTAAACAAATGAAGTTAGAAAACTTTGAAAAATTTCAGTTCCGGTCACCGTCGCCAGAGGTGACCAGAGGGTCACTGGAAAAATGATAGGGATGATACACTGTTTGGGTTGGATCCGAATTCGGTTCGGGACCCGACCCACCGCATATATGGACCATATTAGACGGCGTAGTTTAGGATTTTGAATTAATTGGAATGGGGGCATTTGGTTACACGGATCACAAATTTATTTAGTATCCTTGTTGGGGATAGGAAATACCCTATCTGTGAATAAGGTGCTTGTTCACCGTTTGGTTTACGGAAAAGCAGAAAAAAGGGGCAGAATGGCAGCACTTAGACTCGAACCCTGGTGTGTGGAGCTTGTAGCACTTAAGCCACATAACTTAGCCACCATGCCACTGAGGCACGAGTACTAATTTTTTGTAATACATAATATATAATAGTATTATAATTAATTAATAAAATTAATTAAGTTAATTATTGTAATTGTTCCCGAAGTCTAAATAAAATAAAATTATAGTGTATTCCTACTATTTTGAGCATTCTAAACGTAATGGAAAGGTCTGTTTCACGAGATGGGATCCCAAAAAATTAAGACCCGTAAAAGTGCCAAATTACCATATTGCCCCTAGTAATTCTCAAAGCTAAATTGAAATCCGTAAAAGTATAAACCTATTTTCTTCGACGTTTCGGACTCAACGGTAGAGTCCATTTTTCCAAATAAGACATCTATATATAATAATATCAATGTATGAAATTGAATAATTTTAAAGGGATTAGGCTATACATAGTATTGAGATAAGATATGTCTACTAATTTATAAGGACTTCAAAAGGAAAGAGAAATGTGACATATTACTAAGATAGAACGAACGAACTGTTAAAGGTAAGTAAATCTTGGATCTCTTACATGTGATATTCTCAGCCATGATATTTGATCTGTCGTGGAAATAAATCGAATTACCAAACTAAACTACTAGTATAGTAGAGAAGTAAGGGTCGAACCCACAGAGACTGTTAATTGTTTAAAAATCCAAAGTTAAGATTAACTTTAATTCAAATTCACAAAGAGTAATTGTTTGTTGATTCTTTCCTAAAATTAAATGAGAACTATACTTAAAGCAAATATTTAACTGAATTAATGAGGAATCAAATTAAAAGAGGATTCTTAGGGTGTTGAATGCACCACTAATCTTGTAACTAGTTTCAATTGTATTAATTCTTGGGCCATTAAATTTGGATGTAAAAGATGTATTTTGGCTACAAGCCTCAATACAATCATCAAGAAAATCACGCACCAAAACCCTAAGCACGAATCATCTTTAGTCAACACAAATTGTCTACGCTAATTCTAAGTTCATAGTCACAATTTGTTTTTCCTGAGTTATGACTCGTCCTACGGTTTTGATGTATGTACACATATTAATATTGTATAACCACATAAACAAAATCACAGAAATTGATTATGTGAAACTGAATAATACGATCATTGCTTTAATAAAATCCCAACGTTATACAATCAACATCCAAAACTAATTAACCCAAAAATAAAATACAAAGAAGCAATATTACTTGACTAGGGTTTCATCTAAACCCTAGGAATGAGAGAAACTTAGCCCATGATAGTGGAAGAGGAGACCACCATAGCCATGGAATTCTTCATCCTCCTCTTTAGAGTCGTCTTTCTCTTTTTTCTCCTCCTCTCCAGATCCCTAAAAACGGCCTCTTTTCCAAAACCCTAACTCACAATAATATTCCCCTTTTTCCAAAAATGCCCCCACAAAATAAGAATTCAGGAAAAAAGAATAAAATCCCGTAATTAGACATTAGGAGCCCAAAAAAGGAGTCTAAAGTGTTCCAAAATAGAGCCTATAATGCTAAAATAGGCCCTGGTCCACCAACATATGGACCAAGCCTCTTTTCTAACCCAAAATTACTTGTTTTCCACTTCTTTTAGCACTTCAAAGCCCAATATTTTCCTTTTGCTCCAAATCCACCACTAAATCATCAACTTTGACGAGCTTTCTCTACAAAAAGACAAAACAAGAATTAACTAGCAAATGCCTATAGATTGAAGAAATTAAAATAATAAAAGTGCAAGAATATCCATGGTTAACAACATAAATATGCACTTTTTAACCAGTTATCAATATTTTCTTTTACTGCCAAGGTTGTACTCTGATACGTACCCACTGTTATTGGTTCCACAATTTCATGTTTATTCTATCTTGTGGACATTATTTGACTGTTACATCTTGACTGTAAATGTTGTATGCTTTGTACCATGCCTTGAAAGGTCGACTATTATGTTCTCACTGAAATGAATGATATTTCATATATGTACACTTCTCATGAAATTACACTGATCATGATGTATTATGAATGCCGAAGTTGTGCTAAGTCACAACGTCCATCCGATGATTGTTCCTAGCCATGTTATTCCTTTATACTGCCAAGTTGTACTCCTATGTATACCTGACGTTTATTGATTCCACAATTTGATACTTGTTTAATCTTGTGGAGATTATTGAGAATTGAATTGATATATCTAAACCATGGACTTGACATTTATTGATTCCATAATTGGATATTTGTTCTATCCAGTGGAAATACGTACCTGATGTTTATTGATTTCACAACTTGATACTTGTTCTATCTAGTGAAAATACGTACCTGATATTTATTGATACCACAATGGGATACTTGTTCTATCTTGTGGAAGTACGTACTTAATGTTTATTAATACCATAATGTGATACTTGTTCTATCTTGTGGAAATTATTGAGGGTTTGACTGTTATGTCTTTATGAGTGAAACCCGATCTCTTGCTTACGGGTATTCCTAGCCATGTCATAGTTTATTCTTTGATGCTGCCAAATTTGTACTTTTATACGTGTTTGATGTGTATTGACTCCACAATTAATATTGTTCTATCTTGTGGATAGTTGAGGATTTGATTGCCAATATCCTTATTTGATTTTCTAACATTTTTATACTGCTTGGATATTGGAAACTTACTGTGCCTCTCATTGTTGAGAATTTGCTATTCCACAAATATAAACATCGCTTGTGAAATTCTGATGAACATGATATTATTATTATTGTGAGTGCTTAGGAGTTATGATTCGTCACAATGTCCATCTGATTCATAGATGTTACTGACATATGGGTCGAAGTCCATGAAGGACATGATATATATATATATATGTGTGTGTGTGTGTTTGTGTGTGTGTTTGTATAAAGAGCTCTAGGGCTATTCAGGAACCCGATGATGGGGTAAAGCTGGATAAGCACTTCTGAAGGTATGTCGGGCCTTTCTGTTGACAACATCTATTCTGTTAGTATCCATATCATTCATTGATATCTTGTTATATCATTTATTGATATTCTGATGATGCACTCTGAGGTTATTGAGTATTCATATCATTCATTAATATTCTGTTATATCATTTATTGATATTTTGATGATGCACTTTGAGGTTATTGAGTATTCATATCATTTATTGATTTTCTAATGATGCACTCTTGAGGTTACTGAGTATTCATATCATTTATTGATATTCTGATTATGCACTCTTGGATTTTCGATGTGCCTTGCAAGCCTATCTTAGAGATGCTTGATGATGTATTCCTTGGATTATTTGTTGTTATGCTTATTGACATGCTTATGTACCTATCTTATGAATTGCGGTAGCAATATTATTGTTTAGGTCAATCCCCATTGTTGATTTGATTTCTTTATCTTGGGATGTGCCTTTTAGACCTAAGGGTCATTACTGATGATACCCATAATAGCCAATAGCCAGTCAATAGCAACTGGCTATTGAGACATTCTATTCTTGATTGACTATTGTGACAACCTACTTTATTTCTTGACTGGCTATTGACTATTATGGTATTCTACTAACTATTGTGATATTCATTCTATTGGCCATTATGTCATTCTACTGGCTATTGTGACATTCTATTATATTGGCTATTATGATATTCATTATATTGGCTATTATGGCGTTCTACTAGCTATTATTATATTCATTTTATTGGCTATGATGACATTCCATTCTATTGGCTATTGAGATGTTCTTTTTATTGGCTATAGTAGCATCCTATTTCATGATTGGCTATCATGTTATCATATCCTTATTATCTTGGATTATGTTTCTTTTCTATATTGACCCTGACCCATGACAGAGAAAAGAAAATTTATTTACTGAGCTTTGTTAGCTCATTCAGACTTATTGTTTCAGGAAGGAACACTGCGAGACAGCAGTAGGAGCTTAAGAGCATAGGAGAGCATTTTGAAAAATGTACTAAAGACGATGTAGTTCTCCCATGTATTCTCCACCTAAGGGTGATGTAATGTTGGTTCTCATTTTGATATATGTAGAACCTTATTATGATTATTTAAGACTTCTGCTGTATAACTGTTTAAGTTTTTATATTACACATTGTTATCATTGATACAAGAAAAGCAAAAAGTAAAGACAGCCACAGAGTTGATTCCGCGATTCCCAACTCGCATAAGGTAAGTTTCGAGTCATGACACCCTTTCTACATTTTGTATATACAAAAAAGAAAAAATAACCTCTCCTTTTTCCCTCTTGAGTTTTATATTTTTTAGTCTACATCCACTCAATAACCAAAAAGTTATTGATTAGATACTAAATAAGATAAAGATAAAAACAACTTAAACCTAATTACCCTTCTGATAATTTGGGTGGTGGTGCATCTGTTAATTTGGTGGTGTAAGTAAGCATCTCATTTGAGAGAAATTATTGAATGTACATGTTCCAATAATTCCAACAAGTTAAATAATAAATTACATCTACATGTACAGAATACACTTATTACAGATGAAAACCTTGAAAACCTTCAATCTGGCTATTAAAACCACCAAATAATTGCTCCTCATTTGATACAACGAATTTTAACTTATTCGAATAATCTCTTTGAATTGAATGACCCAATATATTATTTATAGCATTTTAACATAATAAAAAAAATCAATATCTTGAATAACTCTATTTCAAAAATTAATAATAATCTCAAAAACATGTTTAAATTCATGGTTGCCATTTCCAAAAAGCTAAAAATGACCATATAAGAAAATTATGATGAAATCCTCCATTTTATAAATTGTGAATAAATCCATTTGAATTCAAGTGATGTCCAAACAGACCCAATTTGCACCACAATTTTTTGTTTTTGTTTTTTTTAATATTTATTTCGGCTTCTATATCACATGAAAAAAATTTACATTATAATAAACCCTAATTACAAAGGAGAAAGAGACAAAAATGAGAAAAATAGAAGCCTCCTAGTTCTATAGACTTCCATTAACTCTTCAAGAAGCAGTTCAAACCCTGAACAGATTCATGTGAAACGGGGCAACCCTGAGTTATTTGGCCTCAAGAATTGTTAGGCTATGCAACACCAGTCCAGCCAATTCAGCAGGATTAGGCTATGAACCATGTTTGTTTTGCTGTAAACTGTTATATATGACAAATCAGAAGCCAACTTCCTTCACCAAAGAGGATAAATATGAACATGTAACCAAACAGGGAAATCTGCTTCCCACCATTTTGCTTTCAGCTCTAAAACATGTTCTGTAATTTGAGTTGATTCTTCCAAACAAAAATCATTGAGGGGGTTTATTCAAACTTGAGTTCTCTTTCTCCATAGAGATGATACAAGCAAGCCTGTCGTAAACCTGTCATGATCAATTTTAACCTTTTCCTTTTTTTTTTTTGGAAATAATAATATACATTTACACAATCTCATTTCTGAGAAAATTCTAATTATTATTATTTTTTTGAGCGGTAAGAAATTTCTAATATTAATTTTATTAAGTCCAATTCCAAGATCACATACCTCAGAGAGCTGCCCATTCTTATCCTGCTTATTCGTACATGATGTGTCATACCTAGACAACAGATGAAACACAGTTTATCAGAAACTGCAATTTCCATCCATGCAGATAGAAAAGAAAATTCAACGTCATCTGGTGTATAAGGAATTGTATAAGAAAGCGGGGGAAGGAAAGAAGAAACAGGAAATACAATTCCACACAAGATTTCAATTCTATATTCCCCAAAATGCTTTCCAACCATACAGACTATCAAAACAATTCTCACCAATCTCTCGGAATTCCAGCTTCATCTCGAGCTGAATAATTGAAAGGGCCCTTTCAGCTCCACGTTGTACTCTTTAAGTAAGTCTGCAATATGCCCAAAAATTGGGGGGGGGGGGGGGGGATCAACTTGCATGCAATCCATTGAATTAATATATTAAGTGCATTTGTGAGTATAGACACTAGAAATTAGAAAGGGGGGGGGGGGGGGGGAAATCAACTTGCTGCCATTGAATTAATATATTAAGTGCATTTGTGAGTATAGACACTAGAATTAGAAGGCTGCTAATCAACTTGCATGCAATCCATTGAATTAATATATTAAGTGCATTTGTGATATAAACACTAGAAATTAGAAAGGGGGGGAATCAACTTGCTGCCATTGAATTAATATATTAAGTGCATTTGTGAGTATAGACACTAGAATTAGAAGGGTGCTAAACCTTTAAAAGTGGAGCAAGGGGCACATCCCATTTTCTGACAGACAGAGACAAACCAGTAGACACCAACTGCCACGTGTGCAACTTCTTCATCAGCAATTCTAGCCACAATGTTGGACGTTCGACAATCTCCAAAGCCAATCAGTTTTTGCACAAGCCGTGGCCCAGCATCAAGTCCTCTGGCCTCCTACAGCAATAACAAGGAAAGCCATGAACTTCCTCATCAAATATAAAATAAAATATACCCAGAACCTTGATAATATTTCTGGAAAAACAAACCCAAGGACACTTGAATTGACTCATGTCATATAGAAATTTTTATCACCTTAGACCAGTCCAGTTTCTACCTTTTCTCAAATTTAATAAATATAGAAGTTCAGCGGGAGGGAAGGATATTGCTAGTAAGTCAGAAAATAGATATACTTTGGCAAGGTGCATAATACTAGTCTAATAATAGCATAATAGATGCACTAAGCCCAAAGAATAAAAGTGGAGAAGAAGAAGAAGAAGAGAATAATATATGCTTTGTTTTGGAATTCAGTTAAGGGTATACATGTGAATATACCACCTTCACTCATCGAAACTCAGAACACAATGTCATGAAAAGAATGAAGAGGGAAAAAGGAGTAGGGACTGACAAATTTTAATAAAAAATAAATGTCTCCACAATGTGTGCATTTGTGTGCGGATGGATGGGTGGGTGGGGTAAAGATCAGATGAGGGGGATTGGGGAATTGGTTTTTTCTTCTTCTTTTTTTTCCAGTATTTTTCTTTTCCTGAATATTTGGTTGGTTTGGGGCAAGACCATCCAAACTACATGAGATGATAACAGGTTGTTCTATCCCCTATAACATTATTTTTCAAAAAGGTAAAAGCCCAACTAGGAGGGTTTGCCTGACCATGGACTGCAACCCAGTCTGAACACTCATTTCTTGCACATTAGGAATGTCAAATGAGACTCCGGCCTCTCATATATCAGCATCAAATTTCAGCATATAGGTTTAAACAAGCTTAGGAGAAAGGCTTCAGTTGAAAATGTTTAAATTTCCTCTGACACATTTTAAAATGGAACAAGATTAGAGCAAACCGACACTTGTAGAACGTGAAAACTTAAAATTTCAAAGTAGCTATGGAAAACCACAAAGAATCTAGCAGGTTTAGCACCATCAATACCATGAAATTTTACTTTTATAGTCAGCTTGTCATTTTAAACAAAGATTCTCCTTGAACAAAATTTGTAACTGCACTGCAAAGGCACTTCATTTTCACTTCTCTTTGTTACTCAAAATTATATATATATATATATATATATTCACCAACTTTTAATATTACTGCTTATACGAAAAATATGTTTATACTGTTTCGGTATGTTTTACCTAGTTTCAGGTATGTTTCCACTGGAACAAAGTATGTTTCGATGGAAACAACTTTATTTATATAGAAACATGTGAATTTAAGTATTTCACTCGTGTTTCAGTTTCGATTCATGGGAAAACATGAAATGTTTCAATCGTTTTGATGAGAAATTGACAAATAATAGCAAAAATGACTATGAACATGAAAATTCAATTTAGTGTGATTAATTATGAAATAAAAAATTTGAAAAAGCGAGCCCAAAAGGCCTTTTCCAAGGTCATATCAGCCCAAATTTTTTTTAACTCATCTAAATTTTTTACATCTTTCTTATATTTAGATCTTGTAAAAATAAGGATCATAAGGATTCTGCAAAAAAAGAAATAAAAACAAAACAAAACTCAAAATAGAAATATCAGTCCTGTAACGACTATATCAATCTTGAACAGGCCCGTAACGACCATATTGGCCGATACATAACGGTATTGGTCGATACGGCTGTAAATTTTGGTATTATTAATATATCGGCATGTATCAATATGAAAAGGTTAAAAGACTAATACGTATCGGCCGATACGATACATAATGGCCGTTATTTAAATCCATGCTTCCAATGGACCAACCTTCTTTGATAAGCACTCTACCACTGCATCCTAGACTCCTTTAGCTTTGAATCGAGTTTCCAATGGCAGGGCCAAATAACCAGTGGGAAGGAAACCCATCCTGCATCCCAAATTGAGTGTCAAATCTTCCACCTCCGCAACATCTACCACAAGTACGAGTTCACTTTTAGAGAAATTGACACAAAGCCTGACTTGCCACCTCAAACCAAAGGAAAACTCACCTCAAGTGTTTCAACTAGACCTCATTTGCTTTACAAAAACAAAAACAAAAAACAGAATTGCAATATCCGCAAACATTGAATGCAAAAAAAATCCTCTACTCGTCCACCCTCGAATATCTGACCAAAAACCCCTAATCAAACCCCCTTTTGTAGCTCTTTGAAGCAACTTACTCTAAGCTTCCATCACCAAGATAAACAGTATAGGGGAAAGAGGATCCCTTTGTCACAAACTCCTAGAGCTTGCAAAGAAACCTTTGAAAAGGAATTCGCCAAAATCATAGGCTCTTTGATATCCATCTTGCAAAGAACCACGGGGACAATGCTCTTAATCTTGAAGTCTATACATTTATTAGCAGTAAGGACTAAATCCTAAATTTGTTTTTCGATCGAATCCTAAATTTGTTCACCAACAACAAAAGCATTCTTAGAATCTGATACAACTTCCCCGACCACTTTTCTCAATCTGACATCTTTATATCTATTGCATCTCCCTTCTTAAGAATCAAAGTAATAAAAGTAACATTAAAGCTCCTATCAACCAAAACTTGAGAAAAGAAAACCACTATCACAATCCACCTTTAGTATCTCGTAAGAGTGCTGAAAAATGCCAAAGTTAAGTCATCGAGGCCAAAAGGCTTCATCCCAGTTGCAAGATCTCAGCGCCACCTCCACCTCCACCTCCACCTCTACCTGTAATGGGCTTTATCCCCATTACAAGAACTTGATACGATCTACTATATAAACCAAAGTTGTAATTGATATTCCAGACAGCAAATTCAATAGCTCACCCATTAATTTGATAATGAAGTTGATAACTAGTTTTTTTTCTTTCTTTTTATTTTATATGTATAGGTAATTGATACTAGGTTGATAGCACAATTATCAAGAATATCAAGTTCTACTTGGCATAGAAGGGAATTAAATACATAAAAAAATATAAAACTCTCCACAAGCTTTGATGTATTGGGTTTGTAGGTGTGACATAAGAATAATTCCTCTAGGACTTCTGAAAGTTACTCGTATGCAGGTAGCAGTCCTCTGAAGTTCTTTAAGAATCACATCATTTTTCAGTCAGAATTTTGTTCACTTCTTCTATTGGGTCTCTCAATTAAGTACAAACAATCATTTGACCTGACCCTTTAAAGAAAGATTTAGATTTATTCCTGTCACACTTTCCTGCACATTATTTTTTAATAATGCCATGGCCGTTTGTACTCTTATATTGCCAGTAATTCTGTCTAGAATGTGTTTTGTTGGTCATCAATTTGTAACCCGAGATTTTCTGATGTAAGAGGCTAACACAATCACATTGAAGTTCGCCTAGCCATAATGGGGGTGCAGAATACAATTAGGAATTCTTCGAGAAAAGAGGTCTTAGGGCCACACTAAATTTAAATCCAAAACATAACAATTTAGATATATATGAGACTAAAACACCAAAGAAGATTTTACGAAGGAAGAAGGGGGAAGGGCGGAAACGTGGAGCAAGGAGTAATTGTTTTAGGCGAAACTTATAACATTATACTAATAAAAAAAAAAACTCATGGCATTGTAGCTTTAGTAGCATGTTGTATAAGTGATAATAAAATGAGTATAAAGAGAGGAAAAAAACAGAAATAACTTTCTAATATTTCTTTCTTCTGGATGTAACAAGATACTTCCGTGGCTTGAAATTTTTAAACTCATTTTATGTTGCACACAGTTGTGACCTTGAATTCTATTTTTGGGCGGTATAACTTTGAAGGTACAAAAAGGGAGCAATGAGAAATTAAGTTTGATGTCATTGGAACTACAAAATATTGTCCCGGGAGCAAGAGATTACCTGGACTAGCGGGATAGCTGCCAAACGAGCAGTAACGTTGTCAGCTGATTTCTCACACTCCCTCCAAAGCAAATTATGAGCTGGCATATCCCCGTAGCTATTTATAAGGGAAACATTGAAAGTTAGCCAAAGCAACAAAACCTAATCATAATACCCAATTTAATAGCTCCTTTCGGTCCTCACCGAAATCCAAGCTCAGCCAGTCTCTGTGAACACCAAGCAAAATGGCGACTCTCATCATCAGCAACATGAGCAAAATCAGCAAAGAACCCATCTCCAAGAAGCTCACTAAATGGTGAAAACCGGACAACAGTATCCCAAGCCAAATCAATTGCAGTTTAACTCCACATGAGCAAGATTATGTAGCATATAAGCATTAAGAGGCAAACCCGAGTTTTTGGGAGCTGGAATTTCCTTTGGGGAAACCTGAATTTCACAACCAAAAAAAAGAAAAACAGGCCAGAAATGAGCACAACCACATAGATACCAACCCAATATCAATAAATGGAAAATACTCCAGATCTCCATATCAACATAACTGATCCCAAAAAAATAATATATAATATAGCTACCAGAATTAATAAATGAACAATACCCACGGCTCAAAATTATAGAAGCTCTGTTTCAAGATGTTTAAATTGTTCAAATGATACGGGATAAGGATGAAGAAAGCTCATTGTAAATAACTATCAATGGTAAAAAAAATAAGCAGTAAGCACATCTCCAAACTATCAATATTTCAATAGTACAGTTTCAGAAACTTGACATAAACAAAGGCCTATCAAAAACTTGCGGGTTATCGTCATATATGTTAAATATAACAAAACCCAGAAAGCATAGCTTCAATAGTATCAATGATCCACCAGTTTTCTTAAAGAAGCAAAATGTATTCAAAGAAGTTCGAGACTAACAAGAAATTGAGTATCAGAGAACCAACCAATTGGGGTTTGGGAGGGCGAGCAGGGTCGACCGGGCGGTTCAGAGGCCCCAATGGGAAGATTCTCTTGGCGCCACCTGGAGTAAGCGAGATGAGAAAGCTTAGATTTGGTGAGAGGGTCACCGGTGGAAAGAACCAAAGTGCCCAACTCAGCCAGAGAAGGGGCGGACGCCATTGAATCGTCATCGAGTTCAACTAAAGAGGGATGATGACTGCATCGGCAGCTTCAGGACCGGTGGGTCCCCAGAACCGGTTCTCATTTAGGGGGCCATCTCTCCAGTTTTGGAGACCAGACCATTGTGGATGGTTGAAGGAAGAAGAAGAAGAAGAAGCGAAAGACTTGGGTTTTAACGAGCGAGGTGGGACTGCTAAGCACCAGGCGTACCTTAGTGTTGGGGCGGCGAGCATGGTTTTAAAATTGAGTTTATGCATTTCAAGACTCAAGAGATGAGATTCATGAGAGTCTAGCCGCAGGTTCCCCAGCTCGGTCACTGTCTTGTTTTCTATGATGCCAGATGCAAGTGCAGTACTACTAGACTCATTTTGGGGTCCTTATCTTCCTTCCTCTCCTAATTAACCTAATGTTCTAGGTTTCTGTTCCTTTTTCAGAAACCAAAAAAACAAAAAAGAGGAAAAGGAACACAATATACATTTGCACTTCACTTTTAATTTTTAAAATAATAATTTTTTTGGGAGCTCAAGGGTATATTGGAGAATAGGAATAGAGCTACCCGAAAAAAAAAAAAATTTAAATTTAGTCACTTTTGTTTTGTTGAAAAAATTGATAAATTATGCCAACTTCTCTTACTATTTTTAATAATTATAAATAATATCTCTTATATTTAGTTAATGACTACTAACAGCCCTTAACGATGTGACAAACAATTTATTTTTTTTATGTATTTAAAAATAAAAATATCAAAATATAAATATTTTAACACTGTCAAAGCCAAAATATAGCTTTGCAATGGGAAAAAAATGACATTTTCCATTAGAATGTTCTAATAAAAGTATAGCTTTGACCCTCACAAAATGACAAACCATTGGAAATACTCCTAGTAGTCTAAATAACGCAGTGCAGTTTGGCACTGTTCCGAGACCCCACAAACCAAACCATAGCTTCAACGGATAAAAATGACAGGAGCCGTATAGTTAACTTTCTTGTGTGGCATTCTCGAGACAATGGTTCAAATCTAATCTGAGATTGAAGTGTAATTCAACGAGGCTAAAAAATTTGATAAATAAAACGCAACTATCTCGATTGCGAAATTCTTGCCTGACCAACAAATATAAAGGGCCAAAGAAATTATACCATATGATGCAATAAACATTAGACTTCCATGTTCAGCAATTACAGACATTTTTTTTGCATAAAGATTGACGACTACCCCCCTGAATCTGCCAGTACAAACACCCGAACACAGCTTGTTAGCAATGTACAAGTACTACTACTACACAACATTCCCACTATATCTAACCGACACCCACCAACTAACATTATAATACAAATCGCTACTACCACCTGTGGAAAATAGATATACAAGTTTAAACAACAGCAAGGAACACACTTCGCAGCTGGACCTCTGAAAATGTTTAAGAGGTCTTTGGACTATACAACCACAAACCAACAAATGCCAGATGTAGAGCCATATTCTGAAAAGACTTCAGATTATCAATCAAGGGCTACCATCGTTGCTGAAATTTACAAGATCTGCCAATCAAAAAAAACAAACTATTAGCAATTGGTGTTGCCAAACCAGATGGACAAAGTTGGAGAACAGTCATGTAACACAGCCAAGAAAACATAGCAGCCCCATCAAAATGTCTCCTTGCAAGAAAATTTAATTTAATTTTTTTTTTTACCTTTTTTCTTTGTTGGATAAGGGGGTTGGGGGAGGAGGATATATAATAATAGGCCCCGGTTCATACATTTTTTGCAATGGAAAATTTAGGCCTAATTTGCTTTCCTTGAAATACAGTGGCACCAAAAATTGTGCCCCGGGAGAAGGGGGCGGGGGGGGGGGGGGGGTTGAATTAGAATTTTAAGGGGTCCCATCAATATGGGCTGCTAGGAGGATATGGAGTAGATACAGACGTAACATCCAGCTCTACCCACTTACAATCCAATTGACACTTTATTGAGATTTAACAAGTGCAAGAAAAATTATAGTAAAATTGCTTATCATGAATCTGTACCACCTCTAACAATTTTACTTTGATCAGGCGTTTCCAAGGGTTTTAAAAACATACATAGCTGAAAAAAGGAAACAAGACAATGGGAACAAGATATATAAAAGCACTAAACAACAGAACTTGAAAAATCTTCAACCTCTGCAAAAATCATGAATGCAAGTTATTTCCAACAAAATCCTCAATAGGAAACCACTCTGGGTGGTCTGGGCTAAAAGGTCTCCTTCCATTAGTTAAATGAAGATGCATTTAATAGATGTAACCAACAAGTGAAAGATCTAAAACAAGTTTTAAAAAAAACAAAAAACAGAAGGTTTCGATGGTAATATGTATAGTATAGCATTCTTCCATTCGGCAGTCCCAAGCCCAAAAAAAAATCAGGGGCTTTTGTTGAGTTTCTTTGATAAATTAATAAATGTTTCATAAAAATTTGAGAAAAATGAATGACTAGTAAGACATTTGAGAAGATCATGGGAAAAAAAAATCCTTCCAAATCTTGAAAATTTGCATGTACATCTTTAAGATAATTATTGTGTATAAAAAATATTCAGAACAATAAACCAAAAAATCCTTAAAAATCCCAATTCTCAACTATCTTTTTCATATCTAATCAGAACAATCTAAAGATAGCATGAGATTCGCATTGAGAGACAAGAAAGAAAAAAGATTTTCAAACTTCGAAATAATTATGAAAAAAAAAAAAAAGGAGCACTCCTCCATAATTCTTATGCACCAATTGGTAGGAGGGAAGAAAAATTGAAACGGTGTGAGGGATAGATGGATGGAGAAGGTATCACAAGGGCAAGGAAATGTCATTCCCTCCTCTTGTTTGGTTGACAAGAAGTGAGGGGTGAAGGAAGGGAAGGGGAATTTCATAACTTTAATATTATACCCTTCTAAAAAGGTGTTTTTTGAAGGTAACTTTTTTTTTTTTTAATAAAAAAAAGACTATGGTTGGCCGAGAGGGTTAAGTCATACCTCCTCTCTTCCCTTCCTCTTTCCCCCCTGACAAACAATGGATCACACACAAGACTTCTCCAAATTCATTGACTTCCTCAACATATGAAAGATCAAAGCAACAAGAAAGGGCTCATTCATTTTCAAATTCCATTAAATAAACAGAAACAGGGAATGTGCTTCTTCTAAGACATGATGCTCAGGTAATTAACAATCACAAATTTGACATCAACAAGATCCAGCAACTTGGTTTCTTATTTAAAATCTCTTCTTAGCTGTGCTAAGGAATGAGAATGTCTTTGACGATCACTCAATTTGGGGAGATGTATGAAAATGTCATAGGAGAATCAAAGAAGGGAGCTGAACAAGGCATCAATTTTGTTCGTCGGTTGCGATTGGTCAGGGGAGAGTTCTATCAGATGTGTGGAACCCTTGACAACATGTCAGTAACAGATCGGGGAGAGAGGTTCTCTGGAGTCTAGAGCCATCCATGGACGTCACAAAAAGTGTTTGAACGTGGAGGAGATCAAGTGCTCTGGGTGATTTTGTAAAAGTGGAAGAGGTCGTTGGGGGGTCGACAAAGTATCTTCATAACAAGGGTGGAGGAGACTGGCAGAGGCCTTTTAGAAGTTGGTAAGGACCAGGCAATGACGACTGTTTTTTTTATTTATCAGTAAATGTAAGATATATAAACAAGAAGCCCGAGGGGGGCTAACCCATATACATACAAAAGGGACTGGCAACAAAATCAAAGCCTAATGTCCCCCAAAAAAATACATTCACCGATCTAAATACAATGTGTATTCTTCCTTGATCCAAAAAAAAAGTGTTTTCTAAAAAGTATCTTTCAGTTTCCGAGGGGGAAATTCTTCACCCTCAAAAACTCTAGTGTTCCTTTCCCTCCACACGCTCCAAATGAGGCAAATCAGCACTATATTCCAAACAAGACGCAGCTCCTTCCTTACCCCTTTACACCTCCATTCCAAAAGTTGTTTGATGGTAGCCAGCATCACCCAAGTGCAGCCCATGAGGGAGAGCAGTACATTCCACATGTCCCTTGCTACTATACAATGTAGCAAAAGGTAGTCAATAGTTTCTTCCACCTCTTTGCACAGAGGGCAGCGGCTTGATAGGTGATAGCCTCTCTTTTTTAGGTTATCTATTGTGAGAATAGCGCCCCAGGCCACCTCCCAAATGAAGAAAGCAGCTTTTACCGGTGCCCAAGTCTTCCAAATTGCTTTCCACGGGAAGGAGCTATCCAAAACACTGCCCCCCAAAAAAAAATCTTCTTGTAAAAAGAGCGAACCATAAAAATGCCATCCCCACCACCTTCCCAAGAAATCCCATCACTCCTTCCCTCCACCAACTGTACTTTACTCAACAACCCCATGAGATCCTCTACCTCCCCTAGTTCCAATCAAAAGAATCCCTTCTAAACTTTGGGCACCACACCCTCCTTCCCCCTACTCTATCAATGTTTTCTTCCACCACCTCCGCCTTATCCCTAGCAAGAAGAAATATATTAGGGAATCTCTCCCACAACACCCCCTCCCCACTTCAAGAATCCCTCCCAAAAACTCACCCTTCCTCCCTCACCCACGACAAACTTAATGTGCTTAGAGAAATCCTCCTTCCCCCTTCTAATGGCTTTCCACACTCCACACCCATAAGCTCCCACTACATCCTTTGAGTACCACTCTCTGCCCTCACCCCCATACTTAGCAAATATCACCCTCCTCCATAAAGCCTAATCTTCCCATGCATATCTCCAGTTCCACTTGCCTAGCAAAGCTTTGTTGTACAATGACAAGTCTTTAATTCCCAATCCCAACCCCCCTTTCGAAATAGGAGCCTTCACCATGTCCCAACTAACTAGGTGAATTTTCTTGTCCCCCTCCTTATCCGCAACGACAACTGTTAAGGCACCACAAACCTTCAAAGAAGTGGCGATGATACATGGGTGGCCGGAAAATCCAATCGTGGTAGTTGAGGGGGCATGAGAGAATGGGAGGATGCTTGTGTTGATTTGAGGTCGTGTAAGGATAGATTGGAGTATCTGCAATGTTGCTTGGTGGGTCATGTGGGTTCACTCAGCTCACCAGTGCCTGCAACGCATAAGCTTCAAAATTGGGTGGACTGAAGGTGGGAAGTGGCAGTCGGAGTTAAAGGGGCGGATATACAAGGTCGTCTTTCCTTGTAGAAGTTCCCATTGAAGGAGGCGGCGGAGAGGATCTTAGCAGCGAGGGAATAGAGGTTGAAGGATGACCCTGTTTTCCGTCAGAGGTCGGTTGCAGCTGGATGTTGTCTCAGGGACAAGAAAGAACCCCTACCAATTTGGGTTCATTTCATGAGACTGCCCATCTTCTTATGGAGCTCGGAGGTGTTTTGGGCCTTGGGGAATAGATGTGGTGATTTTGTGAGAATGGATGATGAAACGATGGGAAGAAGACATCTCCGGTGAGCCAGGGTGTTGGTAAATTTGTTGATCAGCTTCCCGGGGTCGAGGAAAGATAATGGGCGAGATGCGCGTGGATTTGAGGGGGGACAAAAAATCTACAAGGGAGGCATGTGGCAACAGATGGGGGATGTCCTTATCCAATAAGGCCAGAGATTCGAATTTTAAAAATGGGAAAGCCCTTGATGTGACATGTTGAGGGAGGAAGAGATGTGTGTTTAGTAGTAAGGCCTTTGAGTTTACTAAAAGTGGATTTGGGCCTTTTCAAAGGGAGCCCAAAAAAGAAAGAATTAATTCTAATGGGCCTCTGGCGGATGGGCTGGCTTGAGGTAAAGCAAAGTGAAGAGGGCTGGTTGAAGCCTAAACATCCAGTTTGGCAAAGAATCAAGGTGCAGAGCCAGTGGCCTAACGGTCAAGTGTGCCGGAATTCATTTGAACCCATTAAAGTAGTTGGAGAACATGGGTCGCTCAGTGACGAAGCCCAGGGAGAGCTATTTCTGACCCACAACAATTATGTCCCTGAACTAAATAGACCCAACTCTGCCTGGTGGATTAAGGTCTGGGCCTGAATCTGATGGGTTATCCAAACAAGGGGCCTTTTGGGATGGATTGATGATAAGCACAGAACCTCAAAATGGTATTGAGAAGGAACTCTGGGAATCAGAGTATGAATCTAGTGATTTCTCCGGGAAGAAGACAACCGCTGCCAATGGGGACCGGTGGTGTATTGTTCGACAAAGTAGGGGAATCGAGTACGCAGAATTCCAAACTATCTCATGACGGTATTACTGGTGGTGACGACCCAGGGGAAGGAAAGAGCACTACAGGAATTACAGGGGTCAGTTTAGAGGTCATTGAGGACCTCAATTCTTTGTTGGTGAGATATGTGGGGCCAAGTGTTGAGAGGGCAATTCAGAGCAGAGAGTGGGTTGCCTCTGTCAGTGAGGATGAAAGGGCCTCAATTGGAAGTTTTGTCTGAGGAAGGGGAGGAGCGAGTCATGTGTGCTCCTCTAGCCATGATTGCTAAGATGGGGAACAGAGGAATCATTCAAGGAATTACTAGATCCGTGACTAATTGAGGTGCAGAATGATACTGAAATGCAGCAGATGTTATTGCTAGGAATGCAGGCTCGTAAAATGGCTTAAGCCTCTAACTGGGTGTTGAGAAAGATTAAGGGTGTTAGTAAATTCTTGGGGGTATTTTGCAGGGGCTATGAAGATCAGTTGATGAGACTGTTTCGGGACATTGAAGCAAATTGTCGGAGAATCATAAAGAATGGAAAAGGAAAGGAAGGTGGGCAATATAGGGTTAAGCTGAAGAGAGAACTGAAGATCATCTTCAGTGAACTACAAGGTTAGAAGGTGGGCCGAGGAGGGAACTGAAGGGGGAAGGGAGGTGTTCAAATTGGTTGCCCTATGAATATGAAAATTTTAACTTGCAATATGAAGGGTTTAAATGACCCCGACAAACGTGTAGTGGTGAAAGGCTTTTTGCGTGAGTGGAGGACTTCAGTTGTTAGCCTTTAGGAGACAAAGATGGGGGAGGTTATTACAGATTCGGTTTGGAGGACTTGGAGGAATAAATTGGGGGAATGGAGAAGTTTGGGTGCTGTGGGAATTGGTAGAGGAATTCTTCTCCTATGGGATTCTAGAGTGGTTTCCGATGTTCTGGGTTGGCAGATTTTCAGTGTCGTGTAAATTTAAGCTTCCAGAGGAGGATGGGCATTTTCTGGCGTCTATGGTCCTGCGATTGATGCTAAGAGGGTTTATTTTTAGGAGCTGCAGTTTGTTAGATGCAAATGGGATAGTCCATGGTGTACTGGGGGGCCTTCAATGTGGTGCATTCCCGACATGAGAAGTTGAGCTGCAATAGAATGACTACAGTGATAAAGGATTTCTCCAATTTTAATTCATTGGAGTTAGTGGGTTTGCCAATGGAGGAAGGTAGGTTCAAGGGAAATGCTTCCACTATGTCAAGGCTGGACAGATTCTTATTGTCAACTGCTTGAGAAGAGCATTTCCAGATTCGGCACAGTCTTGTCTTCCTAGACCAGTGTCGGGCCATGTTCCTATTTTGTTGGATTGAGGGGGTTAAGGAGGGGGAAAATCCCATTCAGGTTTAAGTTTCAAAGCTGTGGTTTAAGAATGGTGGTAAGGTTACAAAATAGTGGCACTCCGGGATATCTGCAGGTTACAAAATTTAAGCTGCTAAAAAAGGATCTTAAGAAGTAGAGCAGGGAGATCTTTGGGAACATTAAAGTGAGGGAGTCATGGATACTTCAAGAAATTAAGGAATTGGATGTCCAAGAGCAAGAAAATCCTCTTGGTGAGGAGGGTTGTGCAAGGAGAGAGGAGCTGAAAGCGAAATCAGGTAGAATCATGAAAGCATATAAAAAATTATTTGGATGACATGTGGCTTAAGGAGGGTGATAAGAACATGCAGTTTTTCCACCGGAGTGGCAAATACTCACAGAAGGGTGAATAATATTAGATTGGTGATTATTGATGGGAGCCCTTTGATGAGGAGGAGGTTCGGCGTGGCCTAAGAAGCACGAACACTCTATTTTGGCCTCACGTGTCCATGTCGGACACGTGTTGAACACCGACACTCTCGGACACTTCCCGGACACTTGAATCATGAATGTTGATGATTAAATGAAGAAGTTCTTTAATTTTTATTTAATAGCTTTGTTATTTTAATATCTTAATAATATTTTTAAAATTTGTATATTTTTATACCAAGTTTAATTGAAATAAGATTAGGTTTTTATTATATAGTCATATAAAAAATTTATATATATTCAACGTGTCCCTAACGTATTCGTGTCCTACTTTTTTTAGAAATAACATGTTTGCGTGTCCGTGTCGTATTGTATCTGTGTCCCGAGTCCGTATCCGTGCTTTTTAGGGCGTGGCATCTCTCTCTTGTAGAAGTCTTCAACGAGGTTGAGAGGATCGAGCCAGAGAAACCCTTCGAAGAAGTGGAGGTGGTGGAGGCTCTTCATTATTGTAATGGAGATAAGGCGCCAGGTTGGATGGGTTACGGGTATATGATGGCTTTTTTTCCAACATTGCTAGTTGGTAGTGAGGTGCGTCGTTGTGGTAGCGTTTCATTACTTCTTCGAAAATGGTTCTTTTGAAAAGAGTATGAGTGCTTCTTTTAATACATTGATTCCGAAGGAAAAGGCAGAGAAAATTCGGGATTTCTAGCCTATTAGCTTAGTGGGAGGGGTTTATAAGATTCTGGCCAAGGTATTATCATGTGGGCTTAGCAGGGTTTTGGACCATCTCATTTCAAATAGTCAATGCATTTATGAGGGGGGCAAAAATTTTGGATGCCACTTTAATTGCCAATGAATGTATTAATAATAGGAAAAGAAGCCTGGAGAGGGGGCTGGTCTACAAGTTGGATATTGACAAGGCGCATGACCATGTGAGTTGGAGTTTTCTTCTACTTTTTGTAGACGATCAAGAGGTATATAGGTTTTGTTTTCGATGTTAGTAAATAGATTTCTTGCCGGTTACTTTCGGAGTTCCAAATGTTGAGATAGGAAGATCCGCTTTCGTCTTATCTTTTTGTCATTGTAATGGAATCTTTCGAGCAAAATGATGGCCAAAGCAGCGGAGTAAGGTCTCTTTTCAAGCTTTTGGTAGGGGAGGGTTCGGTTGATAGTCATGGTTCTGCATTTTCTTTTTGCAAATGATACTATTATTTTTTGTAGAGTGGAGGAGTCCTAGCTTAGATATTTACATCGTGTCTTGTCGAGTTTTGAGGCAATCTCGAGATTGCGAGCTCCTTCTGGTTGGGGTTGTGGGTGATATTGAAAGTTTGGCTTGGAATTTGGGATATAAGGTTGGCTCTTCCCATTCAGTTTATTTTGGAATGCCTTTGGGAGCATCTTCAAAGCCAAAGGCAATTTGGGATCCAGTTGTGCAGTGATTTTAGAGGAGACTAGTAGGTTGGAAGAGGCAATATCTTTCAATTTCAAAAAGGGGGTAAGCTTAAATTGATTATGAGTACGCTAACAAGTATCCCCACATACTTTATGTCTTCCAATGCGGTGTCATTGAGAAGAGATCAGATAAAATTCAAAAGGATTTCTTATGGGAAGGAAGGGAGGGGAAAAAGAAGATTCGTTTGATGAGCTGGCACAAAATCAGGACTACTAAAAGAGGGAGGTTTAAGTATCAAGGAGTTGAGGGTTTTCAACAAAGCTATTATGGGTACATGGTTGTGGAGATTTGAGGTGGAGCAAAAGGCAAGTTTAGAAAAAAGTCATTATTGATAAATTTGGGTGTGAGTAGCAGGGTGGGTTTCAAAGGAGGTCGAGGATTTTTAAAAGATAAGTTCATGGAAGATAATTTTGTTAGATTTCGAAAAGAAGCTTTGGTATAATGACATGCCCTCGAGGAAGAGTTTTTCCCTCACCTGTTCCAGCTTGCCTTTGATCTAGAGGCCACGGGTGGGTGATTATTTGTCTTTTTCAAGCGAGGATTTTGTTTGGGCCCCTTGCTTTAGAAGGAGTTTCCAAGACTGGGAGGTGGATGAAGCAGTGAATTTTTTGGATTTTCTTCACTGTGTTAAGCCTAGAGTAGATACACAGGATTCCCTTATTAGGAGGGTGTATAGTAGTAAAATTTTCATAATTTATTCCTTTTACAAGGAATTGGCAAGAAGACAAGACCGCGACTTCCCTTGGAAGATGGTGTGGTGTGTTAAAGCCCCAACGGAGGTCACTTTCTTTGTATGGTCACTGGCTTGGGAGTTGATTTTGATTTCGCATAATCTGCAGAAGAGAGGCTTGAGATTGGCTGATAGATGTTGCATGTGCTTGGAAGAGGAAGAAACAATTAGTCACCTTCTCTTCTTTTTTTTTGCATTGTTCAGTTGCAAGAGAGAATTGGAGCCTTCTTTTTGCTCTGTTCGGGTGTTGTTTCATTATGCCAACTGTTGTTTGGACTTTCTAAAAGGGTAGAAAGCGGGGTGGGTCAAGAGGAATATTAGGAAAGTGTGGAACTATGAAGCACGGACACTCTATTTTGGCTCATGTGTCCGTGTTGGACACCGACACGTGTCGGACACCAACATTCTCGGACACCTTTCGGACATGTGTCAAACACTTGAATCATGAATGTTGATGATTAAATTGAGAAGTTTTTTAATTTTTATTTAATGATTTTGTTATTTTAATATCTTAATAATATTTGTGATTTGTGTGATTTTATAACAATTTTAATTGAATAACATTATATTTTTATTACATGATCATATAAAAAATATTAAAAAAATAGATATATTTAACGTGTCCTTAGCGTGTTCATGTCCGACTTTTTTGAAAAATAACGTGTCTGCACGTCCGTGTCGTGCCATATGCGTATCCCGTGTCTGTGTCCGTGTCATGTCATATCCGTATCCTGCGTCTGTGTCCGTGCTTCTTAGGTGTGGAATCTAGTCTCATCTTGTCTTTTTTGGTGCTCGTGGAAAGAAAGAAATCAGAAGATTTTAGAGGAAATTATGCCTCTTTATAGATTTAAGGATAGTTCTTTGAAGAATCTTTACTTTTGGGTTTAAGAATCGTACCTTTCACATGTAAATTCTTTTTTAATTTCTTTTGCAAGATTTAGACTCCAATTTTTGTGAGTCTTCTCCTCTTTTTTAAATAGGTTCAGCCCCCTTAAGCGCTCTTTAATATCAAAATAATTCTATTCACAAGGAAAAATGGAAAAGACAAAAAAAAAGTACAGATGGGACCAAGTGTTTAACTATTACAATGACCTTTGTTAAAAATTCATTACCTAAAGTTGGTTTGATCAACCTAAGGTAGGTCATGTTCTAATTGGTCCCGGGACTACTTATGATGCAAAAGGCGTGAGTTCAAATCCCCTTCCCCCTATTATTGTTTGTCGGGGAAAAAAATAGGGTGTTGTGATGGTGGAATAGGTACAAATCTACCTCTATCTTAATTCCCAAAAAGTGGCTGCCCCTAGACTTGGACCCAAGTTCTCACTCGTAATACGCCAACCTCTATTGCACCAAGCAATGGACCTAAAGGGAAGTTTAGAACTGAATGCCTCAAGTTGTGTTCTCATAGAATAGTGGAACAGAAGAGGTTTTCATAACTCATCAAATGGTAACTGTTCTTCAACAGTAACAATCCCTCAAAAAAGGACAGTTTTTAATTCACAACGGAATTGTAAGTTTTGTAGACATACAAAGGGATCCAGTTGACAATCCAAATAGTTCAATCAGCTCGTCAAGCAGCTCCAGCAAGGTTTCAAAACATTGATTAAACATTTGGATGGACAAATATAAGAAAAGTGTATACAAGAAGTCCCACCTCAATTATCATTTTTGCAAGAGAAACAAATGAAAACACCATGACCTCATGTAGATAACAACGCAAACAGCTGAAGATCTTTGCAGCTTGGGATAACTGACAAACTGCAAGGGCAGCCATGTGCAGAAATCAACAAAAGAATGCAATCCATGTAAAACAACCCAACCTTTAGGCACCTTATCATTTCTAGTACACAAATCGCCACAACCAATAACTCTATCCATTTCTTATTCAGTACAACGACATGTTATTCTCCTCATACGAGTTACTCTCTAAATCTGTGTACCTTCTAGCATGCATATGCATTGTAGAATAAAAAGAGACACCTGTAGATTCTTGCATGCATTGAGAACATAAAAACACTAAGATCCATCCATCCCTTTACTCCTTTCCTTGCCTCTTTTCCTTGCTTCCTCTCGTCTCCCCTACCAAACAGGTCATAATAGAGATAACATGACACGTTATGTTCTGTTCTATCTCCTATAAGGCTCAAGTCCTGTCTATTATAAAAGAGAACTGAAACGGATCTTTAACCTCCTAAAAAAGATCCTTTTGTCAGTTTTATTTCACAGCGTAATTCAGGAAGAAGACATATGGCAGGGCTGCATATATGCAGCACCATCTTTCCTTTCAGGCAAGCAAATAGCTCTACACTTGGGAACAATTTGATTGGGGCTTCATTGCTTTCTTGGGCTCACTGTGGCCCAATAGTTTCAATAAAAGAACAGGATAAACCAAAAACAAAGATGAAAGAGTTGACAGAAAAAATCAGAGAAATAAGGCTGGGGAAGGGGTGCTGGTGGTTGCATTTTTGAATATTTGTAGAGGTTCTACATTCTAATTTTGTTTTATTTGTATCGTAAATAATCAACAATGTAGAAGTTTTATATATATATATATATATATATATATATGCATGCATGAATGCTTATTTTTAATATAACCTGTTTCCAGTACTATTCAGTTCCTCATATTGATCTCTTTGTGCAGTAAATCCAAGGCTGCTGTCAAACTCCAAGGCAAGAATGCAAAAAGTTACTAGACAATAGTTGGATCCATACTTTTAAGAGCTGACTGAAGACAAGCTGCCCCTAAAACACCTTGAAGTTAAAAGTTTAGGTAACGACCAACATGCCCTCACGAGTCAAGGAATTATAAGTATGACTTTTGTACATATTTACACCTTGGCTCATGGTCCTATGCATCATGTGAATGGAGTTAGTTTTTCCCTTTAAATTCTAAATGGCCCACCAATATTTTTTCTTCTTGTCTTTTTTGTAGCTTGTGTAGGGAGAGAAACAGGAGGATTTTTGAAGGGGACATTATTCCTTTTTTTTATAGATTTAAGGATAGTTTTTTGAAGACTTTACTTTTGGGTTCAAGAATCATAACCCTTGGCCTTCACATGTAGATATTTTTGTAAACTTTTTTTTTGGGAGATTTGAGAGACTAGCTTCTGTGAGTCTTCAGCTCTTTTGTAAAAGTATTCACCTCCTCCGGGCGCTCTTTTAATACAATTTACTTATTTACTTATCAAAAATATATATTTCTTTTGTTAATTGTTACATGTAACAATATTTTAGCCATATTCATTTCTATCTACATTTCATTATGCTTTTTCATCTATCTAAACCCGCAATTAACCAATAATGGATTTAATTACTTTTCTTTTTTGTTTAAATATATGCTCTTGAATTGTCTAGAAACTTTTTCTATGTTGTCAATTTATATGCTATCTAATATATTCCTTTTTAAAAAAATTTATATATATATATATATATATATATTATTTGATTTTTTTCTCCATAACAAAAAACAAGGAATCAAAGACTTGAACCTTTTGTCTTAAGTAGTACGCCTCACCTTCTACCCTTTTTGATAGGTAAGTGGCCCTAATTTTTACTTCTAAATGGTATAATACCATCACGAATCCAGTGACTTATCAAACAATAACTTAAAAAGCACAGACACGGGACAAGAATACAATACGACACGACAAGGACACACAGACAAGAAAATTCTCAAGAAAGTAGGACACAGATATTTTAGACGCACGTTGAATATTTTATTTATACATTTTTTGTATGATCATAAAATAAAAACCTATTATAATCTCAATCAAAATTGACATAAAAACACACAAATCATAATAATATTATTAAGATATCAAAACAATTGTCATTAAATAAAAATTTATGAACTTGTTCATTTAATAATTAATGTCCATGATTCAAATTCCAAAATAAATTTGCTAAAGCTAAGAATAAGAAGAGGAAAAAAGGAAAAATCCAAAAAAAAAAAAAAGTTAGTCCAAAAAATGTGTCCAACACATGTTCCTAACATATATGTAACATGTCTGGGAGATGTCCAAAATTTAGAAAAACAAATAATGGACACTTCTTTTTTGCATGTCCAACATGTCCAGGAGATGTGTATGTCATTGAATAATGCCATAAGGAATCCAGTGACTTATCAAACAATAACAATAATAACAACAATCATCATCATCATTGTTGTCGTTGTCGTTGTTGTTGTTGTTGTTGTTATTATGGGAGACATGATACTCTATTTTTTTTGTTTGAGCCGTCTCTTTTTTGTAGATGGGTTCAGTCCCCTTGGGTGTTCTTTAATGAAACTTTACTTATCAAATAAAAATAATAACAACAACAAAACAACATAAGGTAACCACCAAATACTAAAAAGAAGATGATAAGAAGACCCTCCAACATTTGGCACATGTTGCAAGCATCCACATTCAAGAACTTATGAGTATGCATCCAACTTGATGCCATCACACCAGGAAAATCAATATACATCAGCACATCAAGATTTTTCAGATTGAAATCCAATTCAAGTTATTACTTGCCTACTCGTGACAATTTTGATGTGGCAAAAAACTTCTAGTCTCTCAGTCCGAGTGCGTGATGGATACACCCAAACTGTGAACTCAAGGACTTAGCCTGTTATTATCTTACAAGGACAGTAATTGAATTTTGTGCCAGAGTACACTATCATTTTTATCACACCATCCTAATGCCTATAGTTTTCTCATCTAAAACTAGGACTAGATTATGAATTAGTAAAAACCGAAGCAACGTCACATGAATAACAAAACCTATTTAAACTCTACAAATATACTCTTAAGAGGATATGATTATACCTGAACTCAATCAAGTCCTAGGTGAATGCCCTGCATCAGATCCATCTCCAGAAGAACTTTCGCTATCAGAATCTGTAAAAGGACATGGACAAGAATGAAACAGCTTGATTTCAACCAAACACACATTAACAGCATAACTACAAACTGCAACATAAACAGCCATAGTTTTATGCCCCAAAAGTTAAAAATTCATCACAATACCACTTGAAGAGGATCCAGAATCGCTGCTAGAGCTGCTTGAACTACTTGATCTACTCGCCTTATCTCCTTGCTTTTCCACTTGAACAGGAAGTGAAGATGTAACATTATTTTCATCTTCTCATAAACAGAAAAAAAATACCATTTCATAAGATATCATCAGGTGACTGAATATAAAATGTCATCAATTCTCATGTTTTAAATTTTTTTTACCTGTTTTAGTTTCTCCTGGCACCTCTGTCACTGCTGGGGCTGGGTTCTGCAAAAACAGCAAAAAGAGATTCATCATACAACCAATGGTTTTTGCAGAAAAAATTGAAGACTGGCAATATATAACTAAGAAATTACCATTTCCAGGACACTCTGCTTGGCTTCTGCTCTCGCTTGACTAGCAAGTTCAGCTCTCCTCTTCTTCTTGCTCAAACTCTTCTTGTAGTTGGTTACAAACCTATCAAGCTCCCAGAGAGTTTCTGTATCAACACCATCAATGTCCACTTCAATTTCATCATTGTGTTGGCAAAGTGATGAATTCCTCTTCTTAATAATATCGACAATGTTATCCAGCTTTTCAGAAGGTAAACTCTGCAGGTTTGTGCTAAGTTTCTCCTTTTCTTCGTATGTCATGTCCCTTTTATTGGTATCATTGGCCTTAGGCTTCTTTGGGGCAGGGGACCTACCTGAATGAGCAAAAGTCGTGGGTTTCAGTCTGGGATTAACTGGATTTGTCATAGATTCTGACTTATCCAAAATTCTTCTCATTTCTGGAGGTGGCAGCAGTGGTGGAGGCTTTCTCGATGTCGGAGTAGGTAAACTCACTTCATAATCTACTGTAAGCCTCAAATCCCGCAGATAATCAGCCTCTATAACAACCCATTTGTCCTCAAATATCTTCAATAGCTGCTCTGCCATTAAATGCACATCCTGCCCTTTGGGATTATAGGCCATAGCATTGTGAAAGGTAAGTCTCACATCCTCTGCAAATTCTCTAGGAGACTTGTACCAGTTCTTATCCAGCCTAGACTTCACAGTACCCAAATCCATTGGATGCTTAATAATGTCAAAATAGTCATGCAAACCGAGACCCTTTGCATCAACAGGGTTATTAAACACCCAACCATGCTTGTGCTTCATCAATTTGTCAAGCAAAGCACTGCAATTCTTGAACACTTGATTCGAAAACTTGCCCAACCCAAAGCCATGTCCCAATTCACCCCCTCCTTGCTTCTTTCCATTTGATTTCAACTTCTTGTTGCTTTCCGCAGGGGGAAACTTATCTTTCCCAAGAAGGAAGTCTGAATTCCGATAAAACTGGTTTGCTTTTGGCGTCCTTTTCTCTTTCTCCACGTTATCAGTAACACCCTGACTGTTCTCTAACACCGGTATACTTAGCTGATCTAGAGGCCTTGACTCTCGAGGAGTACCCACTGATCCCACCTCCGAATAAACCCGCTTCAACCTGCCATTATTAGCAGCACCATTGATTTGCCCCTCTTTTGCCTCAATCTTCTTTACCAAATTCCTAACCAAATCGAGCTCACTCTGGAGCTTCCTCCGGAGCTCCCGCGTCTCCTGCTTCGACCTCGACGACAAATTAATCGTAACCCGATTCTCTTGCCTAGGAAACCCATGTTTTACCGCCCCATTACTGGATGGAGGGTCGGGACAGTTCTGGGGCACAACCCGTGGACGGTTTAGACTCGAAGAATCGTCAGACGCAGCATCGAAGCGCGCAATAAGCTGTTGCTGAGAGGATTTGGCGTCTTCAGAAGCTAGGGTTTGATTTTGAGTTTGTAATAAATTGTTGTTATTGCTGCTCTTTAGACCTTTGAATGATTTTCTTGTATAGACTTTGCTCTCTGCCCATCTCTGCTTATCTCTAAAACCTACATTATCTCCAGCACCACCCACAATTGGACCCGAAGCCATACATGTAACTCCAAAACCCTAATTCGATCTGGATTTATATAAATAACTTTTTCCCCCTCAAAATCGACTGTATCGATCAATTTAAACCCCTAAATTCTTGGAATTGACTTCCGGTTTTGTGTCAAGAAAATGAACACTAGGGTTTACAGTAACAGCAGGGGTTCAAATTCGTACCTTTCGTCGAACGACTGGAAGTTCTCTCCTTTATCTTCGCGCTGAACCAAAGTTCAAAGAGCCGTGGTGGGCAAACATCAGGAGCAGAGCTTGGCTGATGAGAGAAGTGTTAGACTCACACGCAGAAATGGAGCGTGCAGACACGATGAATCAGAAGTCGTGGACTTTGTGGTAGTTTATACTGCACCGAGGCGTAAAAAACGGCACGTGAGAGAGGGTTTCCATAGGTGCAGATGTCGGCGGACCGGTGGCGCTTCAGTTAGGTCAAGTCTGCTGGAATTCCACTGGCTATAGCCGGTAGTTGGAGTATTATTTTTCATAAAAAAATATTAAGAAATTTCTACAATAAAATTTTCAATTCAAAAATATGTCATATATTTTTTTTATTTTAAAAATTATAATATAAATTTTTAATATAAAAAAATTTAATTATTAACATTCATTTTAACATGATTAAAATTTATTATTAATTAAATTAAAATAATTTTTAAATTATATTTTAAAAAATATTAAAATATATATAAAATAATTTTTTTAATTTAAAAAAATTATAATATTTTATGAAATGTAATTTCTTCAACTGTATGTAACAGTCGTGCTCAGGCCGTGGCCATCATGATGCAACTAGTGACTCCTTTATCATTTTTTAATCACAAAGACAACCGGACACGAATTTTACAAAATTTGGAAACCACTCCTTTACAAAACTGCTGCAAATAGGATTCTACTCACAAAAAGAAATCTTATCAATCTACAACCTCACTCTCTCACTCTTTGTTTATAATTTAATAATAAATATATATATATATATTATCTTTTCATTTAAATATAAACTATTTTTATTTCTTACTTTTTATTTTTTATTTTAAAAAACAATTGAGAACACAATTTTGAGAGACAAATTGTAAATTTGTTTGTAGAATAGACAACGAGAAAATTAGATTTTTTTATTTCTTTATTTTATTTTCGATTTAATAAATTATCACAATTATGTATATTTATTGTCAACTTTTTTCATAAATATCACAAAAAGATAATATTAATAAATAAATATTTTAACACAAGAATTGTAATGTATGAAAAATTAAACATATTTAATTATAACTTTATATATAGTTAACATTTTATAATTCTATACTTACAAGAAAGTAAATTATTATTATTAGTTATTATTATTATTATTAATTACGTGAACAAAAATAAGAGCAAATTTTAAAAGTTTTAAATTTATTCAAAAGGTTTTGATTAATTATATAATGGGTAATGTTATCGCACCTGACATGATGTTTTTTAAATTTTTATGTCGGAGAGGTCATGTTTTAACTGTTGAATGACATAGGAAATGAGTTTTTTTTTATATCAATTACTTTATCTTTAGCTTTCCTACCATCTAATAGTAAGTTTTCTTTATTCTCATTATTTTATATCTAGTTCTCAGACTATCCAATAATTAAAATAATATCTCAATATTAATTTTTAAATTATTATTTTATAAATATCAATTATTTATATATATATAGTTATAATGAAAATGGTATGTTTAATTTTTCATATATTTTAATTATTGTGTTAAAATATTTATTTATTAATATTAATTTTTTGTGATATTTGTGAAAAAACTTGACAATAAATATACATACTTGATACTTGTGATAATCTATTGATTTGCAAAAAAAAAAACAAAGAGATAAAAAAAAAATTTTAATTTTGTCGTTGTCTACTCTGCAGACAACTTTACAATTTGTCTCTTAAAATTGCGTTCTCAATTTTTTTAAAAAAATAAAATTAGATTAAATAAGATATATTTATTATTAAATTAAATAATAATAAATATATCTTATCTTTTCATTTAAATATAATTAGTTTATATTTAATTACAAATTTTAGATAATTTTTTTTTCTTCTTTTTTTGGGTTGATTGTTCCAATTGAATTGATAATTCTCTGTTGTTGGATATTAACGTTGTTCGTGTTTCCATTCTGTAACATTTGATATCAGAGCAAAAATTTATCTAACTAGATGACAATTGGTGTAGACAAATTTTTTATCCTATCAACGACATTCTTAGGAAACCATCTGTTATTCGTCTGGAGTATCGGATTTGTTAGTAGCAGTATATCAGTAAAACAGAAATTAAATTGGTGCAGACAGAATTTCAATTAATGTAATAGAAACTATTTTGTAAACAGAAATTATTTTGTAACAGTAACTATTTTGAAAACTAGTACAATTCTGTTCCATAATTGAAGTATAGAAACAATTAAAACCGCAAAACAAAATTATATTTAAGCAAAAACAACAAAAGCCTGGTAAGTAGTTGCAGAATACAGAATTGCAAAATACAGAAAACTGATCAAGTCTTGTGTTGGACACAATTTCCTTAAAACAATTTATTGCCCTTGCAAGTGGTGCTTACGAGTTTTAGGCAATAAGTCTCGCAAGATAAAATGATTCTACAACACAAAGGTAAGCACTTCCAATATGTTCTGTCGAACCAGAACTATGCAGAAATCTCTCAAATGAAGATGTGAATGATATGTTATGAATGGAATGAATAATGCTATATAGTGTGCCTTATTTATAGACTCGCTCATGCATGTTTGATATAGGCATGAAGCTTGTGTCGTGTCTGTTCATGGCGAATAGATACAGTCACGTCTGTGGAGAAGACGCTAATTCAGTCAAATAGTACTTTCAAAAAGACAGCGTTTTGGACTCCCAACTGTAACCATACGCATGTCGTAAAACAACAGCGTTTCGAAATCCCAACGGTAACTTAAACATATGTTCAAAACGACTACGTTTCTGGTTTAAAAAATTTTAAATAAATTTTCTCTAAAAAGATATATACACAGCAAGCCCAAGCCTAAGCCCAAGAACCCCGCCCTGGTGCGGGCCCGCAGCGGCGCGCGCGGTGAACCAAGCATGCGTTAGGTCCTCCCCTTCCACAAAACTGGGGTACCCCTTGGGGCCCAAACCCTCCTCAAAAGTATGTGTATATATACTCTTTAAAAGTCTTATACCCATTCTATGTGGGACACAAGTTTTTTGCACAAGTTTCAAGTTTTTGTTACCATTTCCAAGTGGTGATGTTTGGAAGCAATTTCTCATTCATTCCTTAATGGTTTTGAGCAACCCAATATATAATCTTAATCTCCTCATGGAAGAGAACACAGTCCCATATAGGACCTACTAAAATTAATTTGTGGGACCCATTTTAATTTTAGCTCAAAAATGGCTAATTATAATGCTCAAACTCATTTTTCCAACAGGATTCAAGAGAATCTTGAAGACAATAGGTATTGATTGCACTAACAATGAAGCTCGGCAATCAACCTATTTGTGGACACCTTTTTATTCAAAAAGTTATGCACAATTATGAAAGACTTCCTAACTTTGATATAATTTTTATTTTGAAGGCCTCACGATTGGGTATAGATTTGAGTAATTGTCTTTATAATACGAGACTCTAAGAAAAAAAAAAAAAAAAGGATTTTTGGTAGAAGATAAACTCATTGAACTCACAAGATGGTGGCGGCTTGACTTAAAGAGACATAGACAATTGTAAAAAAAAAAAAAAAAAAATATGCATTTGTTCATGGCCAAGAATGATGAGACTAATAATAGATAGATTTTTGCCAAAGATTTATTTGTAAAATTTTAGAAGATAAATACAGACCAAAACTACAATGGAAAAAATACTATTAAAATATAAAATTATTAAACTTACTTTGACTGATAATATTGTAGATATTACACTATTGTAAAACGTGTTCATCATTACAGAAGACTCTCTTGTCATAGAAAACAAAGATCTAAAATTATTAAACTTACTTTAAGTGATAAGATTGCAGATATTGCATTATCGAAAGACATGGTCCATCCTTACATAAAACTTTCTTGTCATAAAGAACAAAAAAATGAAATTCTTTGAAAATGATTATAAATAGCTAAAAGAAAATAAAGTGAAATATATCTCTATTAATATTGTAAAAGCAATTGATGCTGAGAATAAAAAAAAAAGAATTAATTAAAACTCCAATTATGATAAATGTAGAAAATGGAATTCTAGAATTAGTTTATCTGGGTTTAGTGACGCCAATCAATAATACAAGCTATATTATGAAATATAAAAAATAAGATATTTTCATAAAAATAATCAACAATGCAAATGAGGATGAATTTAAATTCGCACGCAATGATTTAATGCATTTCAGATTTTCGAGGCAAGTTGACTTCTGGCAACAGTTGTTTTGGCAGAGACGTCACTATGGAAGCTGTTATTGAGCTCTCTTAATGAGGCTCAAGTAATTTTAGCTTAGCAGCTATGGAAAATATGGGGTTGCTTTCCACTTCAGTATTACAGGCTAAGTGGGTCAAAATGTGCCTAAAGTTGGCATTCCTCGGTAATTATACCCGGACTATGGTCTGATAATCTAGGAGACATAAAGGACTTCAGAGTCATGGAACCCAATTTTGTACCGATGGTTGACAAGAACTCTATTTAACCTATTCTGATAATCCCCTTGCCTTTTGTCATAAATTCATCCAGCCGATTGTCAAAAATTCTTTTGGTCTATTTCACAAAAAATAATGTTATTATAAATTTGAATATATATAAAATATAATATTTTAATTATTAAATAATTTAAAAATTAAATTTATATTTATCTCAAAGTTTTAAATTATTATTAAATTATTATATCTTATATATCCTCGATGTTATAATAACATTGCCCTTATACAAAAAGCTCCCGAAGTTAATAATTTTTCCAGCCTAGTGTCATAAATGCAACAATTGAAATCCTCAATAGCGGCCAAGTTAATACCAATGTTCGAACCGAAAAAATGTTCTGGTTACGAGTTATCGGTTTAACCGTCTGGTCAATCGGAATTAAACCGTAATGTCATAATTATGTTATTAATAAATTTAATAATACATATTATTGATATTATAAATTTAAAAAATTATACAAAAATTACTAAAAATTATATAAATTTTTTTTACAAAATATGAATTTTCTTAATATGTAAAATTTTAAGAAAAAATAAAAAAATTCAAGTATAATCTAATAATTTAGTTTTCAACTACATGAAAAAAAGAAAGATACAAACACTAATAATCATGCATAAAATAAAATAAAATACCACATGATACAAATATATAATGCTGGAGTTTCAAACTTCAAGGGTTTAAAATTTTAAATACAATTCCAAAATAAATTCAGCTAAAGACCAACTCAACTCAGCCAAAATTTAGTCAAAAAATTGCATGAAATTTGAGATTTTGAATATACATAAAAAAAAAAAAAAATTACAGCCTAATAACCGGTTGACTCAGTACTGGTTCAACTGGTCGGACCGTCCGATTTTACCGGTTTTCTATTTTTAGAACGGTTTTGAACTTAAAACGGATTTATAGGTTAAACCGGACCGTTTTGTGAACCGATCGACTATTCAATCGGTTAAACCGTCCAGCCTAATCCGGATTTTAAAATATTGGTTAGTACCAGCACCTTCTCTTTTCTCACCATATCTTCTAACCAAATTGAAGTCACCTGTTACTGCCATTAAGAGCTTTAAACAAAATGAGTGAAATTTATTGTCATCTTTTCTTTCTTTTTTATTACAAACCACGGACTTCACAACAGATTCAAACAGATTACATAATCTCTCCACTAGACCGACCTCTCTCTTTCTTCGAGCGTGGTCCTATAAATTCGAAGCATTGTTGCCATGGAAACTACCTCATTTCACTCCTGGTAGCCCAATCTATTAGTTCCCATTAAGCAGCCCTTCACTCTGTCCTCTATAACCGCATGGCTAGTTCAACTATTGCACGCCCATCGCTACTATTCCTAATCATTTTGTTTGCGTTCTTCACCACCTCTCAGGCACGCACTCCTCGCGAGCATTCAACCATGCAAAAGAATGTTGATAGCCACCTTCTTTTGCGTAAGCTAGGAATCGATCCATCCAAGCTTGAGACTTATCGAATGAGGTCACTTGGTGCAACACCTGATAGAACAGTACCAACAGGACCAGATCCTCACCACAACTCTCTACCACCGTTTTAGTAGCTGTCAATCTTGTAGGAGTGTTTGGATGCAGAAATAGTTCTACTGATGTCGAATTGGTTTTGGGTTCATCACAGTTTTATCTAAAGAAGTAATAAATAGTTATTCGGACACATGTGATGATATATATATGTAATGTGTTTTTCCTTCTTGTAATGGTAAAATTTTGATATGTATCAGAGTCCCAGCATCCGAGCAATTCCTACAAGGAACACAGATATTTAGCAAATAAAGGAGAGGAATAAGAATATTGTCTCTTAAATGGAGTGTTTCTGAATAATGATAAGTTATCTTCAATGTTTGTCTTCTCTTTTTGGTAGAACTTTCTGATTTCGACATTCCTTCAACCTAGTACTATTTCAATCAATCATCCCAGTGTTTTATATGAGCAATGGTATACATCATTAAAAATCTGTTGGTGATGCAGAATAAAAATTTATTCTACTTCTTTGGTTCATCCAATGTCATTCAACATTGGAACCAAATCAATACACCCATGGCCAGTCACCCATGTTGGCTGTGTTACATTATAATAATTTTTCACAGAGTCTTCCTGACACATGCAAGACTGCATTGCGAGAAAGACACATTCTTTCATAAAAATATTATCTGAAAAAGATTTAAGTTTTTAGACAATGTAACTTTGATATTATATCGTCTAAGATACTCCCTCACGTGTAACAAAGTTGAACCAACTCGTGTATTAATTTATATTATCAGAATGACAATGAGATTTAAAACTAAAATTTTTTGTCTGTTCAAATATCAAGTTAAATTATTAACTCATCTAAAAACTTTAAATTATTAAAGAATGAATCAACCATGGATATTAATCTCTCAATAGAATAATATGGGATTAGCTCATACTTTTGAGCTTGCTTACATCTTTGGAGAGCCCCCAAACCGTCTAGGATCCCAATGCCCCAAAACATGCCAATGGGGTAGGCTTTTCCTGGGAACTCCTTGGTCGCATTTATCTGTATATTTTTGTAACATCTTAAAAATATAATTAATTTCTTATTATTATAAATTTTAACTTAACAAATTTATTCTTTCAGATGTGTAAAAACTGATCTAAAACTGACACAAAGCATCCCAAATCTCAATCTAGGTTGGTTATTTTGAGGAAGAAAAGATTTCCGCCATTTAAATTTTTGTTTATGATAAAAGTACTTTGAAGTATATAAGCCTCAAAAATAGACATTTTCCAAGATTAACTAAATCTTGATTAAAGTGGTTTCAGTTAAACTTCTTAATCACCCAAACAAAAGAACAATCTATTAACTACAATTGATCGTCTAATTATTTGGATATTATTATGATAAAGTTAGTAGAGAATAAAATTTATTTTGTAACATGAAATATTCTTTTATTATATAATAAATGAAAAATAATGTTAAATATTTTTAATTATATCATATTAGATATAATAGTTTTAAAAATAACATTTTTTGAAATTCGAAATTATCTCTAAAAGAGAGAGCATGATTTTATATGAATGTGGAAACAAATGAAAAACAAGAAAGAAAGGATAGATAATAATAGGAGAGAACTTACCTACAAGTAAGAAATCGTGATAAATTAAAAATATATGACTGTGGAAGGAAATAAAAAGTAAGAAAGAGAGGATAGATAGTAAATAGGAGAAAAGTTACCTACAAGTAAGAGATCATGATACATTAGAATGATAATGTTAGGGTAAGTTTAAATGTATATAAGATATATTTTAATACTTAAATGATTTTAAAATTAAGTTTTATTTATTTAATTATTTTATCTTAAATTTCAAAATTATTCAAGGTTAAAATATTTTATTGTATCTTTATTTAAATTATAATAACAGTACTCTTATTAAAAATATAAAAATATGTAAATAAAAAAAATGAAAAGTAAGAAAGAGAGGATAGATAATAAATAGGAGAAGTCACCCTACGAGTAAGAGATCATGATGCATTAAAAATATATGAATGAGGAGAGAGAAATGAAAAGTAAGAAAGAGAGGGCAAATAATAAATAAGAGAGAAGTTAGAGATCAGGATACATTAAAAATACAGGTGGAAAGAAATGGAAAAGTAAGAAAGAGGAGATAGATAATAAATAAGAGAGAAGTTACCTACGACTCTGAGGTAAGAGATCATGATACATTAAAAATAGAAACAGTGAGAGAAAGAGAGAAGATTAGCATTAAAATTATAACGCGTCCACATAATATATACATATTTTGTATATAATGCGTTGAAATTTAAAATTTTCTTTAAGACGATGGTATTTCATTTTGTTAGATTAATTTATTCTTCACTGATGATATAATTGGAAAATTTTATACATTATAAGCGTTATGAATTCAACTGTAACATTCAGACTGAAAATCGTATAGAGATGAAAACAAATTCAGAAAACAGTGAATGTGGCGGTGAAGTGGCTCTGGGTGTAAGTCGGTGCAATAAGAATTTTTTTTTAAAACAGAGAGATAATAACTATATCTAAAATATGGTCTTCAAAATAAGACCAAAGAAAGGAAAAAAGGAAATTTGTAATTAATATTCGAATTAAATGAGAGAGGGAGAGTGGGTGTGTGCGGGGGTTGTCAAAGAAAGAGAGAGGAAGTGAGTGTCATGAAATTGAATTAAAATTAATTGATTTTAGTTTAGCAATTTTGGTAATTTGAAAATATGTTTTGAGTTGTTAGGAAATATAACATAAACTATTTTGTTTAATAAGTAGGCTAGTATCAAATCATTATTTAAGTTTCTGACTCAATTTGAGAATTATAGAAAAATGCAGTGATTTGAAAATTTTAAGATTGTGAGGAATTGTTTCGGAATATTATCATTTGAAAGTGATAATAATGTGTCCCGCTTCGCACCGAATTAGACCAATTTGGGTTAAGCTTGGGCTTTGGCCTGCATATATATATATATATGTTTTGAAAAGAATTTATTTAAATTTTTTGACGGTTATCAATTTAAACGGTTGTGACTACTAGCAAATAGTTACACTAGTTCAAACATGTGCGTTTCTTCACCACAAATAAATGCAACTTTTAGGCTTCATGACTGTACTGAATAGTCATGAAGTAATTTATATAAACTCAGTTTGTTCTTCATCATTTGACATTCAATTCACGAGTTTTAATATTCAGTTGATGTATATTGTGAGTCTGCATATTAAGAGAGCTTAGACACAAGTTTTAGTTCGCTGTGCATAAAAGATTGAAGTGTTTTTTTTATTGTGCATGATCATTGTATCGTAATAGACAACCGTCATTGATTACTTCAATTAATTTATATTTTTTATTATTATGAAATTAATTTTATTTTAATCTTAATTTTAAAATTAATTTTACAAATACATATTATAGTGTAGTTTTGAAACTAAATTTACAAAAATCAAATTTCGTTACAATAATTTTTTAAGTATAATATTTTGTTTTAAATTATTATAAACTTTACAATGTAATATTATGATGAAATATAATAATTTAATCTAACATACTTATGCTAACTTGAAATTTGAAATGAGTTCATATGTTTGGTAACGATAAGGTGGTGACACCACATCTATTTGATGACGTGTTGTTCCAAGACACCTAATATTTCAAAGAGAGAAAGAGTGATGATGTGGTGTTCCAAGACACCTAATATTTGAGAGGGGGAAAGAGGGAGATATTACGTCTGAATCTGAGTGAGAGTGAGACAATTACATCTCTCCACTAGCACCGACCTCTCTCTTTCTTCGAGTGTGGTCTATAAATTGGTAGCCTCGTTTCATTGCAAGCTACTTCATTCCTCTCCTGGTATCCTAAGCCCATTAAGCAAAACTTCACTTTGTTCTTTATAACAGCATGGCTAATTCAACTGCTGCACGCACATCGCTACTGTTGCTGGTCATCTTGTTTGCTTTCTTCGTCACTTCTCAGGCACAGGCACAGGCACAGGCACGTACTTTTGGCGAGCATTCAACCATGCATAAGAATGTTGATAACAACCTTCTTTCGCGTAAGCTAGGATTCGATCCCTCCAAGCTTAAGACTTATGGAATAGGGTCACAAGGTGCAAATGCTGATAGAGATGTACCAGGAGGACCAGATCCTCATCATCACTCTCTACCACCCTTTTAGTTGTTATCAATTTAGTAGAAGTGTTTGGGTGCAGAAACAATTATACCCATGTAGAATTGGTTTTGGACACAGTTTTATCATAAATAAATAAAAAAGCAAATAGTAATTGCGACGCATATCATGATATATAATAATAACGTGTTTTTCCTTCTCGTTATATGTATCAAAGTCCCTGCATCTGAGCAACTCCTACTTGGAGCACATATATATGTAGCTAATAAAGGAGTGGAATGAGAATATTGTCTCTTAAATTTAGGTTGTGTTTGGATGGATGATTCTACTGTCCGTTTTAAATTTTTCACGTTTTAAATAGATTTTTAGAATAATTGATTATTTGTTTGAATTTGTCGAAAGTGCCCGTTTAAATATTTTCAAGATTAAAACGGATGTTTTGAAAAAGTATCAGTAAATAACTTTTTTCAAAATGTCCATTTAAGAAATGCTTCATTTTTTAAACATTCGTTTTCAAAACATCTATTTCTACCGTTCATCTAAACGAGCACTTAATGTTGTTTCAGAACAAATATTCAATGTTGTCTTTTTTTTTTTTTTGGGCAGAACTTTCTGAATTCCACGTTTCTTCAACCTAATAATTTTTTTATCTATCAACCTAGTGTCTTATAGGAGCAATTATATGTATCATTAATTGAAAATCTTTTGGTGATGTAGAATAGAAACTTTCTTTGGCCCATCCAATGTCATTCAACTATTCAAATGCCCTTTCGAGCCACCTACACTAGAGTGTGTTGTAAAAGTCTCAAATCTATACACCTTGGTTCAAACCATCATTCAAATTGCTATCAAATGACCTCCACCAGAAAACATAAAAACACCAGGCCCGAGACCTCATTTCAAATAACAGATCAAACGAGCCCTACTGTATTTGAATTAGAAACTTTGTTTCCATCGTGGTTCCAACTAGGCTTCAAACTACCTTTCGAACAAGCCTCACTGTTACTTAATAAAACCATAAATTGTGCCATCGTTCAAATGAGGGTTCGAACGACGCCTATTGATTTATGAAAAATTGATAAGGCTCCTTCAAAACTTAGTTTGATACCATATAACCTTTTTCAATTTCAGAAATATTTTTGAATGGTAAACTAGAGTCAATTCATTTAAATTAATTTTCAACACCCTCGTAATAATTTTGAAAAACATTTAAATTGTTTGTGTGTATGCAATCAACCCAGGTCATAGTTTGTCCAATTACTGTTTTATACTTACGAAATTGACTTCTCTGATAAGCAATGTTGCTTGATGCCGCCTTAATCACTAGGCTTAAGCATCATGAGAGACACAAGAACTTAGACTCAACAACTTCAATTACACCTTAATTTTTTTCAATTAAGCTATTCGAACACATATACAGAGTCTTAATCCTAACACTAACACCTCAAGTTACATACGACATTAGAATCCTACAATAAAGACTTTGGCTTACATTCCCTTCCTAGCTAGCCACTACCTTATTTTATAGTCTTAAGCTGATGGCATTAGAAGCTTGACACAATTTTCACCCTTTTTTTTTCTTGGGTATAAAAAAGGCCTAAGTTGATGGCATGAGAAGTCTGAGGCAATTCTCGACCACTTTTGTATTTTATAACTCAAAGCTAATGGCATCATGAGAAAGCTAAGTCGAAACTGTGTCATAAGATCCTATAATCGGTTCTCTATCATTTGGCATTTTTATGATTTAGCTGATATTATACTTCAACCAGTCATTTCGGAGTGCATTTAAGCATGGATCATAATAATAGCATAGTTTATATCCATGACACATCTATATGTAATGGTCTAGAGATGTATATAATTGAATATGCAAATACATTTAATTAAAGTATGTATTATGTAATATCCTAAAATCAAATTATATAAACATTAACAATTTGAAATTATGAAATTTTGTTGAAAATGATTTTTTCCTTTTTTTATCAGCAAAAAAGAAGAATCTTACTGATAAAAATAAAACACAAAAAATACACAAGTAAAAATAAATAAAATTGAGTTAGTAAAAATAAATAAAATTCTATATAATAATTCCATGAAGTTACAAATACACAAGTAACTATGGATATTATGATAATATTGTTTTGTTGCGTAATAAATCAGATGAAAGAAAGTTTTTTGTCAAAAGAAAACTGAACACACAGAGGGGTAATAAATAAAAGAGAATTAACCTGTCAAAAAGAGATCATGATAAAAAAAAAAAAACAACAACTAAAGGAGAAGGAAAGTGGTATGAGAAATAAACGGAGGAGTGACGTCAAGAGTAGAAATAGTGAGATAAAGAGATAACATTAACTTTAAATATGAAAGGGAAAAACTTGAGACGTTAAAGTCTTGCATTCACTATCCCACATAATATCTATATATATATATATATATATATATAATATTTTGTATATGATCCTTGGAAACCGAATAGAAACAAATGAAAAAAAAACATGAAAACAGTGAGTCTGTGGCAGTGAAATATGAGTGGGTGTACGTTGATGGAATAAGATTTTTTTTTAAAAAAAGGAGAATTGAAAAAGGGGGAGAGTGCATGGAAGTCAAAAAGCAAGAAAAGAAAAGAAAGAAAAAACTTGTAACGGATAAAAAAATTGAATAAGAGAGAGAGAGATTACTCAAAGAGAGAGAGAGATAAGAAGTAGCTGTCGTTAAATAAAGAGAGAGAAAGTATTATTTGGAGAAAAAGCTAATCACTCGTACGTAATAATGATACAGGTAAGTTTATCCAGCTAGTGTTTATAGCTAACAGTGAATGAGTCGAAGAAACTATATATATATATATATGATTTTTGAAAATATTAGAATTATTTACTAAACTAAAATATGTTTTAGAATTCCAATAGTTATATATTATGGTTATTCTTCTTCCTTGAAAATTCTGAGTTCTAAAATTATTTGAAAATTATTCTTATATGCTGTGAGTTATGATCTATTCAAAACAATTTGATATTCAGTTATGAAGTTTTGATTGTTTGAATTTATTTCAAGTTGTTAAAAATTATAAGATAAAATATCATGTTTGCTAGTATTCGCAGTTATTATTTGAATATTTGACTCGATTTGAAGATTATAGAAATATGTAATAATTTGAAAAACATCATATATTTACTTGATGATTAGATTTTCAATTAATTAATATTTGAAGTTATAAATTTATAATCAGTTTTTTGATATCTGTGTCATTTCGAAGACATTCAGTGATTTTTTTTTTTTAATGATTGTGTGATATTTGTGTCATGAGAACATTTTATGGATGTTATGATATTTTTGTTGTTCAAACATTTCTATGATAATTCATTATTAATTAGATTTTGATTTCGTGTAGAGCCTAATCACAGGTATACTAGTAACATAACGTCATATTTGAATTAATTTTTTTAAATTTGATCCTAAGAATTAATTTGTTGGTGATAGAAGTAGTAGGACTAATTGTACTTATATCTTTTCATTTCATGTATCAACACGAGCATTTCAAGACTCGAAACAATGTAGTTGATGGGTAATACGACCCATAATTGTTTTTAGCCATTTTCTTGTATATTTTTTAATTTTATAATTGTATTCGAATTAATATTAGTAATTTTTTATTTCATAAATATAAGAAATTCGTTAGTTTATTAGTAGGAAGAGTTAGTAGTCTATTATGATTAGTAGTATTAGTTCTATAAATATGATGTATTAATCATTTTATTATTTAACTTATCAATAATATTCCAATTTTGAAATTGGAAAGTTTTTTCGTGTTAAGTGAGAAGTTCCTTTTGTTATTGATTTTTAAGAAATTCTGTTCAATTCTCCTTCACATTTTCTTGCTGCTTTATCTTGGGTTATATTAAAAATCTCGATATTGAAATTAGAAATTTTTTTCTTGTTGGGTGAGAAGACCCTTTTGTTATTGATCTTTAAGAAATTTTGTTCGATTTTCTTTCACTTTTTCTCACTGGTTATCTCTGGCTATATTGAAAATTTAAAATTTGAATTCTATCCAAAAATTTAAATTTCGATATTTGAGTTATTATTTGAATTTGAGATTTGAATAATATTTGACATTAGAATTTTGAATTGTAATATATTTATTTGAGCATTCTGATTTAATTCTTAAATTTAGATATATGATTTATATTTTGAATTTGAGATTTGAATTATATTTGACATTACAATTTTGAATTGTAATATATTTATTTGAGCTTTTTGATGTAATTCTTAAATTTAGATATATGATTTATATTTCAACCCTAATGATAACTATCCGTTATATATTCTTTGGAAAGTATACTAATGACTCGTGGCTGGGGTCTTTCGACCCAAGAAATAACATAAGACTAGTATAACTTATTATAATTAACTTTTTAAAGGTAATTAAGTCAATGAAAGTTAATTAGATTCTTAAATGCTTAAGTTTGATCAAGACCTTATCATGCTAAAGCTTAAAAAAAAAAAAGTATTTAAAATACTTTGAGTTGAACTTGCAAAAATTTTAATTATTATTTCTTGTACATTCAATAATTTAAAAATAATTTTATTTTAATTTAATGCACGAATTTAAGAAAATCCAAAATTTTGTTTTTGTTGAAGGGAGTTAATTTTTTATTCTTTAGAATTAGGTCTTGAAATTATTTTTAATGAAAAAATAAATCGACAAATATTAAATTACTTAAATAATATTTAATATAAATAAAGTTGGACAATTATTATAATGTGATAAAGGAAATCAATGCAACAAGAAAAAATTGGATAGGGAAAGCAAGGCAAGAAGTTTAACACATTTTTATTATCAAACTTGTTTCTTGTTTTTATTTTTTAAAAAAACACAATGTTTTGGTATCAAACATATTTTCATAAAAAATAAAAAAAAATTGATTTTCATTTTCAAAAAATTGAAAATTGAAATAAAAAATATTATTATATGTCACCTAACATTTTGAGTCAAGTTGAGATCAACATTTATATTATAACCTCTTCATGAACTCTCTGATTTCGTAACACTTTCATTTAAGATTAAAAGATTTGGAAGGAAAAAAGAGAAATGGTGAAAGAAAGGAAAAAGCTATTTTTACTTAGTGTAAATTAGGGATAAATAGAAAAGGGGATTAAAAGAGAATGAGAATTTCTTAACCTTTATTTTATCCAATTAATTTTTCTCTTCCTATCAAAAATGGATAAAGACAGAAAGAAATGAAAAAAAAATTTTAATAATTTTTTTATAATATTAATTTTAATTTTAAATTATAAAAAAAATATAAAAAAAAACACATTTAACTTAAAGTGTAATAATAAAAAAATATATAATCTTTTTTTTTTTCCACAGGATAAATGGACGTTCTTAGTTTTCTTATTTGAAACAAATATGAAGAAAGAAATTGCATTCTCCTTATCTCCTCTCCTCTTGCTTATAATTACTAACTTATCATCTCTTCTTCTTTTCTTTTCAATTATTCAGAGATATAGAGTAATAATACGTGATTTTAATTAGGGGTATCAATTTTTAACACGACACAACAACACGACTCGAACACGATACGAAGTTAACGAGTTTAAATTTAACATAAATGAGTTTAAGTCGTAAACGAGTTGACACGTATAATGCGATTAATAAACAAGTCGTATTTAAGTTTTACTAGTACCAACCCGTTTAACACGACTAAACATGTTTAATTATAAAATATATTATGAATTAAGATAATTCGTCTCATATCAAATATTTATCAAAGTTTTAAATTTTTTTTTTTATAAAAGAGATTTTTACTTTGATTTGACCCATATCTAAAATTACTAAACTTAAAAATTATTTATACATATTAAAAAATAGGTAAGTTTTTTTATTTAAAAAATAAAAAAATTAAAATAAACGGATTAAGTATAACGATATATGTAACCTGTTTAATAAATAAGTTGGTCAATATTTCCACAACTCAAATAAAAAGCACAATCAAAGAGATACAAAGATAGGAATTAATGTATATTTCTATCATATAATAGCATTACAACAACTGATTGCCAACCCTTTTAAGCATCAAACTCCAATGCCAAGATTGAGACCCCCTCTCATTTGCACACAATTCTCAACCCTTTTAAGCTTCAAACCCCAATACCCAGATTCAGAAGCCCTCTCATTCTCATACCATATTAAGAAATCTTCAACTATAAAGGGAGTATTATCAAACAAATAAATGTAGCTAGGCTATCTGAAGTTCTTCCTCAGAGACTTGGAATTGGTCTTTTGAATTAAATCAATCTCATCAACTGCTTGTCGCTTTCGATCGTTCAATGCGCAAGCTGGATCGGGTGATGGAAGTTGAAAATCAGTGTCTGCAACCGAAGCAGATTTGAGTGGAGGATTGAAGTGATGAGTGATGTCCCTTAGAGGTTTTCTGAACCTTCTCTTGACATTTTTTGTGGAAGACTGGACAGCTGTAAGGAACTTGGGTTGGTTTGGTTTTGAGAGAGGGGTGGGATGTTCTCTTTGTTGTTGTGTTCACAAAAGGAGATAACCTCCATTTCTGAGGCAGGTATGGTGTTTAGAGAGGGGAGGAGAGGTTGCAGGAGAGATGGGCATGGAGTGAAGCTATATGTAATGATGGGAAAATGGGTTTGTCATGGACATGGAGGGATGATTGAAAGTTTAATATTTTGTCTCTCTCAGTTCAAATTTTGTGCTGTTGGGTGTTCAATTTTTAGCATTTTAGCACCAGGGAGGGAGGGTTTCATTTCATGAGTTTTAGTTTGAAATTTACATCTTCATTTTCAAGCAGCCAACTAGTCAAATATTGGTGTTTGAGAGAGAGAGAGAGAGAGAGAGAGAGAGAGAGGATGAGAGAGGGAGATTTTAAAATTTGGAAGACCGAAGTCCCCAAAACAGAAGGTCAAGTTCCCGGGCTGTGTGGTTTGGGAATCTAATTTGGCAGGAATAAAACGCTTTTCGGCATAAATAGATTATAGATTGGGCGCCAACTAAACGGAGCCAGAATTTGAATAAATTATACTAATTTTTTTTAAAATTTTTAAAATTACACTTACCTCATCTACTTGATAAATTATAAATAACTTTTTTATTCAATTTTTTTTAAAATAACAAAACTATCCATTTTATACTTTTTTTGTTACATTTTTTCAATTTGACCCTTTTTTCTAATTTTTTAATTTTATATAAAAAAATTAAGTTTTTAATCAATATTTATTTGAAAATGAAAAAAATAAAAACATTAAAAAGTTTTAAAAAATAAAACATGAAAGTAAGTATATGTAGTTTGTCAAGTAAAATACGAGAGATTAATGTAATTTCAAAAGTATTAAAAAAATTCTATGTAATTATGAAAAATCTCAGAAGAAGTCAGTGTAATTTATTTAAAAAATTATGTACTTTGTGTCCCAATACAAGAATTTTTTATTCTTTTCTTATATCAAAAAATTAAAATTTAATTTAAAAAGTTAATGTATAAAGTACTTTAAAATTTTAAAATTATTATTTTACTAATTTAATGCATTGTAATAATTATAGACAAATGTTAATTTTATAAAATTATATTTTTTTACTCAAATGTGAAATCATTAAATGCATATGAGTTAACATGTTAATTTTTATTTTATTTTTTTACAAATTTGACGTGTTGTTGTAATTAATGTGAAAGAACTTTAATTTTTGTAAAAATATATCGTCAACTCAAGTGTGAAAGTTAAATGCGTATCATTTAACATTTTGATTTTTTTTTTTATTATAGTGACTATTATAATAAGACTAAAGGGGTATACAAAAAAAGTTATACATAAATATTTGGGAAATGCTGGCAGGCTGCGTTTGTTTCTGTTTTGCAAAATTGTTTTTTTTTTTTTTAAAAAACAAAAATTTGAGAAATTTGTTTGCCTGATAGAGTTTTCTGAAAACAATCATAAAAACAATTTTCATAGTTTTGCTTAAAAATAAAATCATGGGCACAGATTCTACACTAAAAAAGAAATCACATAAAAAATAGACACGAAAAACAAAAGATTTGTATTATAAATTATAAAAATATTTTTTAAACAAATAAAATATTTCTTTAAAAAAATATAATTATTGAAAATTATAGATATTGTGGAAAGTACGTATTCAAAATAATTGAAATAAAAACTATTTAAAAAATTAATTTAATTTTATAAATTATTTACACTAATAAGAGTAAACATAATTAATTTTGTAAATTAACTTAAATAATTATTTTTAGTTTACAATCCAAATGCATTTTCATCTGTTTCACTATTTTCAAAATCATAACCAAACATATTCTCACATTTTTAACTCTATAAAAAAAATTATATTCAAACGCATTTTTAAACATTTTAAAAATTAAAATATACTTTTCAGAAACTCAATTACAAAATAGTTTTACAAAAAATTCTTGAATACATATCCAAACGGAGTAGTTTCCTAAATTTCTATCACAAATTTTTATTTCAAATAATGTTACATTGATGTGACAGAGTCAGATTAATTATATGATTTAAAGTATGATTAGTAATTCAATGCTACATTAATGTCACATAATTTAGAATAGAAATTTGAAATACAATTTTGAGAAGTATAACATTGCTCTAAATAATTTTGTGGACCCACTTCACTGTGTCTAGGAGAAAAAGGTACAGTAAACAGACCAAACCAAGGATAACAAAATTTTATACACCAAAATAATTGTTTAAAGAAAAAATATACTCAACTACATAAACTCTTTAATAATAAATGATCTTATGAGACACAAAAATTATTAATTAATAGTTTTCACTATAAAAAAAAATTCTTTAGAATTGTACAAAATTTATATCAAAATAGGACATGCATAGAGATTTGGAAGGTTGATAAACTTTTTTTTAAAAAAGTATTTGTTATATCTAAATTAAATTAATAAAACTTCTAATCTCTTTTTTATTCATAAAACTTAATGTTACAAATAATTTTTTTTATATAATTTAATGTTACAAACTTGAATTTTACATAATATATTTTCCATTCATTTTTCTTTCTTTTACTTCACTTGCTATTACTTTCAATTTCTAGTATTATTTTCAACCTAATCAAACAGAGGCTAAAAGAAAACAATGTTTCCCCTTGCTTCTGAAGTCAAAAATTGACAAAGAGAAAGTTTTGAGATTTTAGTCCAAATTAAGATGGTGGAGATGTTTTATCTTTTATGCCTGTTAATGAGGCAATTCAATGCTTGACATTTCTATCTTATGTTAATGTAATGTAACAATATACCATCCAATGCCAATTTTGAGCACTCCATAGTATGGACTATGGAGGCACTGAAAATTTTAGAATGCATAAGTGGTGTTAAAATTTAAAATATGTGATGTGACATCTTTTAATTGATTAATAAAATTATTTTATTTTATTGCCGATAAAATGCTATCTAATTATGACTGAATTCTCGTAAAAATAGACTACTAAAAAAAACAAGCTCAACTTATGACTAAAAAACTAACGGGCCATTATCCTCTTCGGGAAGACGAGACATAGATACCAAAAGAAGTTAAAGTTGGATGGAGGTGCTAAGATGGCTAAACAATGTCTTAAATCTCTATACTTAAATCAATGATTAGTTGATCAAATATTTCAGCTTTGATTTACAACAAAATGCCTAAAGCCCCCAAGGCAACCCTATTTAGATCGGCCAAGCACAAAATATTTGATTTTGAAAATTTCAACTTAAACCAATCTAACAAACCTTATAGAAAACCTTTTAAGTTTTTTAACATTGTACTCTTTGTGATACAACTCTTCAGATAGTCGCACTATAACTATTCAACAAATTAGTCGTTCATACATTTAAATGAATCTCACTCGAATGAATTAGACCTCGTTTTAGTAAACCACTTTGCTCTAGTTAGCTAGCAAGATCTAGCGAGCTAACTACTGAAGTTCCCAAATAGATTGGCTCTAACCAAATCTCCAATGAAACTCAATAACATGTCTACTAAAATTGAGCCTCACTTGTGCCAACTCCAACTTGGCTCTTCTTCTCTTTCTTTCCTTCTCATTTTTTGTTTATATATATATATATATTAAAATGTTTCTTAACGTTTTTCTCTATCGAATCCCTCCTCTTGAGAGGAATCTCTTTGGAAGCTTAAGAATGAAATCATGATACTTTCTTATTTATTGGAGAAGCTTGAATGCATTTTGGAACCAAATATTCCACGGGAGGATTCAAATAATTCATTTGAATCTTATCTTCAATTGTTGAGAGAGTGAAATAAATGAAGGGAATCATGAAATTTTTAATTATCATCCAAAATCAATGTGTAGTAATTTATGATTATATATATGTATTATATCATCGTTAGTAAATATAGAAAAGAGTAATGATTTACGATTCAAAAATATTCACTCATCCGACTTTACTTATCTTATGTGACATGATCTAATTGACTTTTAAAATAAAACAAAGTTTAAAACAGAACAAATAGCTTAAATTAACTGAATCATGTCACATAAGATGAATGGAGTCAAATAATATCGAAGTATCTTTAGACCATAAAATATTACTCTACCCATTCTCACTCTTTTATTAATTGATATACACTTTGAGTTTCAAAAAATATTTTTATAATAATCAAATTACACTTTTTTGGAGAGTATATGAAGTTTTGGGAGTGGGAATAACCTCAGTACCCTAAATAATATATATATATATATATATATATATATAAAACATTATGTGCTTCATATATTCTAGAGAATTCTGCGCTACAAGTCTTTCGACAGTGTGGCCCATCACCCTTGACCCAACCAGACACACACATATGTGTGTGTGTGTGAGAGAAAGCCATCTGTCAATGGAAGAAGTTAAACGGTGTCATTGATTTGTACAAATGGCCCTCATTGAATGAGGCATGTTTTGCACAAAAGTCTCCATTGTTGACTTATACAGCCACCATTCTGCAACCATCTTCCATGTGAAGGAAACCCCTCTTTTTCTGGTCAACACAATAACGTTTTCTTAATTATACATATGGTTATCCCCAGTCTCACGCTATATTAGTAGGTCTTGAAAATAATTATAATAATGTCTGAAAATCAAGGTAGAAGAAAATCATTTTCTAACTTGCAATTTCGTCTGCAAAATACTCCAAAGAACAAAACTAGTCTTTTATAAGTCAATAACGGGAAGAGACGGATCTTCATGATTCATGAATGTTGGGTTAGCGTCTAAGAACCGGATTGCAAAATGTCAAATTTAAATTTGCTCACAAGTTTGTCATTCATTTTTTTTTTAAAATTATTATTTATCAGCATTTCTTTTCGGTCACCTATCTGATGGATGCTTTTGATTGATCTTTTTTGTTTTAATTTTTTTAAGATTAAAATTAACAAATATAAAATAAATTATTCTTTATCTTGTAAATAGATATACAAAGAGAAAAATAAAAATAAAGCAGTGATGGGATAGTGTTCTACTATTATTTCACAGTTTAAAGCCAACACAATTTATTTATTTTTATCTCAAACGCCTTAGATTGTTCAAATTTTAGCTTATCTTTAACCAATTAATTCTTATTTTTTTATTTTATTTTCAAAATCGGTTAGGTATATTCTGAGCCCCCTTTTTGTGAAGGTCAGTGTAAAAAGGACTGAAATTCGAACTCGAGATACTTGAATTTTATCATTAACATTTTTACTGTTCGGCCATACTCTTTGGTGATCTTTAACTAATTAATTATAATTTTGGTTGTGCCGCTTTAATTCCTACATCGAATAGGAGTCGGGCATTGACGTTGCTTATAAGTCCCAATCGTGCTCTCTCTTGCATCAGGTCTTTTCCGTTCAGGAAGAACAAAGCCGTGAGGACTCTTAAGCCCAAAACGAACAATATAGTACACGTGAAGCCTATTATGTGCCAAGACCAAAAAATGCAGAATCAATTTTAAAATTTCAAATTTCCATGGTCAAAAGTGAATTCCTTGAAATAAATGTTAAAATGCATTTTAGCAAATTTACATATATAAACAATAAAATATTGTAAGCTAATCAGTTCTGGTAACTAATTTGACTGATATTTCAATAACTGTAGCACATTTAAACATATGCAATAAAATGGCCCCGCAAGATAAGGGTTGGTAATCCTACTTCAATTGAGCCCCTCATTTTTCAAACTCGTATTAATTTTCTTTTCTTCCCTGTCTCCTCCCCTTTAATTTTGCTACCATTTCCTGTCTCAACCATCACAATCTTGAGAAAAATAATAATAAAAAAATGAGAATTTTTTTTTTTTTTTTTTTGAGCTCAAAGTTTGGAATGTAGCATGTTAAAACCTTGGACTGAATAAAAACATTCTAAATAACGCGTCAACGTTATATCATTTATGAGCCGTTAATCTAAAATTATCGTATCATTTAAGATATATTTTTAAGGGACAAGTGTTTTAAGTAATATAGCATTACTCAAAGAAATGCATAAATGATAATGACCCAAGTTGCACTAATAGATTCAATATTGTTCAACCCCTGTGGGCTAAAAATGTCCCCAAGTATGGTTGCCTCTTCAGCACAATCTACATATTTGAAATGTTTCCTGTACAGGAAGAAGAAAACTTAATAATTATACTTCCTTCTAAATACTTCATGAACCTATATATGAGAAATTGAATCTAATTCCAATTGCATGTAATATTATATATTGTTCTTCTTCATCATATTTTTCTTTTCTTTTCTTTTTTCATTTAATTTGTAATTCACTCTTGAAAATAAAATTACACCAACAGAGGTGGCCTATTTCATTTTCAAGTAATTAATGTCTAAACAACTATTACGTATGGGTTGCTTTTGTAATTCTAATCTCCATTCCATCATTTTCCTTCTATGGAACCCTCTTCCTCTTTCCCATAAAAAAGGAGGAAAACACTATACCTTCAATTTTTTTTTTTTAAAAAAAAAAAAAATTTATGAGAGAGAAAACAGGAAAATGTGGAAGAGACAAGTCAAGATTCAACAGTCAACCTCTTGAAAAATAGACCTTTTTTTTTTCTTTTCTAAGGCACCCCAACAGTCCATCATGCCTCAGCCTTTCTATGGTCACATACCCAACAAATAAAAAATGTTAAGGTAACATCTCTTAGAACTCAGAATTATGGTGAGTGTTGTTCCATCCTCATCTTGAAACACCAAAAACAAATATGCCCATCCTTAGCCCCTTCTCCGCCGGCGCAACCTTCAACTGGGCCTCCGGCGATGATCACTCATACGATGATCACTACGTTGATCGGATTCCTAATCCTCCTCCCCGTAAAACTAATTATGATTTGAATAGCAAAATCATGCTCACCGCCATTATTTCATTATCCGTGGTGGTAGTGATTGTCACCATACTTCACATATATGTAAGATGCTACCTACGGCGCCAAGCACGCCGTAGAGCCATAATCCGGCAGCTAGGTCTCACAACCGCTCAAATCCACACGGGGGAGCCGCCCAACATCGGCCTCGACCCGTGGGTCATCGCCTCCTTACCAGTAGTTACTTTCAAGCAAATTAATGGCCATGATGACACCAGCCCAACAGAGTGTGCAGTTTGCCTGAGCATCTTAGAGGATGGTGAAATGGCTAGGCTTCTTCCAAATTGTAAGCACACTTTTCATGTGGAGTGCATTGACAAATGGTTGAGTGCACATTCAACTTGCCCCATTTGCCGCACTGAGGCAGAGCCCCGGCTCCTACCTGAGCCCCGGGAGCCTCCCACGGCACCGCCTTTGGATCATGTGAGCTCTGCATTGACAAGCATGGAAGGGACATCTGATGGTGCAGTGCAGTCCACGGTCAAGTTTGGTGGTGGGTCGAGCTTGCGCATGAGTTCATTTCGGAGGATGCTTAGCAGAGGAAGATCATCACCAAGAATTCAATCTTGTGGACAAGAAGATGGTGTAGAAGATCTTGAGAGACAACAAACTTAGGTAAAATCAATTCTCCTTTCTTCTCTCTCTCCACGTATTTGTATTTGTTGTTGTTAAAAACCAATACACAGGTGTATTTGTATTTGTTGTTATTACAAATCAAAACATATAGATACATATATATAGACGGGTGAATATTATCGGCTCCGGTCATCGGCCGGGGAGATGAATTCTTTGAGAAATGTTCGGTGGAAATTTGTGTAAATTGTTCAAAGTCTCAGATTTTGAATATCAAATTTTCCTTATGTTAGTCTTAGAAGACTTTGGTATTGGTTACCTACCAAGCTAATCCAATTATATACTCTATTTATCAACCATTGACCTCATAATTACTTTATTTAATTTTTTCCAAAAGTTAATTTCCCGAGATTTATTAGAAAAAAAATACTAAAAAATTTTTAAAATAAAAATTTCAATTTAAAAAGTCCATAATATATTTTTTCTATCTAAAAAATTCAAAAAATAAACTTTTAATACAAAAAAGTCCAATTGTTAACTTATATCTTAATACTGTTAAAAAATATTATTAATTAAATTAAAAAATATATAAAATAATTTCTTCAATCTAAAAAAATCATAAAATTTTATGAAATGAAAATTTCTTTTTTAGAACATCTAGATAAATAAAAAATGTTATGTTTTTTTTTTGGATTGAATAATTTATTTTATTAACTATTTAATATTTTTAAAATATATATTAAAGGTTATTTTAGTCTAATCATTAATATTTGTTATGGTATTAAGATAGAAGTTAATAATTGAACTTTTTGTATTAAAAATCTCTTTTTCAAATTTTTTAAATAAAAAAAATATATCATCGTATTTTTAGATTGAAAATTTTATTTCAAAAGCTTTTTAATATTTTTTTTTCAATTTGTTAAATAGAATATAAAGCACTAAGGAATGTATAAAAAAGAAGAAATGAGTTGTAAATTAAAAAAAAGGAAGAAATGAGTTAAATAGCATTAAATTTTGTTCCATTTATTTTTTATGACCAATTTTCTTCCATTATTAATTGAAGGGCATTTAAAAAATTATTCCATGTTATTGTTACAACCATTAATGTAACTTTTACTTTTATTTAAATAGTTATAACTTTTATCAAGAATAGTAAAATCATTGATAACAAAATCATCTGGAAGTATAATCAAGTAGTAAAGATGTTAAGGCTAAAATTAGTGACAGATCCATAAATTTTAGTTAGGGCAATCAAATTGAAAATATCAAAATTTAAGACGGTTTATATGAATATATAAAAAAATTTAAGAAAGTTAAGCCCTATTTTGTTAAAATATTCTAACAAAATTAGTAGTAAAAAATATAATATTAATTTTTTTGAGGGGTCATGGCCCTCACTTGCTCTAGATCCGTCACTGAATAAAATGATTAAAATCCAAGCATATCGAATTTGAATCTCTTCTTCAATAATAGTTAAAAGCTAGAAATTAAATGTGACTTTACAATCAAGTAAAACAAGACTTAGTCTGAAACTTAATCTAATACGTGTAAACTGTTTAGAACACTCCTGACCAATCCATCAAAAGAAGAATCACCGATAATAATATAGGTAATAATCACGTAAAATAACTTTTAGATTACTTTAACAAATTTTCTTCCTTTAACCATCAAAAAACAAGGTATGAATTTACTTTTTCTTGTTTTTATAATAATTAATTTTTCTATATAATGACTTACATTTAATAAAATAACTATGGTTACTGTTAATTAAAGGTTACCTACTACACTATTATATTAAATAAAGGAAGTTTAGAATTCACCTTACATACTTCAATAATTAATTCCCAAACTATCAAAATTCCAAAATATTGCATGCATATAATTAGTCAATGTCAGTCGGGATGTTTTAATATATATAGTTTTATACTAAAAGTATGCTTTTCATGTAAAGTTTTTAATATGAAAAAAAAAGGAACTATTGTACTCCTTATTTTTTATTATTCTGTTGAAATTTTAAAGATAATTTTTTTAAAATTAACGATAAACAATTATATAAACATATACATGTACACAAATATAGACATTTTGCATTGGTTACACGTACATTAGTATACACGTATGAATATAAACTTGTACATATAGTGCATATATAAGCACTATGCAAGTGTATATGCACGGATATATATACACACATATGTTTATAAATATACTTCATTGTTTGGTGAGACGAGTTCCAAGTGTCTTTTTATAAAATGACACGGAAAATTATTAAATTATTTTCAAGTTTTTCGAGCACACTTTTATTTTTCTAATTTGTATTAAATATTTTATAAGCAACCAAGAATAAATATAAAAAAAAAACTAAACCATTTTTTTGAAAAAAATATTTTTTTTAGGTCACCAAAGTCTCACGTGATCGAGTGCATCACGCGTCTCTATCTAAAAAGGTTTCCATCTTACAATTGGCTGACATTTGAAATATTATATATTTTTGTCTTTATAATAAATTGCATATATTTAGAAATGAAAAATGATGAGCTCCTTGCACTTGCTCCTAATTTTGCTTCTTACCCATACATTACTTGGTTAATTTTTTTTTTTTGGGGGGGGGGGGGGGGGGTAGTTAATCCCATTCCTTGTATAATTGTGCTCAAATTTTTTTAATAATCAAGATTAAGTGTTCAATAACACTTTTTTAAAATACTTTTTAATAGGTAAAAAGGTAACTTTTATAATTTTTACTTTTTACTTAAAAAAAAAGTTAAAAACATGTTTAATAACTATTTCTCAAAAATAATTTTTATCTGGATATTAACTTTTTTTAATGTATCCAATTAAAGCATTCTTTAAAAATAAGATTAATTATACTTTAATTTCATAAAATTTTATCCCGATTTCAAATAAGACCATCGATTATCAATTGTAACAATTCAGTCCCTCAATCTTTAATTTCATTTCTAATTTAAGCCAATTACAAACAATCCGTAACCTACCATCCCAAATTCTCAATGACAATCTGTTTATACATTAAAATTATAGAAACTCATTTGAAACCCATTATAAAATTCATATATTATAATACTCAATCGCTTCCTCAAAAACAAGAGTCACATTAATTATAATCAATTCATAAATTAGGTACATTGACACTGATTTCATGAATCTTATGGATCATATTTTATCAAGTAAGATGTTATTTATCTGTATCATAAAAGTCAAACAATCTGTCCAAATAATATAATATTATAAGTCCCGTCCATGGATTCTTTCCTCCATAAGGAGAATTATCCTGGTCTGATGTCCAGAAACAAGTATGTAAAATCCTGGGTTATCATTGGATCAAACTTCCGCTCCTCTGTTTCAATGTAAAATATTTTATACCCAAAAATATTTTTCTTCAAAAGTTTTTACATCTAAAACTAAAAGTCTTTTTCTTTTTCTTATTTTTCGATGTTTAGTTGAAGTTTTGAAAATAATTTTGTCAACTCATATAAAAATGCACTCAAAACACCAAGTAATAAAGAAATACAAATACAAATACTTAATATTAATGTATATATGTAACATTTTTTAACTGACATGCTTTAGAGAATATAATAAAAAAAAAAAACTAGAACTTAAAAAATATCTCTAACTCAAAGTGGATTAAAGTAAATTAAAAGTAATTTTTAAATAAGATTGACAAAACAAAAACCTAATCTAATGTGCTGAACCTAAGAACTGACACTAATTAAGATAAAAATAATGTTATTGAAATAATGTTATTGCAACGCTCGAGTTTTGAGATCCCACATTCACAGCAGTTCGGAGGGTGTTTGCCAGAGTGGGTGGAACCAAAATCACGGGCGGCCTGCTATTTTGGCTCCCACCCGCTCTGCCAAACGGGGCCTTACACAACTGGATATGCTACCTAACCTTCAAATGTTCACAAAAAAAAAAGCAAAAACAACTTTAGTCAGTAATAGAGATATAGTCCACAAGGGTTGTAGACCTAGCCTAATGAATTTGCTAGAAAAACTGATATCCCTAAACTTCAAAAAATGCAAGCAGAGAGGCCTACAAGGCCTCAAAAGGACTATCAAAGTCCTTCAACACCCTAGATTAAACTGAAAGTCTATAATTGATTTCATATACAAAGATCAAACAGAAATGAACGGAGAAATACTTGGAGATACTTTCACTAATTCCAAAATAGTATAATATAATGCATCAAAGAGATATATATATCTTCTGGACGAAAAGCTTTGCTCTCGCCAGACTTATAAGTTGCAAAAGCAAGGCTTTAAATTCTACTGTCTTAAGAAAGACAGCGTAATTGCATAGAACAAATGAATGCCAATCAAGGCCAAATCCCATTTGACCCTAATACAATCACTGCCACTCAGATCTGCACTAGCTGGCCCCAGTCCCACTGTGGTTGAAGACGCGGTAAAGCTTCCATTGTTTGCAGTAAAACTGCATTACCAACCAACACAAGTCACAGAGCCTAAGAAATTAAAAATAAATATATTCAATAGAAAACAAAATCTCGGGAAAGGAGGCCATCAATGGGCATTGAAGGAACACGTTTTAATATTTTTGTAATCTCAGGATCATATATTATTGAGAAATTTGCATGATGTTAAGTAAAGCAAAAACTTTTCAGAATTTTGCAGCTAATAGTTGGGGAGAATTTCTTGATCCTAGAGGTGCCAACGAGGATCAGAATCATGCAACTGATGTATAGTCTTCCCACTCTACCCAACATGTAGAATCAGTACCCGAAGGCTGCATAAAAGTTAACTTTGATGCAACCATCAGAAGGGATTGATATAGTGGTGCTATAGCTATGGATGATACGGATGGAAGAATATCCCCTGCTGGCTGAAAGCAATTGCTACTATAAATGCTGCCTCTTCGGCTCAAGAGAGATGATGGGCTCACATTGTTTTAGAAGGTGCTCAAGTGTTGATACAATCATCAATTCTGTATATCTAAAAAATCATCACTGGTTTATTATTCCAAATGTTAAATTTTCGTCAAAAAGAGATTGTTAGATAGTGTTCACTACCGAGGTCTCCAATTGTGTGACCTAAGGGACGGCCAAGTGCGCAATTGGAAACAAGCTATCTGAATGCAGTTGATCATCACTTGGCCGTGAGAAATAACATTTTTCTTTTATTTTTTTAGGATAAGTACCGACCCCCACTTTATACCAATTGGGACTAGAACCCACAACCTCCTCTTTGGGAGGTGGAGGAGATACCACTCAAGCTAATGCTTGGTGGTCTGAGAAATAACAGTTGCAGTGGACTATACAGCTCTCAAATCCTATAATTTGTGAAGCCTGTTCCTCATAGTGATTCTATTTTTAAATTTTTTTCCTTTCAGTTCTTTGTTCTTGTCGTTCCCCTTCTTGGTCGATAAAAAGGAAGAATAAAATACCACGAGCTTTCGTGTTTGCAAACATTTAAAAAATTAAAATAATGGCATGATCTTCGATTCTCAAGCAGCATTGGTTTCTTTAGTGCAACTTCTTTACTTTCCTTATTGTTTTTTGTGACTTCTACGTCTCATGCTCAATTAGTGGTGGCATTTCCCACAAAATCCAAACTTTATAGTTCCCTCAAATCCATAGCCCCATGATTCTTTCATTCAGTCACTTAGTTAATCCTCTTCATTCAGGCAAATGTAGCCCAAGCAGGCAGGCCTCTCCCTTTTTTGACAACTATGATATACACACGAGTGTGTGTGCACACAAAAGAGAGGAGAACAATACAAGAGCTACCCTTTACAATTCATCTATTAAGTCTAAGAAACTATGTAAGGAATCGGAGATGCCTCCAAACATCCAAAAATATAGCGTAACATTTTATTATATATACTACGTATCGAAACTTCCACATCCTTGAAAAACCTGTTGTTCCAATACCTCCATAGACTGCACACGAGGCATAGAGGCACCACTGTCCAAACTTGACGAACTCAGTCCCCCACGTTCACCCTATACCCATTCCAATTCTAAAACAGATCTATAACTTGCTCTGGCATCACCCAAGAGAAGCCAAAAGGCAAGAAATGCAAATTCCACAGCTCCCTAGCAAATTCACAGTGAATACGAAGGTGAATGACTGATTTCCTCTCTTTATGGCACACATGTTCACAATGACCACGCCCCTCTTCTGTAAGTTGCATAAAGTTAAAATAGCATCACAAGCTGTTGTCCAACCAAAGAAGAAGACTTTCGAGGGAGCTATGACTCACCATATTTCTAAGGAAAATATACACTTTCTCCTATGCATAAAGGTTTACAGAAAAGTTTCACCGAGAATCACCCACTCTTCTCAATACTCTAACAATGCTATCAATAGAATCCCTGGAAAATTCCACAAACTACCTAGCAAATTCACAGCGAACAAGGTGACTGTCCACTTCCCCTTCTTTCTTACACATGGCACAGGACAATGACCACGCCCCTCTTCTGCAAGTCGTCTAAAGTTAAAATAACATCATCAGCTGTCATCCAACCAAAGGAGATTTAGGAGAGCTCTGACTCTCCATATCTTCAAGTGAAAGACACACTTTCTCCTACCCATAAAGCTTTAAAGAACAACTTCAACTAGAATCGCCCACTCTTCTCAAGAGTTTAAACAATGCTATCAGCGGAATCCCTCCTCGTCTGGACCACATAAGAAGCACAAAAAGGCTTTATGGTGCAATCGGCAGATGGTTAGAATTTACAGTACAAGGCATCGTCAGCCAAAATCAAAGGAACTGGTATTCTTTAACCTACTTTTAGTCAATCATTTTGAGTCCAATAGAATTTTGGTATGCCCGTGCACAATCCACTCCTATCAGACATGACCAGAAATCATATCACCAACTTATCACGACTATGCACATCTAATTCAAGTAGGTCAAGAAATATAAGCATTTTTTTTTAAAAAAAATTTTGGTTATAAACAGCATGATAACACGTTTTTGAGTGTGAGAATCACACAAATAATGCAAGTTAGGTCTCTAACCAGGCCATCCCTCCTAATACCAAACATTATATGCTCATGTTTGGATGATGTATGGAAATTGAGCAGCACAATTTGTGTTATACAATATTTTTTTTGCAAATCAGAGGCCATTAATTGTGAAATATTTATAGTGTAAGAAAATAATAGAAATTGGTTCACTTGTTTTCCTCTAACCGAGACTGAGTTTGGGCATTCAATACTCTGTAAGTGAAATTGAAACCGATTTCAATCAGATTGGGACATTTCAAGTATGATGTCCACTATAAATAAAACAATAGAAATCGGCTCTCTCTTGTTTTCCTTTGACTCTGACTACGAGTTTGCACATTCAATACCGTGTAACTGAAATTGAAAGCAAACAATTTCAGTCAGACTGGGACATTGAGTCTGTTGCCCTCAAACATTTTCATATTTCTACAAGAGCCCCTAAATTCTAGCTCTTACATTTTTGGCCCTCTAAGTCTATGATCCCGATCCGCCATTGCAATCAAACATTCATACAAATATACATCCATAAATATCTACATATATATATATATATTATAATTGAACTTCCAAGTGATTTATAATAGTTACCTGGATGGAAATTTGCAATTACCGTGACCTGAAATCACAAAATTAATCACAAAATTAAAGAAAAGTGATTTATGGTTTTATAATTCAAAACCCTGCAAAAACCCTAAATTCATATAAAAGCTTACTAGGATTCAAAGAGGTGAGAGCGGCAGTGTTGTCGAAGTTACAGCTGTCCTCCGTCAAGCCGTGTTTGAGAAAGTAATCATTGAATGCATACGACGCCGTTCTCAGTATATCGTTGGGGTCGTAGCAGGGCCCTCCTTGCTGAATGGGGCCGCAATCGGAGGAACCCGGCCCGCATGCCCAATCCAAGGCCGACTGGAGGGCCGAGGTCTCGGCGTTGTTCTTGGCCACGCACCAGAGCTCGACAGTCACGACGCCGCCGCTTTGGGCGGAGGTGGACTGTCTGATGGTTATGTGGCGTTGATGGTGGTGAGCATGTAGATAACTAGATGGGTGTGAGAACGAGTGGAAAGGGAGGGTGGCGGTGAAGATGAGCGAGAAGATAAGAGAGAAAGAGAAGATCAAAGCCATTTTAAGAGAGAAAAACAGAGTCAGAGAGGGGAGCTATAGTCGAGAGAGGGGCGGAGAGGAAGTGAAGTGATGTAACGGTTGGAAATGGTTTATGGAGAGTTTTATTTTGAAGTTGAAGTGCAAATATGGCCGTTAGTTTGCATTATTGATAGGAGAGAACGAAGCAGCGGCCCGGCGAGCGGGCCGCGGGGAGGTTTTTGTTTGTAAGAGAAGAGCACCAGATCTGAGTACAGAGCTGATAGCTATCGTGTTTGTCCTTTTCGTCCATTGTCACTAAACACCGCTAAGGTCACGTTTGCGGCAGTAGTAATACTACGCTAAACTTTTAGACTTATGTACCAAAAATATTTATATACATGAGTTGAATTGTCAATATTATATTAATTTTTATTATATAATTTAATTTATTAAAATAATAAATTTTCAACTATCATAAAACTTACATGATCAAATTATATTATCATCTTTTATATGAAAACAAATAAATAAAACTAACAAACCAGAATATGTCATAATAAAAACTCCTTTTGCTTAAAGAAAGCCTGTAAAAATTATTTGTCTCACTTGACACATTTTGTTTTCTACGCTAAAATTTTATGAGAAAATCTGGTTAAAATTATGTGGGTAAAGAGAAGACGATTCCTAATTAAAATTAAACTCTTATTCTACTGCCAATAAAAGTAGATAAATAGGAAAACCACTTCCCCTATTATATCTCACTAATTAACATTGCGCATCTCTTTCAAAGCCAATAACCACCTAATTTCATTAAGTCCAAATAATGTCCATATTACCCTTTCATGTGGGACATATTTTAACATTCTCTAACTTGGCCCATATGAACAACACTTATTTGGATTTACAAGGTAAACATAATATGCGCATAACATTAGCTTATTCGCACTTTAGTGAGATTATAATAATATTATAATTAAATAACTTACCAACATGAGTCATGACGGTAAATATCAATAAAGTGACATCTTACATTCCATGCACTACAATGCTAGCAAATCACTTAATTATAATCCATAATAGGAAGTAATTGTAATGTCCCTATAATGTCTTTGTCAAAAACGATTCCTGTCATCAATAATCCATCTTCATAATTATGTAATTGATGGTAAGCTGAAAAAAAATGTCAGAAACACAATTAGTGATATCTCTATAGATATTATAGAACAAAACATAAAAATACACAAACATACCTCAGGAATTACAACAAAGACCCATACGATCAACATGTTCCTTAAATGTCTTTGATGTTAACCCTTTAGTCAAAGGATCTACAATCATGAATTTAATCTTGATATGTGTTCTATAAACACTATTTGTTTCTGAACTTCCTCCTTAACGGCCAAATATTTGAGCTCCATGTGCTTAGCGCCATTAGAATATTTGTCGTTCTTGGAGAAAAAGACTGCTACGGAATTATCACAATACATTCTCCGCGACTTAGCAATGTTGTCGACAATTCCAAGACCCGAGATAAAATTTCGTACCATAACGCATGAACTGTGGTCTCAAAACATGCCACAAATTCAGCTTCTATAGTAGATGTTGCTATGATAGTCTGTTTGGGGACTTTACCATGATATTGCTCATTCCGACTAATAAAAACAAATAACCAAAAGTTGACTTCCGACTATCAACACAACCAGCAAAATTTGAGTCGGAGTAGCCAACCTACCTCCAACTGATCAGACCTTCGATACTGTGAGCATATAGTGTCTTGTTCCCTTCAGGATACCTTAAAACCTTCTTTGCAGCTTTCCAATGCTCCATTCTGGGATTACTTTGGTATCTCCCGAGCATTCCAACTACAAAACTAATATCCGGATCTTGTACAGGTTTGAGCATACATCAAGCTTCCAATAACAGATACATAAGGAGCATTTTTCATTCTTTTCTTTTCTAATGCATTCTGTGGACAATCCTTTTTACCTTAACTTGTCCCCTTTACAAATAGGAGCAGGAGTGGCCGCACAGTCAGCCATATGAAATCTTTCAAGATCTGTATTGATATATCCCTTCTAAGACTACCCTAACAATCCACGTGATCTATCACGAAATATTTCAATTCCTATCACGTAAGTTGCCTCACCCATATCTTTCGCTTCAAAGTTTATAGAAAGAAATCTCTTGGTTTCATTTAGTAAACCAAAATCATTACTGGCAAGCAATATATCGTCAACATACAGAACCAAGAAAATAAACCTTGCTCCCACTAACCTTTAGATATATACACCGATCAACGGTATTTTTCTTAAATCCAAAGGACGTGATGATATTATTAAACTTAAGATACCATTGTCTGGAAGCTTATTTAAGTCCATAAATTGACTTCTTTAATTTTTATACCATATGCTCTTTTCCTTTAATCAAGAAACCTTTAAGTTGATCCCTATAAACCTCTTCATCTAAATTCTCACTCAAAAAAGCAGTTTTCACATCCATTTGGTGTAACTCCAATCGAAATGAGCCACTAAAGCCATTATGATTCTAAGAGAGTCATTCTTCGATACAGGAAAGAATGTCTCTTTGTAATCAACACCTACCTTTTGAGTGAAAACTTTTGCAACAAGTTTAGCTTTATGTCGTTCAATGTTGCCATTGCAGTCGCGTTTGGTCTTAAAGATCCACTTACACCAAACTGTCTTAAAACCTTCAGACAAATCAACGATGTCCCAAACTTCATTTTGTTCCATTGATTTCAACTCATCATTTATAGCATTGATCCACTTTTCATAATCACTACTTTCAATGGTTTGTGAAAATGAAACTGGATCTTTACTTGTCCCTAAATCATAATCAGATTCTTGCAGATATACCAAATAATCATTTGAAATAGTTGATTCCTTTCTCTTTGAGATCTCCTTAATGTTATTCCTTGTGATTGTTCTGCAACTGATTCATTGGTAACATTCTCATTATGGAGTGACTGATTACTAAATCGCTGTTCAATGTTATCATACTATTTGATAATTGGAGAAAACAACAATTTTCGTTGAAAGTTACGGGTATCAGGGATACGCACCCGAACTTCTTCGATGACCACATTACGTGATACATCACTCCCACTAATTTCACCATTCTCAAGGAATCTGGCATTTTCGGTTTCAACAATTCTCGTATTATGGTTAGGGCAGTAAAACCTTATACCCTTTTGACTTCTCTGGGTAACCAATAAAGTACTCGCTTACAGTTCTAGAATCCAACTTCTTTTCATGCGGATTATAGATTCTAGCCTCTGCTGGACAACCCCAAATATGAAAGTGTCTCAAACTTGGTTTCCTTCCTATCCATAATTCGAAATGAGTCTTTTGAACTGCCTTACTAGGAACTTGGTTAAGCACATAAACGGCTATCTTAAGGGCCTCCATCCACAATGAAATAGGTATTGAGGAGTTACTTAATATACTTCTAACAATTTCTATAAAAGTACGATTACGCCTTTTAGCCACACCATTCTGTTGAGGTAGTACCAGGCATTGTGTATTGTGCACAAATACCATGCTCTTCTAAGAATTTAGCAAATGGTCTTGGACATTGTCTTATTCCATCATACTTTCCATAATACTCACCACCTTTATCTGATTGAATTATTTTCACCTTTCTATCCAATTGTCGCTCAACTTTAGCAATATATGACTTCAAAGCATTTATTGCTTGAGACTTTTCATACAACAAATAGACATAACCGTAACGTGAAAAATCATCAATGAAAGTGATAAAGTACTTTTCTCCACTAAAAGACGGTGAGTCGGAAGGTCCACAAATATCAGTATGGACAATCTCCAAAAGTTTTCCACTTCTTGTGACACATTTATTTGTATGCTTTGGTTTGCTTTCCTTTAATGCAGTCCACACATACATCGAAATCAGTAAAATTAAGATTTGAAAGAATCTCATCTTTTACCAATCTCTCCATTCTTTCTCTAGATATATGACCCAATCTTTTATGCCACAAGAAAGAGAAATTCTCATTAATTCTGCTATGTTTAGTTCCAACATCATGATGTAGGGTGAGGAGTGTTTTAGCAAAGTTTTTGTTAAGATTAGATCTATATAACCCCTCAGATAAAACACCAGAACCAACAAATGAGTCATTTCTCAATAAACGAAAACCCTTATGTTCAAAATGTAAAGCATAACCATCATAATCAAGTCTTGACATGGAAATTAAATTTCTAGAAATAATAGGAACATAAAAAGTATCAAATAGGTCCAAACAGTGGCCTAACTCTAAAACAAAAGTAAAGTCCTAACACCAACAACTAGTACTTGAGTTCCATCTCCCAAGACTATAAAAATGCTCATTTTCCTTTATGTTCTGGATTGAAAGGTATACCTGCATTGAATTTGAAACATGAATAGTAAAACCTAGAGTCAATCCACCATGTATTAGAAGGTACTTGTGTCATATTTGATTCGAAACATACTATAAGCTAATAGCTTACCTTTCTTCTCGAACCAAACTTTACAGTTTCGGGCAATTTTTCTTTAAATGCTCATAGCCATTACAAAAATAGCATTTTGGTCCATTATGTTCCTTCTTGTGAGCCCCTATTGACATGAGAGGGTCCCTGCAACCTTCAATGAATCTTTCTTGAAACTCTTCTTATGTGTTTTTCCTTTGCTTCCAACTCCATGACTCATAACATTAACTGAATGTTATCCTTGTTGCTTAAGTCTTGCCTCTTCTTGAATTAACATACTCGTCAATTCATTCACATTCCACTTTTCCTTAATAGTGTTATAGTGAATCTGAAATGGCTCATACTGAGTAGGCAAGGAATTCAGAATGAACTGAATAAGGAAACTTTCATCAACATTCATACCCAAAGATTTGAGTCTGGCAGCTAGATTGGTCATTTCAAGGACATGTTCATTCATTCCACGGCTACCATCAAATTTCATGGTGGCAAGTTCAGCCATTAATCTCCCTCTAAAGGACTTGTCCGCTGAACGAAACCGATCTTCCACAGCCTTGAAACATTCCTTTGCATTTTCAATTTGAGGAAGTGTTGACTTGATATTGTTCGCAATACACATTCGTATAAACATGATGCTTAATCTGTTCGATCTTTCCCATGACTTAGACAAAGTTTACTGCTCTGAACTACTTGTTTCAGTAATAGCAGCCGGTTTATCAATTCGCAGTACTAAGTCAAGATCCAGAACACCAAGGTGAAACTAGATCTATTTCTTCTAGTCAGAGAAATTAACTCCATTAAAAATTGAAACAGAAGAAGCTAGTGAATGAAGCGAAACAAGAACTGACACTGCAAAAAAATCACAACATTAATGCTTTGAGAAAATCAGTTCCATTAGCAATATTGCGTTCAATCTTTGGATTAACAAATGCAATATACTAATATTCGAAATTTAATGGTGATTTTCACTCACCTAGGCATAATTGATAACCCTTCAAAGTTTGATTGGTTTGTCACATTTAGGACATCCATCCAAATCTCACTATAATTTTATCAATTATTCTAATTAATTTAATGACTATTTGAAAGTTTGTGTACCTTTTGGTCAAACCATAATAATCAAATAATCATTCCATAATAATTTTACAAAGTTATAATTTAATTCAATATTTATAACTTTTTCTTGCAATATCACTTTGGTGACAATAAGTTAATCATAATATAAATATTGATTGATAAATAACTAAGCAATAAATAAATAAATAAAATAAAATAATTTTTTATTTTTTTTTAATTACATATAAAATTCAACTCATAACAATTTAATACATACATATATAAATATAATTATTAAGTCAATATTAGTGAGTGCATAACATAATCACTATTATTAATTTACTGAACTCATGACACAAAATAAATGACCTGAACAGCATATATGAAGACAAATTCTTTGAAAAGACATTAACTTCATAAATAATGCTACGTCGCTTCCATGCGAAGAAATTATCTAACTAATTCATATTGTCCAGACAGCACGTCACATGACCAATAAGGTTAGGCCATGTCATGAATTTTAAAATTATCCAAAACATGGCAATAATCATTCGTTGGATTGAACTTTGATTGTGATATGACTCCAATTAGTTCACTGTTATCACAGCGTTCTGATTTTTATCTTCTCTGTCAGTGGAGCGAGCTTCTTTACTAAATTATATCACAATCAAAGTTCAATCTGATGAATGACGCTAGACCAATGGTATTTGAAGAACTATCGAGATTGACGAAAATAGGACATAAATTTTCATTTAGATCAAGGAACAACTCACATCTTAGGAAAAATATTAATAAAACCAATCTCTATATAAAAACAAAATTCATAATAGTTTCAACTATACTTCGATACCACTATATAAAATTTAATTTACTGAAATAATAAATTTTTAATTATCATAAAAATCATATAATTATTTTTTATGCGGAAACAAATAAATAAAAATAACTATACCAGAATCTGTCATAATGAAAACTTCATTTTGCTTGAAGAAAGTCTGTATAAATTATTTCTCTCACTTAATCCCTTTTGTTTTCTACGTCAGAATGTTATGAAAAAATCTGGATTAAAATTATGTGGGTAGAGAGATGATAATTCGTACTTAAAATTAAACTCTTATCCTACTCTCCCATAAAAGTAGATAAATAGGAAAACCACTTCCCTTATTATATCTCACTAATTAAGTAACATGTGCGTATTCTCTTTCAAAGCCAATAACTACCTTAATTTCATTAAGTCCAAATAATATCCATATTACCTTTTCATGTAGGGATATATTTTCACATTTATCGCATGATATAATATGAAACTAATATTAACTCATATATAAACTCTTTTAAGTAATTATCTTTTGACAGCATAGAATTGGGATTAGAGAATTCTTCCAAATTTAGTACGTATAAGTTTGTCATAATTTTAACAGTATTATACATATAATTTAATGTATATTATATAATTATATAATTTTAATTGAAAATAAAATTAAAAAGTATAAGTATATTGTATATACTGACAGATTGTGATTAAAATAAGTATTCGAATAGATATAAATTTCTTCTATTGAATTTTAAGTTAAGTGAAAAAAATAAAGAGTCAACTTTTGACTTTATATCTCATATCTTATTGTAAGGAGGAGTCCTCGAAATATTTTTCTACTTTACTTTTACTTATTTATTTTTCGTTGAATTCTCCCTTATTGGTTTATCAATGCAACCTTAATAGGCACTTTGTTTTTTTATAACCTGAATGATTCATCTTTACCATTTGAGGATTTTGCTCTTTCCTCCTTTGTTCCGGATATTAATGATTTACCTATTACTCTAAGGAGAGGTAGACATACTTATTGATGTTGGTTGCTATTGACGATTAGTTGAAAAATTGATTTATTTTACTGTTACTCAACAAGACATTACTTATGTTGTTAGTGTATTCACCCAAGATGCATATACCTCATTTTTATATTGTTTGTCGTATTTTACATTATCTTAACAATATTCATGGCCAAAGACTACTTTATAAGTCGTCTACTACCTTTTCTATGACTATGTTTAGTGAAGTTGATTGGACTGATTGTCGTAATGATTGACGATCTATGTCTGGTTATTGTATGTTTATTGGAGGAAATTGGTTACATGATGCAGTAAAAAGCATAATGTTGTTACCTGTTCTAGTACTGAAGTTGAATATAGAGTTACGACTCATGCAACGTTAGAAATGTTATGGGTTTGTTCTTTTCTTCAGGATCTTGGTATTAGTGTTGCTACTCTTATACAGATGCATTATGATAATTAGACAACTATGCTTATTACTAACAACTATATTTTTCTGAACGTACCAAACATTTAGAAGTTGATTGTTATTTTATTTGAGATTAACTGATGCAGAAACATATTATCACTTCATATGTTCGCTCATATACTCAGTTAAGTGATATTCTTACAAAGTTGTTGACTCGAATTTTTTTTCATCGTTTGTCATCCAAGCTAAGCATGTTTAATTTATATGCTCTAACTTGAAAGTACATATTTGAGTTATTTTTTATTTTCAGATAAGGGTATTATAATAATTTTTCTTATGATAATGTGTACAAAGCCCTAAACTTTGTTTTCTCGTAATCTCTTTTCTTAATCTTACTTTTGTACTGTGAATTTTAATTATGTGAAAGCCAAATATTCAATTGTGATCAAATATAAAGAAACAAATGACAGACACTATATATATATATATATATATATATATATATATATATATATATATTCTGTGAAAATCAATTGCAATATCTTCAATCCTCTGTTTTTTTTGTCAACATTTTATGGCTATATGTAGATTTTTGTGGACATTTTCTCTAATCTTTAAGGGTTATCATGCCTTGGTGAGTAGCAAAGTTTGTCATTTATATCATTTGAACTCCAACTGCATATTTATTCTCAAAACATGAATCTTATTGTCCTAAGAATGCATAACCATAAACATTATGAGTAATGTGTGAACGTAATTATGCAGCTTTAAATACAATATAGAACACAAGACAAATCATGTATCGTTCCATTCTGTTGGAAAAACGAAGTGCTCACCAAACCAGAATTGATTATATTACAGAAACCTTGAAGATTTGTATGCATTCTAAAGGAGAAATACTTAACATGAATAAAAATTAATGGTCAATGCGTAAGTTAAAAACAAAAGCCAAATGGACAAGCTCCGAATTTTTTTGCCATCTCGGGTGGCCGATATGGATATGTGATGAATGTCGTGAAAGGTGTTTGGTTGACAGATAATAAGAATATTTATGGATGAATGCCTATACATACATAGATACACAAACAAAATATACATGTACTCCATATGTGTGTGTATTATGGCCACTAAAGAAAAGAAAAGGTAAAAGAAACTGAGAGACAAAGAATCAATGCTGGACCCAAAGCAGAGGTTCGGCGAAAGAGAGTTCTTCATATGTTGGAGATGAGGTTTGACGATGGACCGACGGCGACGAGATCGGAGATAACAACGAATGACAACGATTAAAGACAAACATCTTGATCCATTATAAATTCATAACATTTTCGAAAAAACAAGCATATCGATAAAGACACAAGAAAAATATTCTAGAACAATCGAGAATGAAAAATCATATATGAAACAAATAAGATCAGTACATTGACGAAGAAAATTTTTTTAAGTGAAACAAATTTATTGATAAAGTCAACAAACTTAAATTATGCAAGTAAAAATGTACACATGACATAATATAAACATTGCTTTGATGTTGTTTTTTTTTACATGTTAACCAACAGCCCACCCATCAATTGAAAAGGCCATGCTTTCGTCAGACTAGCATTATTAAAAATCTTATTCATTCAAATCAGAGACATATCACGTTGGCGCAGTTAAAACTATTAATTCAGAATTCATCACTTGCTTCAATGTGTATAACCACTTACAAAACGGTACAGCCAAAAACATAACTAGTGTAAAACAATAATATATCATGCAATTTTCTATCTTGTATTTCATGTGATGATAACTTGTTATAGTTTGGTTCCCTTTTTTTAATTACAAATATGAACAATATCTCTATTCTTCCTTCAAAAAGTTGTAACAAGAAAAGCAAAAAACAAAACTCTTTATCGGATTTGAACCGATGACTTACGCCTCACTATGTCATTACTCTACCATCGAGTTAAAGGAGCCTGTCTAATTCAATTTTGAATGAGTCATTATGTAGACAACTAGTGGGACATTCAGGAATGAGAAAATTGATTTACAAGTCTGAGGGTCAAATGTAGACCTGGCAAAATGGGCGGGTTGAAAACGGGTCAAACCCATATATAACTTGCATTTAAACGGGTCTATTACGGATCGAGTCAAACTTGGGTCGGGTTAGGTTGACCCGTTTTTGAGAATGACTAGAAATAAAGTTAAAAACAAAAAAAGTTCTTTTTTCCCTCTAAAAATTAGATAATTTAACAAATTCAATTTGAAGATTTCTCACACAAGTTCTTAATTTAATGATGAAAATTTTTATTTATATGCATGAAAATTTGCTTTCTATCCAGTATATATAATGCATGCCTTTTATGAAAAAAAAAAAACAAACAAACAAACAAAGAAGAGATGAGATTGTGAATCATCACCACACCAAAATTACATAAGAGTTGGTGTCATCTAAAATCAATCAATATAAGAGTTGCCACTTCCAGCACTTACCACAAAAATTACAAAGGACTTCAACTATTAATCATACTCCTTTGGTGGCCACAGAGTACAGTAAGATCAAATAAATAAGAACTTTAAAACAAATTTTCAGTAACTAAGTGTCATATCAAGTGTAAGCAACTATATATTTGTAAAGATTACAAGTAAGTCACAGTCACATTTGCTATTAGCAATAGCACACAATACAAAACGTGCACAGCTACAGCTACAGGGAAACATTGTCGTAATGTCACCAAAATTTCAAAGGTACACACAGTACCGAGGGATTTGTGCCCGCAATTTCTAGTATGGGGACTAAGACCCTAAACTTCATCATTCAACAAGCAGGGATAGGTGATTCACTTTGAACAGCAACATGGAGGTACAAAGAACAGCTCATCCGATGGTGCCCAAACTGATCCTGAAATACAAATAAAGTTTCAAAAAGCAACAAAAGTTGGTAAACATGATTTCAGTGTTTAAACATGAACCAGAATAGACATTTGAATAGGTATACCTGTCACCCAGTCCTAATTCTCATTTTTCTAGAACTCCTTACTAGGACTAACCTAAATGGCTTATGAGAAACTAGAATGTGAATCATTTGAACTATTTTTTAAAGTTAATGGCATTGTTATCATAATTGAATCGGACAATAAATTAGTAAAGGAATCGGTTTATGATTCCCATGCATGCCTTCCAACAAAAGAATTTATTTATTTATGGTTGGAAAATAATTAGATCATAATCATAACCACACACCTACCTAATCAGTAATAAACTAAACTATCCACTCTCATCCTTTTTCTGGATTCAAATCTCAGGTTTCATGTGGGGTCCTTTCTCTGCCCTCCCACCATGTGATCCTCAGTGAGCCAGAGCAAGAAGGGGGAACACATCATGTGAAATGTGCAGGTTTGAAGAATATATAGGGGCATGCACCATAGCCATGCACCGACTCTACTCCAGTGAATTTCTCCCAGTAACTAATGAAATTTCATTATATCACATAAGAGTGAATTATAATTTATTATTTTATGGATTACATTTAAAAATATCATTTGATGGGTTCCATTTAATAAAAATATTTTTTTGAAAATAAAAATTTAATTGTCCAATTTGATTCCTTTCTTTTTCAAGAAACTAGAAATGTTTCTGCATTCAAAAAATTTTGATAAGTCATCAAAACAAACTAAGTTTTGGAAAATAGTTTAATAGATGAATCCAATCCAACAATTATATTTTCTAATTTTTTTTTTCAAAAATAATGTATGATTTAATCAATCATTAGACCATACTGGAGAGAAATTTCACTAAAATGGAGCATTAATACATCCTTGCAGCTTAATTTCTCTTTCAGTTAAGAAGCTTTTCCATCTTTTTGAGGTTTTGTTGGTAATATACTTGCCTTAGCCTCTCTATTTCCCTTTTCAATGCTTCTTGATGAGCTGCATTCAGTTTTATGTAAACAAATTAACCATAATGTTAAACATCAAGACATGGAATCAAGGTATTATATTAGAATTGAATGAGATAAGAATTAATAATATATAAAAACAAGAATAAAGGAGGAAGAAGAGGAAAAATAAAAAGATTACCCATATAAAATTTGGCCAACCAATGTCAAAGACAAAATTTAGTGATATACCCTAAAATGACTTAGCCCATAAGATTAAGATGTGTGAACATCTTAAGTCACGAATAATCCCCACTATAGATCTGACAATTTGTTCGAAATCATTTGTCCGATGCTACAATTTTATACTATAATCTAATTAGATCTTGTAATGTGTTAGATTAAGTACAACCACAAAAAAGAGATGCTTAGATCTAAATTATATAGAAGAATCTTCTACTTGTGTTGCAATCACATATATCATGTGATTGTTTAGTTTTAATTAAAAAAATTTTTAAATAAAATTAATATATATATATATATATATATATTATATGTAATATATTATAATTAAGACACATACTTAAGTAAAAAAAAAAATTCCTCCTACCGATATAAAAAATAATAATATAGAAAATACATGACAATAAAGAAATAAATATTGCGAATGGCATATGCATTCCACTACTATATATAAAGGGTTCAGTGTTCTGTTGTTTTAGGTGAAGAGAAGCTTATAAAAGATTAAGATGAATTTGCTTAATGGAGAGGAAGCTAGTGAGCAACTTCAAGCTCAAGCTCATATATGGAATCAATCATTGAACTTCATAAACTCTGCATCACTCAAGTGTGCAATTGAACTTGGCATACCAGATATCATCCACAACCATGGCCAACCCATGACCCTTTCTCAGCTGCTCGCCGCCCTCCCCATCAACCCAACTAAAGCTTGTTACATTTACCGCCTTATGCGCGTACTAGTTCATTCTGGTTTCTTTGTTCAACAAAAAGTCGAAGGAAATCATGAGCAAGAAGTTGAGTATTCGCTCACCCCTCCTTCCCGGCTTCTCTTAAAAGACAACCCCTTTAACGCATCACCATGGTTGCTACTGTCGTTGCCTCCAATTTTGGCAAAATCATTGCACTCTGTGAGCACTTGGTTCCAAAATGATGATCCCACACCTTTTGTTACCGCTTATGGGAAGACATTCTGGGATTACGCTGGCCATGAACCAATGCTAAATAATATCTTTAACGAGGCCATGGCTAGCGATGCCCGGTTGGTCACCCAGCTGTTGATGAAAGAGTGTAAAGGAGTATTTGAAGGGTTGAATTCATTGGTCGATGTTGGGGGCGGCACTGGAACTATGGCCAAAGGCATTGCTGAGGCCTTCCCACAGTTGAAGTGCACAGTGTTTGATCTCCCACATGTTGTTTCTAACTTGCAAGGGAGCAATAACTTGAACTTTCTTGGAGGAGACATGTTTGACGCAATTCCTCACGCCGATGCAATTTTACTCAAGGTATATGTTGAGCAAGCTCTTTTATTTATTAGTTTCCTTGTCCCACCTCACTTTTTACCATTTTCTTTGTTAATTTATAATGAAAATTATATTTTATATTTAATTGAGTTTTATAAAAATTTTATTGACCATGGGTTAAACCAAATTTAAATGTGTTCTAGCTCATAGAGTGTAATGCACACCATGTGCAATATTTCGAGCCTATTTTTACATGTAAATTCATTAAAGATAAATTAATTTTTTGATTTATTTTATTTTTAAATGGTCTTATCAACCGTCTAGATTAAAGATAATCAAATAAGTGCGTTAAAAATGTGTTTCACTAAGTGGTGTCTTTTGTGTTTGATTGTGTTAAATTATAATTTATGCGAATTGGTGTTTTCTTCAAAAGACACCCATTCGAAAGAATTGTAATTTAATACTATCAAACTTTATTTCTCATAATAGAAATTGTAATAAAAAAATTTCACAGAAAATCTTTTAACTTTGTTGATTGTAATTTTTGAAATGAAATCTTTGTTGTATCTTGAGGATGATTTTGTTATAACTCATTAGCAAATTCTATCAAAGTATCCTTAAATACACCTCAAAACTTACAGATTTTATATACAGTCCCAACCATATATATTTAGTGTAAAATTTTCAAATTATGGTTTGATTTACATGTTTGAACCAAGTTCCAACTCATGGACATAATTATTTGCTTTATTTCCATTTAAAACATGGGAACTATTTATGTGCTGATTTTGAATTGGACTGGAAATGACAAGCAGTGGATATTGCACAACTGGAGTGATGAAAAAAGCGTGAAGATACTGAAACGATGCAGAGAGGCAATTCCAAGTAAGGAGAAGGGAGGAAAAGTGATTATCATAGACATGGTGATGATGGAGAACAAAGAAGGGGATGATAAGTCGATTGAAACCCAACACTTCTTCGATATGACGATGATGGTTTTCTTCACCGGTAAAGAGAGAACTGAGAGAGAATGGAAGAAGCTCTTTTTGGAAGCAGGTTTCACTGACTATAAGATAACCCCCGTACTGGGTCTGAGATCTCTCATTGAGGTTTATCCTTAATAAGCTTTTACTAGTTTTAGTGCTTTAAGACATGTACGCAAAACTATATATATATATGAATGCTAGGTATCTCAATTTATATTCCTTTGATATTTCAAAATAAAATATTGATATTGAAAATCACATCAATTGAGTTTGAAGCCAATCCCAACAAACTGCCAGCTTTATGGAACCCTCACCAACGCTACAGGGGTCCCTTGAGAAGCCAATCCCAACCTCAGCCTCAAGAATCCTCTGTTGCCTTGCGCCTCTGTTGTTATTCTATATACACACTAGCAACTAGGGAGTTATTCCAATCTTCTGGAGTTGTGGGTGAGCTTGTTGAAGAAAAGAGTTATTCCAATCTTCTGGAGTGCTACTTGTTTTGATTGTGGTGTTTTCTGCGGTCATGTTCTGCTTTCATACAAGCAGTGTTCTAGGTGTTTCTTCTCTTTTTATGCTTAGTTGGTACCTTACCAACTGTGATATGTAAGGCAGTTGAGGTTTTTTGTCTCTCTGTGGATGTGTTTCTGTAAGTTTTCAGAGGGGTGCTTGCTTTTGGTGGCTCCCTGTTGTATCCTTTTTTTTAATTATTAAAAAAATTTTCTTTTGCCGATCAAAAAAAAAAATTGAGTTTGAAAATTATTATATTTTGATTCATCACGCAGATGTATTTTGGTGATGGGTCTTGGACTTTGTAAATATATGCTGAATTAATATATATATATATATATATATATATGAATGCTAGGTATCTCAATTTGTATTCCTTTGATATGTCAAAATATAATATTGATATTGAAAATCACATCAATTGAGTTTGAAAATTATTATATTTTGATACATCAGGCAGATGTATTTGGTTGAAGGGTTTTGGACTTTGTAAATATAGGCTAAATTAATATATATATATATATATATATATATATATATGATTGCTAAGTATCTCAATTTATATACGTTTGATATGTCAAAATATAATATTGATATTGAAAATCACATCAATTGAGTTTGCAAATTATTATATTCTGACACATCACACAGATCAGATGTATTTGGGTGATGGGTCTTGGACTTTGTAAATATATGCTGAATTACTTTACTAGTCAAGTTTAGAGGTGTCTTTATTTTGGAATCCCAAATAAAATGAGTTTTTAATGTCTTATTCTCAAGATATTATGGCATTGGAAAATTTAAAAACAAAGATCTTATTCTTTTCATGAATCTTGAATCTTGTCTTGAATCTTTTTCTTTTCATGAATCATATAATTTTAAAAAGAGGGGTTAGAATTATTTTGTTTTTGAAAATCTTGATTCTTGAAGAAGTATTTTTGAAGAGTTTGATGCAATCTTCCTTTTTTTGCTCCTCTAGGTTTTCTCTTCTTTTTTCTCTATGCAAGCCTTACACCAAAGAAGAGAGTGGACTCCTCTTTTACTTTCTCGCAAGAAAATAATATTTTGTTGTGTATTCAACTATCTCTTTTATATAACATATTTACAAAAGTTTGCAAAATTATGACAAAATGAGAAATTTGGGGTCCTATCAAATTAACTCCAATTAGTTAGTTAATTTTTAATTAATGACTAATTAATTTTAATTAATTTCACTAAATAATTAGAATTACACTCTAATTTGGTAAGATAGAAGGAAAAAAAAAAAAACTAAAATCACTAAACATATACAGTGAACCGCTTTATTTGGATATCAATAATTAGGACTTGGACTTATACACCGTCAAATCAATTCCTATTTATTTTTATAACTTAATTCACAAATTATTAATTACTATTAAATAGTCAACATCTCAATAAACAATTAATTGAAAAGACCGGATTCACATTTCAGTAAGTAATCAATTGAATTAATGCAATTGTGACATCCCTCTCTTTGATTGAGAAAGTGTAGATTACATCTTAATAATATGTGTTTCCATAGTTTAAACAATGATTTCCCAAGATACCAAGGTATTGATCTAAGAAATTCACTCATTGGTAACTCAAATTAAGTCACCACTATTAAAAACTTGAGTCCACTATTTTTTTAAGATTAAGAGTTTACTGCAAATAGTAAATATAAGAATCACATCAAAGATGACAATTTTATACGACGAGTTTCTTATAGTGTCTAGTTCAATGTATTCCAAATACACCAATACAATAATCCAAAGTCCATTACTCTAGTGGTTGAGATAAATCACCTTATCACATAAAAGTCAAGTGTATTACAATCTTATAGACAAGATGTCCAGTTTCATCAATGACTGTGAGCAATTTTATAACTGCTTGATCATAAGTTCATATTTTCTGTATAAATATTTTATTTATATACATAAACTATTTCTAATAATAATTTAATGACTAATCATCCCATGGTACAAAATAATAACACTCACATGTATGATAATATGAATCTTAATAATAATAAATCAAATTTATGAAATAATAGTAAAATATCTTAGATATGAGAGCATATATTCTAACACATTCCCAAGTTCACATCCATATCTCATTACACATGACACTCATCCTATCACATGAACTTGAAAATGATTAACAAGGTTACCCACATATGTAATCTTAGTGACTACAATGTCTCCACACAGAATAATCTCATTAATTAGATGATACTTACGCTGTATGTGTCTCTTATCTTTATGGTTCATTGAATTAACTTATAGTCCCATTATTATCATAACAAATGACTATGAGTAACCGTGCCTATGCTACCATTCCTAATTCCAAAAGGAATTTATTGAGCTAGAATGCTTCTTTAGTTGCATCTAAAAAAATTGCATACTTTCCTTCAGCAGTTGAGTCAGTAATACATTATTGCTTGATACTTTCCCATCTAATAGCTCCACCACCAAAAGTAACCATATATCTTAAAGTTGATTTCCTAGAGTCATAATCTAACATAAAGTTAGACTTTTATATATAATATTCAAAGTAATTCTACGAATTTTTTTTTAATATATATATATGTGTGTGTGTGTGTGTATTTAGTCCCTGAATTTTTTTTATTATTTGTTTTTACATGTAAGATTTGAAACAATTTTATGATTTTTTTTCTCCAATTTAATAAAAACAAATTTTGTTTATAATATTTCTATATATATATATATATATATTTTCCTGGTTCTGTCTTTTTCCATATTCCATGATCAGGTCTTTCCTTTTATGTTTTGAAATCTCCATTATCAGTTAATCACCCACTTGATGCAACGTGGAAGTTGCTGAACAGCAGCTAATTTTTGGTATTTGAATGTGAAATTGAAGGCCAATTGATTGGGGAATGGGTTAGGTTGATAAGGTGATGTTTTAAGGTTAAAATAGGGATGTTTTGGGTTGTGAACAGTCACTAAGATTACTAGTTTTAAAGAAGATCCTACCTAAAATTTCTTAGGAATCAACCCTGAAGTTTGCATTACACATCAAACTATCCTTAATTCTCTAAAACACAACTCTTGGATTGAATGATAACTGTTGGGCTTTTCTTATTCTTACTAGAACTGTGACTTAAAAATATGAAGCTTAACCTCTCGGTCCTGGACAATTAAGCCTATTTTAGACCTACTAAAGACCACAAATAACCCATTTTTGAAAAGTACAAATAAGACTATAGAACTCTTAGAGCAACTCCAACGTAGTTGAGAAGTCATCCACTTTAATTACTAATTTGACTTCAAATATTGCACTTTTCATCTTCTAAGAGAAGATCAATCCTTGTATTTATTTTGTATCCAGATATGTATAATAATCAAGTGGATAATATGGATCCCACGAGAGAGGGGAAGCAAAAGTTAGTTGAAAAAGAGAGATAGATTGAGAGAAGCAAGAGACAAAAAAGAGATAAAAATATATTAAAATATAAAATAGATACTCCATTTGAATACCACTGTTAGAGTGATGTATAATGCTGAGAACTAAGTATATGCATAAACACTATAGTAATACCCAAATGAATTTTTTGGGTCTAAAAAATGATCCCTCTCTTGGAGGTACTCCTACTCACAAAGCACAATAAAATAAAAAAAAACAACTATCCATCAGCTTATTATTATTATTATTTTTAGTTAAACTTGGACCAATGTCTCCATCGCTTTACCTCTAATATCATCTATAACAATTGAATATAATTTCTTCAGAAACCTATCTTGCTACACTATATTATTTTTCAAAGAGAGAGGTACATTTGCCAACCAATCAACTACAATATTGACTTTACGATAAATACGTGAAATAGTCACTTGTAAACCTTTATCCTCAATAATTAATATGAACACAAACTTTTAATATACTATAAATCCTCCATGAACAATCTTGTCTTCCGAGCAAAGTGTTAATTATAATCATAGAGTCACCTTGAATGTCAAAACATTTACCATCCTGACCATCAATTCTAAGTAAATCTTCACGTATAGTTAATTTCAGGATATGTGCTTACTAATGGTGGGGAATGTTGAAGTGTTTTCAAAATAAAGCTTAAAAGAAGTTTTAGAAGCTTAATTTTGTGTTGAAAATCAGAAGGAAGAAAAACTTTGATTAATATACTTTATGGCACTTACGGAAGGAGTTTTTGATCTTCGAGTGTCACATGCTAATTGACATATTTCGTTCTTAAATTAAAACTCTATTTCACCAAATAGTCATATTTTTTTGGTGAAAAAGTGTGATGGAATGGATACTAAATGTTTGTAAAGAGTGACCAACAAATATATATATATATATATACACACACACACACACACTCAAGTATGCAACAAAGAAAAAATACACAACTTTAAGATTGATCTTTTGATGCAAATATTCTTCTTATAAGTTTAGCAACTCTTCTCTGTTTTACCTTTTTGATTTCAAACAAACTCGGACAATTCTATTAGTCTGCATAAATAGAATTGCAGTCTCTTCTCTTATTCAATTCTTCATTGGGTATTTGAATTCTATCTTCGTTAGTGTAGATAGAATACATTTCGGTGAATCTCATTGTAACTTGAGTACATGTTTGCAGAATTCTCAATTACAAATAATTTATAGAACTTGATGGGATCAAATACTATATTTAAGACAGCGTTCCGTACACGTCCTAAAATATGCATCATTATTTACAGTGCAGTTCTTGCAATTAACATCATCTTTTGCACCATTCCAATGTTTCTTAACAGTTATAAACTCGTTTATATTAAAAATGATTTTGTAATTTTATTTATTAAAATAGAACCCTTTAATTATTTGTAAAGTGCTAATGGACTCAGCCTTTCACTTGATCCATCACTATAAAGTTCTTGATCTTGTTTTCAAATTGTCTTTCCTATGAAACTTTATATGCAATTTTTTTGTGAAGTGGGAGTGTGGGACTCCTCTCCCTTTGGTGGCAGCCTTCACCAATCCATGGATTTTCCCAAACCCTACTAATTTAGCTCCAATGTGTACTACAAACGCAGTCTCAGTAAATTTTATTGATGAAAAAAGAAAATCAAGAAAGTCACCAATGAAGAAAGTGAAGTGTCCTAGTATTCAAAAAAGAAGAAAGTTGATTTAATTGGAAATTATGTTATAAACTTGGTGTCCTGTATACATGATCATACTAAATAAAAGCTGTTACCACAGAGGGGAGAAAGAAGCTCCTCCTTGGCAGTGCACATGTGAGAGATCGATTCCCCAAGGAGTAGCTTTGATTTCTTTATAGAAAGTAGCCTTGACGAGACTTGACCAATAAAAAAGTAGCCTTGATGAGTATGCGAGATATTTTTTTATGATTTGTTGTAATGTATTTTTTAATTATATTCTGTTATATATATATATATTATATCTTATTAAAATAAATAAATCATATTATATATAATAATATATTATTAAAAAAACATATTATCATGTTACTATATCGTATCTATTTAAAATTTCTCCCTAATGTAATTTGCCTTTGGACTTGCAACTTTGAATGGCATACAGTTCAGATATTTTAATATCTTCACAATTGATTGATCAATCAAAAGGCTCTACTAAGATTCAAGATTGATAATTCCATTTAACCCAATACAAAAACATAAAAAAAAAAAGTAAATACGTCAAATTTTTTGAATTCTATGTAATACGAAAATTATTTACTCAATAAATTTTTTTTTTTAAATTTTAAATTGAAATATTATTAATAAAAATGAATAATAAAAATTTGTTGACATTATATTTAAAGAGTTAAAAAAGTATTAATTTGAATAAAAATTACTAAATTATATACTATAATACTAATTCAAATAAAAAATTAAATAAACAAATTTCGAATCACAACAATTCATCAAGAATTCAAAAGCCCACTTATTCTACATCACCATTTTCACAAAATCTTCATTATTTACAATCACAATTTAATATTTACAATTTTTTTCTTGAAAGAAGAACATATAGAAAATGAACAATACCACTTAACCAAGGAAAAGGAGAAATAGAAAAAGTCTGAGAAAGGTGCCATAATCTGGCATCAAACAACTTGCTGACACTCACTTCTTTCATACATCCCAACATAAACCCACTATCCCATGCATGCCTTCCAACAGAAGAATTTTTTTATTTGTGGTTGGAAAATAATTAGATCATAATCATAAACCACACACCTACCTAATCAGTAATAAACTAAACTATCCACTCTCATACTTTTTCTGGATTCAAATCTCAGGTTCATGTGGGGTCCTTTCTCTGCCCCCCCACCATGTGATCCTCAGTGAGCCCCAGCAAGAAGGGGGAACACATCATGTGAAATGTGCAGGTTTGAAGAATATATAGGGCATGCACCATGGCCTTTCACCAGCTCTCCAGTGAATTCTCCCAGTAACTAATGAAATTTCATTACATCACATAAAAGTGAATTGTAATTTATTATTTTATGGATTACATTTAATAAAAACATTTAAAAATATCATTTAATGGGTTCCATTTAATAAAAATATTTTTTTGAAAATAAAAATTTAATTGTCCAATTTGATTCCTTTCTTTTTCAAGAAACTAGAAATGTTTCTGCAATCAAAATATTTTGATAAGTCATCAAAACAAACTATTTTTTGGAAAATAGTTTAATAGATGAATCCCATCCAACAATTATATTTTCTATTTTTTTTTTCAAAAAAAATGTAAGATTTAATCAATCATTAGACCATACTGGAGAGAACTTTCACTAAAATGGAGCATTAATACATCCTTGCAGCTTAATTTCTCTTTCATTGAAGAAGCTGTTCCTCTTCTGTAGAAGCATTGGCATTGGAGGATGGTGGTGGTGTAGAATTTTCCATCTTTTTGAGATTTTGTTGGTAATATTCTTGCCTTAGCCTCTCTATTTCCCTTTTCAATGCTTCTTGATGAGCTGCATTCAGTTTTATGTAAACAAATTAACCATAATGTTAAGCCTCAAGACATGTAATCAAGGTATTTGAATTGAATGAGATAAGAATTAATAATATATAAAAATAAGAATAAATTAAAGGAGGAAGAAGAGGAAAAATAAAAAGATTACACATAATTTGGCCAACCAGTGTCAAAGACAAAATTTACCGATATACCCTAAAATGACTTAGCCCATAAGATTAGGATGTGTGAACATCTTAAGTCACGAACAATCTCAGCTACAGATCTAGCAATTTTAGTTACCAAACTCAGAACACTTCAGGACTAACCACTTGAGCTCAAAATATAAAAACTTACAAGTCAGTATTCCTTTTAGAGTCCCAGAAAGAAACTACCATTTCAAGATAATCATAAATCTCGGGGATCTCTAGTCAAATCTTACCAAAACAACAAGTCTATCCCTATAAAAAGAGGCAAAGTACAACTAAAACCCCCCTAAGTTGAGCTTTCTTAAAAAATCACATTTTTGCTTCACTTACTAACTTGGTCGTCGGAGCCATTGTTACCGGAGTTACTTCGATGACTTCATTTTCTATTATTTTGCAGGAGGAGATGCACAGATTGACCAAGAAAGACCAACCCCAATTTTCACCCCAACATTTAAACACACACACACACATAGTATGAAGGGCGATTGATCCTAAATCCTAATGGTACTATAGAAGTCATATTTATGGTTTGGCATGCCCAAAATAAATGAGCAAGTTTTGTATTAATGTTTATTAATTAAGACTAGCTATAACTATCATTATACAACTAGTGTGACTCAAAGGTTTATTACGTATCAAGAATTTTAGCCATAGGTCTGTGATAATGAATTTTAGATCAGCAATTTTTCTACTTGAGAAGGACTTAATTATACTCGATCAAGTGGCTGAAATCTGTGAAGTTGTCATTAGTTTGTTTCATCTATTAAATAGGGTCCAGTCATCAGTGCATTAGTGGTCCTAATCCATGTTTAATTCTGATATGGTAAGAGTATTTTATTTTTATGGAACATAATTAAAGATTACTGGAAAACTATGATGATGCAAATCAACCAACCAACCAAAATATAAATAAAAAAAAAAAAAGGCTATGGTTTCATTGCATTTAAACTCACAGTGAATTCTATCCATCATGTGAAAGTCATTATAAAGTAAACATGAAGCTCATAACTTGTTGATCGATCATAAAAACAAATAATAAAAGTAAATATTAATTTCACTCTAAATTAATTAAGTAGGACTTTAGGAGCAACCTTCTCCTCTCGTCTAGAAATTATTCAGTAAGATGGTCGTCGCACTGCGTCATTATCTAATATGGTAACTTCCTCGCACAATTTCTATCATTTTTCCAAAAATATAAAAAAAGTGATAGAGATTGTGAGAAAGAGTCGCTACCACGTTAGATAATAACACCTTATCTTGTGTGAGGGAGTCACCATACATATAATTATGAAAATATCATCTAACTAAAAAAACAAATCCCTCCTACCTAGTTTAGAGCCAATAAGTATTATCCTTATGATTGAATTTGTGTGAGAAAGAGACATCAAGAGACCCTTTTAATTGGTTGTTTCAGTTAGAGGCAAGTATTGGAGAATTAATCACTTACCATCTTTGAACACCTTATCTTGGGTGAGAGCTGCAATTCTTTGCTTAAGAGCATTATTATCAACGTTTAGAACCAAGCGGTGGTGGTCCAAAAATGCTACCCTTGGTGACAACACTGAAACTTCAGCCTTCATTAAACCATATATAACAACAAAATATCAATGAGTTTAAACTTTAAACTGTGCATTAACGATAGTTAAATAAACGTTTAATATAAAAAATCTAATGATTTATACGTTAATTAAGAAAATGATCAAATCCATGCCTGATTTAAATGATCAAATCCATGCCTGATCAATGACCTGATTTACCTAAAAACTTCTCCCTCATCAGGTTTTGATAATATAAACATTGCTTTGATGTTTTTTTTTTTTTGTCATGTTAACGAACAGCCCACCCATCAATTGAAAAGACCATGCTTTGATCTGACTAGCATTATTAAAACTCTTATTCATGCAAATCGGAGACATATCACGTCGGTATAGTTGAAACTATTAATTCAGAATTCATCATTTGCTTCAATATGTATAACCACTTACAAAACGGTAGAGCCACATATTCATATGAAGAATAATCCAAAAACATAACTAGTGTACAACAAAAGATCACGCAATTTTCTATCTTGTATTTCATGAAACGATAACTTGTTATAGTTTGGTTCCCTTTTTTTAATTACGAATATGAACAATATCTCTCTTCTCCCTTCAAATATGATATGAATACTATGCAATTGTAGAAAAAAAAACAAAACTCTTTATTGAATTTGAAGCGATGACTTACGTTTTACTGTGACATTATTCTAGCATTGAGTTAAAAGAGACTATCTAATTCAATTCTAAATGAGTCATTATGTAAATAAAATAGATCTAATCTACATACATATATTATATACATTAGTACATACAGTAGACTCATAATAACTAGTGGGATATCTAGGAATGAGAAAATTGATTTACAAGAGCAAGGGTCAAATGTAATGAATTATTTCAAGACACCCTTGTATTATTTATTGCTTTTCTCCTATTGAGTTGATCCTTGTCAGAGTGAAATTCACTTGATTGTTTGACATTATATTACAAAAGTCAAGTACTAACTTTGTTTTATTCAATAATTTGTTTTGGCTTGATTGATTGACATAACATTATTCAAGGGAAGTACTGGCTTTATTTTATTCAATAATTTATTTTGGCTTCATTTGATTGACATAACATTATTCAAGTCAAGTACTAACTTTGTTTTATTCAATAGTTTGTTTTGTTTTGAGTCTCATGAAATCTATTTTATAAAAAAGAAGACTTATTTAATTTTGAAACCATTTAAAGTTAATAAGTAATTAGAATCGGATCAGATAATAAATTGGTGAAAGAGTCAGTTCATGATTTATCAATTCAATTAATAATTCAATTAATTTTAAAATTAATATATTTAAAAATATAAAAATATGTTATATATTAAATTTAGTATAAAAGTTCTATCATCAAACCATTACTCAAGTGGTTCGCAACTTTCTCCTCGGCCACCATTCCTCAATTTTTTCATAAATACATACAATAATGCCTTGTTAGTGCAATATATTCACAATTATGACTGCTACAATAAAGTAACTGCCATGCCTAGAGTAGGGCCTGAAATGCTACAATGAAGTGATTATCTTCCCTGGAATAACATACTGTGCATCGGGGGTTTACAATAAAGCACTCTGTGCATTGATTCATGCATGGTTTGATAGGCAGTTTAGACCCTTTGATTCGGTTCAAATGCAAAAATGATTCAAACAATATAGCGAATCGGTCTACGATCCAGTGCAACCGAGTGATTTGATCTAATTCTAATATCTATAATTAATAATGTTTAAACCATAATGCCAGAGAAAAGAAAATATTTTAACCCATGAAACATTTTCTTTCATTATGCAATCTCATATGAAACAAATGTAGTGAGTTCAATCATATAAGAAAAAAATGGATCCATCCATTTCATTTTAAAATGAAAAGATACCCAATCCCAATTTGAGCCCTTTTTCTTCGGAATTATTTGTCTGATGCTACAATTTTATACTATAATCTAATTAGATCCAGTAATGTATTGTACTAATACAAAAAAGACGATGCTTCTATCCAAATTATATGGAAGAATATTTTACTTGTATTGCAATTATATATATCATGTGACTGTTTAATTTTAATTAAAAAAAGTTTAAGTAAAACTAAAAAAATACAAATATATTATATATATAATAGATTATAATTAAGACATATACTTATATAAGAATATATTCCTCCTACCGACATAAAAAAAATAATATAAAAAATAGATGACAATTTATGAAATAAATATTGCGAATGGCATATGCATATATTCCACTACTATATATAAAGGGTTCAGTGCTCTGATGTTTTAGGTGAAGAGAAGCTTATAAAAGATTAAGATGAATTTGCCTAATGGAGAGGGAGCTAGTGAGCAACTTCAAGCTCAAGCTCATATATGGAATCAATCATTGAACTTCATAAACTCTGCATCACTCAATTGTGCAATTGAACTTGGCATACCAGATATCATCCACAACCATGGCCAACCCATTACCCTTTCTCAGCTGCTCGCTGCCCTCCCCATCAACCCAACTAAAGCTTGTTACATCTACCGCCTTATGCGCGTACTAGTTCATTCTGGTTTCTTTGTTCAACAAAAAGTTGAAGGAAATCATGAGCAAGAAGTTGAGTATTCGCTCACCCCTCCTTCCCGGCTTCTCTTAAAAGACAACCCCTTTAACGCATCACCATGGTTGCTACTGTCGTTGCATCCAATTTTGGCAAAATCATTGCACTCTGTGAGCACTTGGTTCCAAAATGATGATCCCACACCTTTTGTTACCGCTTATGGGAAGACATTCTGGGATTACGCTGGCCATGAACCAATGCCAAATAATATCTTTAACGAGGCCATGGCTAGCGATGCCCGGTTGGTCACCAAGGTGTTGATGAAAGAGTGTAAAGGAGTATTTGAAGTGTTGAATTCATTGGTCGATGTTGGGGGCGGCACTGGAACTGTGGCCAAAGGCATTGCTGAGGCCTTCCCACAGTTGAAGTGCACAGTGTTTGATCTCCCACATGTTGTTTCTAACTTGCAAGGGAGCAATAACTTGAACTTTCTTGGAGGAGACATGTTTGACGCAATTCCTCACGCCGATGCAATTTTACTCAAGGTATATGTTGAGCAAGCTCTTTTATTTATTAGTTTCCCTTGTCCCACCTCACTTTTTACCATTTTCTTTGTTAATTTATAATGAAAATTATATTTTATATTTAATTGAGTTTTATAAAATTTTATTGACCATGGGTTAAACCAAATTTAAATGTGTTCTAGCTCATAGAGTGTAATGCACACCATGTGCAATATTTCGAGCCTATTTTTACATGTAAATTCATTAAAGATAAATTAATTTTTTGATTTATTTTATTTTTAAATGGTCTTATCAACAGTCTAGATTAAAGATAATCAAATAAGTGCGTTAAAAATGTGTTTCACTAATTGGTGTTTTTTGTGTTTGATTGTGTTAAATTATAATTTATGCGAATTGGTGTTTTCTGCAAAAGACACTAATTCGCAGGAATTGTAATTTAACACAATCAAACTTTCTTTTTCAAAATAGAAATTGTAATAAAAAAATTTCACAGAAAATTCTTCAACTTTGTTGATAGTAATTTTTGAAATGAAATCTTTATTGTATCTTGAGGATGATATTATTATAACTCGTCAACAAATTCTATCGAAATATCTTTAGATACACCTCAAAACTTACAGGTTTTACATACTATTCCAACCATATAAATATTTAGCGAAAAATTTTCAAATTATGGTTTGACGTACATGTTTGAACCAAGTACCAACTCATAGACATAATTATTTGCTTTATTTCCATTTAAAACATGGGAACTATTTATGTGCTGATTTTGAATTGGACTGGAAATGACAAGCAGTGGATATTGCACGACTGGAGTGATGAAAAAAGCGTGAAGATACTGAAACGATGCAGAGAGGCAATTCCAAGTAAGGAGAAGGGAGGAAAAGTGATTATCATAGACATGGTGCTGATGGAGAACAAACAAGGGGATGATAAGTCGATTGAAACCCAACACTTCTTCGATATGACGATGATGGTTTTCTACACCGGTAAAGAGAGAACTGAGAGAGAATGGAAGAAGCTCTTTTTGGAAGGAGGTTTCACTGACCATAAGATAACCCCCGTACTAGGTCTGAGATCTCTCATTGAGGTTTATCCTTAATAAGCTTTTACTAGTATTAGTGCTTTAAGACATGTACGCAAAACTCTCTCTCTCTCTCTCTCTCTCTCTCTCTTCTCTCTCTCTCTATATATATATATATATATATATGAATGCTAGGTATCTCAATTTATATTCCTTTGATATGTCAAAATATAATATTGATATTGAAAATCACATCAATTGAGTTTGAAAATTATTATATTTTGACACATCACACAGATCAGATGTATTTGGGTGATGGGTCTTGGACTTTGTAAATATATGCTGAATTACTTTACTAGTCAAGTTTAGAGGTGTCTTTATTTTGGAATCCCAAATAAAATGAGTTTTTAATGTCTTATTCTCAAGATATTATGGCATTGGAAAATTTAAAAACACAGATCTTATTCTTTTCATGAATCTTGATTCTTGTCTTGAATCTTTTTCTTTTCATGAATCATATAATTTTAAAAAGAGGGGTTAAAATTATTTTGTTTTTGAAAATCTTGATTCTTGAAAAAGTATTTTTGAAGAGTTTGATGCAATCTTCCTTTTTTTGCTCCTCTAAGTTTTCTCTTCTTTTTTCTCTATGCAAGCCTTACACCAAAGAAGAGAGTGGACTCCTCTTTTACTTTCTCGCAAGAAAATAATATTTTGTTGTGTATTCAACTATCTCTTTTATATAACATATTTACAAAAGTTTGCAAAATTATGACAAAATGAGAAATTTGGGGTCCTATCAAATTAACTCCAATTAGTTAGTTAATTTTTAATTAATGACTAATTAATTTTAATTAATTTCACTAAATAATTAGAATTACACTCTAATTTGGTAAGATAGAAGGAAAAAAAAAAACTAAAATCACTAAACATATACAGTGAACCGCTTTATTTGGATATCAATAATTAGGACTTGGACTCATACACCGTCAAATCAATTCCTATTTATTTTTATAACTTAATTCACAAATTATTAATTACTATTAAATAGTCAACATCTCAATAAACAATTAATTGAAAAGACCGGATTCACATTTCAGTAAGTAATCAATTGAATTAATACAATTGTGATATCCCTCTCTTTAATTGAGAAAGTGTAGATTACATCTTAATAATATGTGTTTCCATAGTTTAAACAATGATTTCCCAAGATACCAAGGTATTGATCTAAGAGATCTCACTCATTGGTAACTCAAAGTCACCACCATTAAAAACTTGAGTCCACTATTCTTTTAAGATTAAGAGTTTACTGCAAATAGTAAATATAAGAATCACATCAAAGATGACAATTTTATACGACGAGTTTCTTATAGTGTCTAGTTCAATGTATTCCAAATACACCAATACAATAATCCAAAGTCCATTACTCTAGTGGTTGAGATAAATCACCTTATCACATAAAGGTCAAGTGTATTACAATCTTATAGACAAGATGTCCAGTTTCATCAATGACTGTGAGCAATTTTATAACTGCTTGATCATAAGTTCATATTTTCTGTATAAATATTTTATTTATATACATAAACTATTTCTAATAATAATTTAATGACTAATCATCCCTATGGTACAAAATAATAACACTCACATGTATGATAATATGAATCTTAATAATAATAAATCAAATTTATGAAATAATAGTAAAATATCTTAGATATGAGAGCATATATTCTAACACATTCCCAAGTTCACAGTCCATATCTCATTACACATGACACTCATCCTATCACATGAACCTTGAAAATGATTAACAAGGTTACCCACATATGTAATCTTAGTGACTACAATGTCTCCACACATAATAATCTCATTAATTAGATGATACTTACGCTGTATGTGTCTCTTATCTTTATGGTTCATTGAATTAAGTTATAGTCCCATTATTATCATAACAAATGACTATGAGTAACCGTGCCTATGCTACCATTCCTAATTCCAAAAGGAATTTATTGAGCTAGAATGCTTCTTTAGTTGCATCTAAAAAAATTGCATACTTTCCTTCAGCAGTTGAGTCAGTAACACATTATTGCTTGATACTTTCCCATCTAATAGCTCCACCACCAAAAGTAACCATATATCTTAAAGTTGATTTCCTAGAGTCATAATCTAACATAAAGTTAGACTTTTACATATAATATTCAAAGTAATTCTACGAAATTTTTTTCTTAATTTTTTTAAATATATATATATATGTGTGTGTGTGTGTGTGTATTTAGTCCCTCAAATTTTTTTATTATTTATTTTTACATGTAAGATTTGAAACAATTTTATGATTTTTTTTCTCCAATTAATAAAAACAAATTTTGTTTATAATATTTCTATATATATATATATATATTTTCCTGGTTCTGTCTTTTTCCATATTCCATGATCAGGTCTTTCCTTTTATGTTTTGAAATCTCCATTATCAGTTAATCACCCACTTGATGCAACGTGGAAGTTGCTGAACAGCAGCTAATTTTTGGTATTTGAATGTGAAATTGAAGGCCAATTGATTGGGGAATGGGTTAGGTTGATAAGGTGATGTTTTAAGGTTAAAATAGGGATGTTTTGGGTTGTGAACAGTCACTAAGATTACTAGTTTTAAAGAAGATGCCTACCTAAAATTTCTTAGGAATCAACCCTGAAGTTTGCATTACACATCAAACTATCCTTAATTCTCTAAAACACAACTCTTGGATTAGAATGATAACTGTTGGGCTTTTCTTATTCTTACTAGAACTGTGACTTAAAAATATGAAGCTTAACCTCTCGGTCCTTGGACAATTAAGCCTATTTTAGACCTACTAAAGACCACAAATAACCCATTTTTTAAAAGTACAAATAAGACTATAGAACCCTTAGAGCAACTCCAACGTAGTTGAGAAGTCATCCACTTTAATTACTAATTTGACTTCAAATATTGCACTTTTCATCTTCTAAGAGAAGATCAATCCTTGTATTTATTTTGGATCCAGTTATGTATAATAATCAAGTGGAGAATATGGATCCCACGAGAGAGGGGAAGCAAAAGTTAGTTGAAAAAGAGAGATAGATTGGAGAGAAGCAAGAGACAAAAAAGAGATAAAAATATGTTAAAATATAAAATGAATACTCCGTTTGAATACCACTGTTATAGTGATGTATAATGCTGAGAACTAGGTATATGCATAAACACTATAGTAATACCCAAATGAATTTTTTGGGTCTAAAAAGTGATCCCTCTCTTGGAGTTACTCCTACTCTCAAAGCACAATAAAATAAAATAAAAACAACTATCCATCAGCTTATTAATTTTTTTTTTTTAGTTAAACTTGGACCAATGTCTCCATCGCTTTACCTCTAATATCATCTATAACAATTGAATATAATTTCTGCAGAAACCTATCTTGCGACACTATATTATTTTTCAAAGAGAGAGTTACATTTGCCAACCAATCAACTACAATATTGACTTTACGATAAATATGTGAAATAGTCACTTGTAAACCTTTATGCTCAATAATATGAACACAAACTTTTAATGTACTATAAATCCTCCATGAACAATCTTGTCTTCCGAGCAAAGTGTTAATTATAATCATAGAGTCACCTTGAATGTCAAAACATTTACCATCCTGACCATCAATTCTAAGTAAATCTTCACGTATAGTTAATTTCAGGATATGTGCTTACTAATGGTGGGGAATGTTGAAGTATTTTCAACATAAAGCTTAAAAGAAGTTTTAGAAGCTTAATTTTGTGTTGAGAAGGGGTTTTTGATCTTCGAGTGTCACATGCTGATCAACACTTAAATGGTGACATTTCGTTCTTAAATTGAAACTCTATTTCACCAAATAGTCATATTTTTTTGGTGAAAAAGTGTGATGGAATGAATACTAAATGTTTGTAAAGAGTCACCAACAAATATATATATGTATATATACACAGCACACACACACTCAAATATGCAACAAAGAAAAAATACACAACTTTAAGATTGATCTTTCGATGAAAATTTTCTTCTTTTAAGTTTAGCAACTCTACTCTGTTTTACCTTTTTGATTTCAGACAAACTCGGACAATTCTATTAGTCTGCATAAATAGAATTGCAATCTCTTCTCTTATTCAATTCTTCATTGGGTATTTGAATTCTATCTTCGTAAGTGTAGATAGAATACATTTCGGTGAATCTCACTATATCTTGAGTACATGTTTGCTGAATTCTCAATTACAAATAATTTATAGAACTTGATGGAATCAAATACTATATTTAAGACAGCGTTCCGTACACGTCCTAAAATATGCATCATTATTTACAGTGCAGTTCTTGCAATTAACATCATCTTTTGCACCATTCCAATGTTTCTTAACAGTTATAAACTCGTATATATTAAAAATGATTTTGTAATTTTATTTATTAAAATAGAACCCTTTAATTATTTGTAAAGTGCTAATGGACTCAGCCTTTCACTTGATCCATCACTATAAAGTTCTTGATCTTGTTTTCAAATTGTCTTTCGTATGAAACTTTATATGCAATTTTTTTGTGAAGTGGGAGTGTGGGACTCCTATCCCTTTGGTGGCAGCCTTCACCAATCCATGGATTTTCTCAAACCCTAGTAATTTAGCTCCAATGTGTACTACAAACGCAGACTCAGTAAATTTTATTGATGAAAAAAGAAAATCAAGAAAGTCACCAATGAAGAAAGTGAAGTGTCCTAGTCTTCAAAAAAGAAGAAAGTTGATTTAATTGGAAATTATGTTATAAACTTGGTGTCCTATTTACATGATCATACTAAATAAAAGCTGTTACCACAGAGGGGAGAAAGAAGCTCCTTCTTGGCAGTGCACATGTGAGAGATTGATTCCCCAAGGAGTAGCTTTGATTTCTTTATAGAAAGTAGCCTTGACGAGACTTGACCAATCAAAAGAGTAGCCTTGATGAGTGGGAAACTCTATGCGAGATATTTTTTTATGATTTGTTGTAATGTATTTTTTTAATTATATTCTGTTATATATATATATTATATCTTATTAAAATAAATAAATCATATTATATATAATAATATATTATTAAAAAAACATATTATCATGTTACTATATCGTATCTATTTAAAAATTTCTCCCTAATGTAATTTGCCTTTGGACTTGCAACTTTGAATGGCATACAGTTCAGATATTTTAATATCTTCACAATTGATTGATCAATCAAAAGGCTCTACTAAGATTCAAGATTGATAATTCCATTTAACCCAATACAAAAACATAAAAAAAAAAAGTAAATACGTCAAATTTTTTGAATTCTATGTAATACGAAAATTATTTACTCAATAAAAAAAGAATTTTTAAATTTAAAATCGAAATATTATTAATAAAAATGAATAATAAAATTTGTTTACATTATATTTAAAGAGTTAAAAAAGTATTAATTTGAATAAAAATTACTAAATTATATACTAATACTAATTCAAATAAAAAATTAAATAAACAAATTTCGAATCACAACAATTCATCAAGAATTCAAAAACCCACTTATTCTACATCACCATTTTCACAAAATCTTCACTATTTACAATCACAATTTAATATTTACACTTTTTTTCTTGAAAGAAGAACATATAAAAAATGAACAATACCACATAACCAAGGAAAAGGGAGAAAAAGAAAAAGTCTGAGAAAGGTACCATAATCTGACATCAAACAACTTGCTGACACTCACTTCTTTCATACATCCCAACACAAACCCACTATCCCATGCATGCCTTCCAACAAAAGAATTTTTTTATTTTTGGTTGGAAAATAATTAGATCATAATCATAACCACACACCTACCTAATCAGTAATAAACTAAACTATCCACTCTCATCCTTTTTCTGGATTCAAATCTCAGGTTCATGTGGGGTCCTTTCTCTGCCCCCCCCACCATGTGATCCTCAGTGAGCCCCAGCAAGAAGGGGGAACACATCATGTGAAATGTGCAGGTTTGAAGAATATATAGGGCATGCACCATAGCCTTTCACCAGCTCTACTCCAGTGAATTCTCCCAGTAACTAATGAAATTTCATTACATCACATAAAAGTGAATTATAATTTATTATTTTATGGATTACATTTAATAAAAACATTTAAAAATATCATTTAATGGGTTCCATTTAGTAAAAATATTTTTTTGAAAATAAAAATTTAATTGTCCAATTTGATTCCTTTCTTTTTCGAGAAACTAGAAATGTTTCTGCAATCAAAATATTTTCAAAACAAACTATTTTTGGGAAAATAGTTTAATAGATGAATCCCATCCAACAATTATATTTTCTATTTTTTTTTTCAAAAAAAATGTAAGATTTAATCAATCATTAGACCATACTGGAGAGAACTTTCACTAAAATGGAGCATTAATACATCCTTGCAGCTTAATTTCTCTTTCATTTAAGAAGCTGTTCCTCTTCTGTAGAAGCATTGGCATTGGAGGATGGTGGTGGTGTAGAATTTTCCATCTTTTTGAGATTTTGTTGGTAATATACTTGCCTTAGCCTCTCTATTTCCCTTTTCAATGCTTCTTGATGAGCTGCATTCAGTTTTATGTAAACAAATTAACCATAATGTTAAGCCTCAAGACATGTAATCAAGGTATTAGAATTGAATGAGATAAGAATTAATAAGATATAAAAATAAGAATAAAGGAGGAAGAAGACGAAAAATAAAAAGATTACACATATATAATCTGGCCAACCAGTGTCAAAGACCAAATTTACTGATATACCCTAAAATGACTTGGCCCATAAGATTAGGATGTGTGAACATCTTAAGTCACGAACAATCCCAATTACAGATCTAGCAATTTTAGTTACCGAACTCAGAACACTTCAGGACCAGCCACTTGAGCTCAAAATATAAAAACTTACAGAGTATTCCTTTTAGAGTCTCAGAAAAAAACTATCACTTTCAAGGTAATCCTAAATTCCGAGAATCTCTCGTCAGATCCTATCAAAACAACAAGTCTTTTCCTATAAAAAGAGGCAAAAGTGCAACTAAAACCCCCCTAAGTTGAGCTTTCTTAAAAAATCACATTTTTGCTTCACTTACTGACTTGTCGTCGAAGCCATTGTTATCGAAGCTACTTCGATGACTTCATTTTCTATTATTTTGCAGGAGGAGATGCATAGATTGACCAAGGAAGACCAATCCCCAATTTTCACCCCAACATTTACACACACACATAGTATGAAGGGCGATTGATCCTAAATCCTAATGGTACTATAGAAGTCATATTTATGGTTTGGCATGCCCAAAATAAATGAGCAAGTTTGTACTAATGTTTATTAATTAAGACTAGCTATAACTATCATTATACAACTAGTGTGGCTCAAAGGTTTATTACGTATCAAGAATTTTAGCCGTAGGTCCGTGATAATGAATTTTAGATCAGCAATTTTTCTACTTGACAAGGACTTAATTATACTCGATCAAGTGGCTGAAATCTGTGAAGTTGTTAGTAGTTTGTTTCATCTATTAAATAGGGTCCAGTCACCAGTGCATTATTGGTCCTAAGCCATATTTAATTCTGATATGGTGAGAGTATTTTATTTTTATGGAACATAATTAAAGATTACTGGAAAACTATGATGATGCAAACCAACCAAACAACCAAAATGAAAAAAATTGGATATAGTTTCATTGCATTTAAACTCCCAGTGAAATCTATCCATCATGTGAAAGTCATTATAAAGTAAACATGAAGCTCATAACTTATTGATCATAAAAACAAATAATAAAAGTAAACTATTAATTTCACTCTAAATTAATTAAGTAGGACTTTAGGAGCCAACCTTCTCTTTTCATCCAGACATTATTCAGTAAGATGATCGTTACACTGCGTCATTATCTGATATGATAACTCCCTCTCTCAATTTTCATCATTTTTCCGAAAATATAAGAAAAGTGAGAGAGATTGTAAGAAAGAGTCGCAACATGTCAGATAATAACACCTTTTCTTGTGTGAGGGAGTCACTATATATATATATATATATATAATTACATAAATATCATCTAACTAAAAAAATAAATCCCTCATACCTAGTTTAGAGCCAATAAGTATTATCCTTATGATTGAATTTGTGTGAGAAAGAGACATCAAGAGACCCTTTTAATTGGTTGTTTCAGTTAGAGGCAAGTATTGGAGAATTAATCACTTACCATCTTTGAACACCTTATCTTGGGTGAGAGCTGCAATTCTTTGCTTAAGAGCATTATTATCAACGTTTAGAACCAAGCGGTGGTGGTCCAAAAATGCTACCCTTGGTGACAACACTGAAACTTCAGCCTTCATTAAACCATATATAACAACAAAATATCAATGAGTTTAAACTTTAAACTGTGCATTAACAATAGTTAAATAAACTTTTAATATAAAAAATCTAATGATTTATACGTTAATTAATTGCATACCTGTAATGAAGTAACGCTACGTTCAAGCTCAGATATGTATTGTAATTTTCTCACTCGTGATCTTTGCGCAGACTGTCTGTTTGCCAAGATTCTAATGCAAACAAATGAAATGTAATTAACAATAATTAAACTCAATATCATAGTGCATGCTTGTTTCTTAGTTGCATTATATTGTAATACACACACATACACACACACACACACACATATATATATATATATTATTGTAAAGAAAATTAATTATGTGCGATAATTTGTTTCATGCATGTTATGATAATCAACCTAATTAGTGGCCTAATGCGAATGCATGATTACCTCTTGACCCTTTTAGGATCCATGATCTTGTCGTTGGAATTACTTCTTGGTGCTTCTGGATTATTACCTCGTCCGTCTGATTTGCATAAGCTTTGGACCTCCTCAGACTCATTTTTTAGCAGTTGCAGGCTGCTGATCAGAGGGTGCTTGTTTATCATCATTAATGCTGTTATGATCGGACGGCGACGAGGGATTGGAGGATGACAGAGTGGGGGCCACATCCGTCGCTATATAGTCGGTGAACATGGACATGAACTGGTCGTCATTAAATCTATCAAAGTCGGAGTTACTTGCCAGACCCCGGAGCAGACAACCTTCTGCATTCCGCCATGGCTGCAGGGGGCTCAAGGAAGGCAATGGAGTCGCTAATCGATCTCCGGTGAGACCCACGTTTCGCTGACGAGAAGTCGAGGAATTCATCGACCCATGAAGGGTTTAGGTTTGGGTTGTTTGGTTCAAAATTTTCCAGGGAGGTCATTCTTTGGTGAGGAAAACCAGGCCGGTTTGGTGTCATGTTTGGCACTTTTGGAGGCAATTGTGCCATTTTTGTTCACTTTAGCAAAGTACAGAATGTAGAGAGAGAGAAATGAACAACAAATGCACAACCAAACCTTACCAAACTACAATATATACAACAAATATGTTTATATATACCCATCACAAAACATACATTGTTACAGAAAGGAAGATATATAGCCACAAGAACATCATCATCATTTTTAGAGTCCTATTAAAAAATATCTTTCTCTCTCATCTCATGCATGGTGGGGTCACATGGGGAGATTGGGACAGCTATCAACAGCTGGTAGGGGGAGTTGGGTCTCAACGGTATTACTGGAAGGAAAGTCAGGAGTTTAATAACTAAATGGTATCGGAGACCACGTGCCCTTGTGACCATCCCTTTAGCTCAAACTTATAATAATACTCTCATAATTTACATACAATAGAAACATTCCCCTATATTCTCCTTATGTATACATCTCAATCCATGGCCGTCCGATGAATTACATGATCTTCATCAACCCCATTGAGGATAAGAATCACATGGGTCATCACCAATCTGATCAATATTTTAAGTTCACACTAACCTACCAAAGTAAATCACAAGGATATGCACATATAATTTATGGGTTGTGCCAGATATATACATAATACATGGGGATGTCTCTATATTGTATAGATATAGGTGTGTGCATGTATAATGAACTGTTAATGGGAAGATAAAGGAGGATAGTGGGAGTTGTGGCATTTGGGGGATGAGCTGTGGAAAGAAAGGGAAGCTTGTGAGGGATCATGTCATGCCATGTGAATTGTTTGCACGCTCTAAGCTCTCTTTTCTTTGTCCCCAAACCATACCCACATGTAGGGCATGTGTCCCTTTTCTTCTCTACCACTGTTTCTAGGTACCTTCCATCACAAACCCAACTGGAATTCATGTTATTTCTTAATTGAAGCACTTGGAGGCACTAATCATGATTAGAGAAAGAGTTTAGAAGAATATATTTGCCACCCACTTCCAACTTAATAAGGGAGTGCTTGGCAATGAAGCATGTGTTCACGTTTTGTTTTTCTTTTTCTTTTTTGTTTTTGAGTAAAAAGCAAGATTTGTGGAGGGTTAATCTGTATGGGAGTTAAAGAATCAATGGAATATTTAACTGAACATTCAGAAAGCCTATGTAACATGCATTATCTTAAGTTCTTAACAACAACATGAAATGAAATAAAAATGCCATCCAGCCTAGAGTCCTATGGCATGATTATTGGCATTCTATTAGCATTAGATTCTATCATTTTTGACTGTGCAAGCTCCCATTATGCAAAGGTCTATCACATTGTCAAACACAGCACATGGAGGTGGCTTGATTTAATACAGCAGGTCAAAAATACCATCCCAACCAGTCTGACTGCCTCCCGCTCCCTGCCTGACAGAGCTATATGGACACTCATACCAAATGTTCAATTCACTTGATAGCCCATATTCAACCCGAAACGATGAGACAAGCAAAACTCATAGCCAGCCCTAACCCTAACTTGCTCTATGGCCAAATTTGCATGTTTAGATCTTTAATTGTACGTTTTTGCTACTTTTGGAAGTTTTAATTTTGAAATACTTTGCACCTGGAAACTCAAATTGAGTTTTCGTTTATGGCAAACTTTTTTGCTTATCTCAAATTTGCTATCTTTTGGAATTTTCTTATTATTTTTTAATTTTATTAGGATTTTAATGTCGTTTTGATTTTCTAGTCAAATTAGAAAGTTTGTTTCATTATATAAGATGTAATAGGTCTCCACAATTATTATTCTTTTTAATAATATATTTGTGGTGAATTTTGTAGGTAAAAATTTAACATGCTCTGTTTCTATTCACGTTTCATGCTGTGCCATCACTTCTGCTTCCGCTTGGGAAGCCATAGAAGTCAAATTCCTAATGTTGAATGGTAAATCAATATGTGGTTTAAACAAGCCATCCCAAAACATTCTTTCTTCTTATGGCTGGCCTGTCACCATAGTCTTGCAACACTAGACAGGCTAAAGGCTTGGGCATATTTCAGATTCTGAGATATGTTTTACCTTTCAATTCTCACTCAGACTCCATAGATTTTTTTTCCCCTACAGCTTCTCTGGTGATACATGGACAACAATGCAGCAGCTCTGTTTGATACGAAGAACCCCTGCAAACTGGTGCCAAGAGCTTCAATGGGTTGTAGGCCATCTCAATAGAAACTCTTTCCCTGTTGTCTGTTACCATCCATTAAAAGGCCCTCCCTGCAACTATGTATATCTCTATTGGTCATGCTCTCAGTGAACACTTGGGAGGGCATCAATCAAAAAGAGATATGCCAATTGGGAAATTTGTATGAACTTTGGATTCCATAGAAGCATCCTTTATGCTTGCAGTGTTGCCTGAGCTGTACTTCCCCTGTTTTGGATTTTTTTTTTGTGCATGTAATTCCTCTGTTTAGGCATATGTGCTTCAGATTCCCAGTCATGCTTTGTTAATGGGTACTTGGGGAATGCCCTTTCTTCATTTGTATAGTGTTTCTTTAATACACAAAAGCTTTCTCCCAAAAAAAAATGAAATTTCCTTTTACTTTGTCTAGATCATGTAACAAGTGGTCTAGACATTTTCTTCACCAAAAAGATAAAAAGAAAAGAAATTTGTACGTATTGAAATAGTTATACTATGTTTGTACTTTATACAACGCTTGAGATGATTTTATTTATTTGAGAATATACTTGATATTTGGTTCTCAACGTTTGTGAGGTAAAGAAAATGGAAGGAAACGAAAAGACGAATCTTCTCATTTTTTTTTTCACTCCTACTTAAATAAAATGTAGAAATTAAATTTTTTTCACAAATAACTGAAAATTAGAAAAAGAAAAGGAAAAAGATATATGAAAAATAACAAATTTTCTCCCTTAATTTTGTCCCTATCTTCTTTTCTTCAATATTTCTCATGACAATCAAATAAGAAAAAATTATGCTTATAGCAGTCTTGAAAAAGCAATAAGTAAATTCAATTAACATTTGACATGATAAAGTAATAAGTATTCTAATATTATATAAAAAAAGAATTAAAATATTTGAACTCGGCTCATGATTGGCTCAAGAAATTGAGCAAGCCACTGCTTGACTCAACTCGGCCCGACTTATTTACAAGCCTAATTCACCTTGGACATATTTTGGACACTATCCCAATATAATATCACCCGCATCTTGTAAAGGGGCAACTCATAGGCCATGTTTAGATGAATGAGTATTGTGGCATGATAGGATAATCATATATCACCACTCCGGGATGGGATATATATGATGCACAAGATATATTATTCAAGTCAAGTAAAGACACCAAATATGAGATATGATCAAAGTTATTCTATCCAACTCTCTTATCATGCCATCCAAACAAGGTCATAGGAAATTCTCTATTCCAACAGGCACTTAATTGTGTTATTACCCACAACTACGGCCACCACAAGTATGCCATACGTGAAAGCCACCCCTCTCAAACTGAATGTGAATGGTGCATGTGATCCTAATAACAATGTTTGTTGGGGTTCTTCACCAATTCTTGGATTTAAGAGAACAATGTCATCCAGCAAAGAAGAGTTGTTGGGCTTCATCCAATTTTGGGTAACTGCCCTCGCGTTTATAAATAGGGAAGAAGCATATATTCATGGCAGGTTTGGATTCACATAACATTTGGTATATGCCCTCAGACCAGAATGAAGCTGTTCTAGGCAGTGCTCCTCCTCCATCCCCGTCCCATTCTAGTTTAAAAATGAAATTTTTTTAATTTTTAAAAATAAAAATTAATCAACAAATATTATTAAAAAATAAAAATTCATATTTACACACACACATATATATATATACACACATAATATATATGCACATATTTAGATTTATATATGTGAGTATTTAATGACATGAAAATATTGAAGACTATTTATATAATTTAAACATATAATTGGAGCAAGACAGGATTCTTTCTCCCATCGTTGTCCCGAACAAGTGTCGAGTTTTAGTATCTTCACCTATTCCCGACCCACCCCAAACTCATTCCATTAGGAGTGGCCATGGGATGGGGCAAAGTAAATTGCCATCCCTAACCAAACTGCCAAGCCAATTTGTGCTGATAATGTAAAACTATCTACCACGCCCTTTGGCCAAAATCAACTTGTCTTAAAACCTATCCACACAACCAATTCCATATATGGTGTAAACCCATCAATCAGATATGGCTTTGAGTAGGGGGGTTCAGGTTAGCTACACTTATACTCAGTGGCAGATCTAGACTATTAACTTTGGGGGATCCTAATTTTAAAAAAATAAAATCTATTGAAATTAAGAGGTAAAAAATAATTTTTCAAAATTTGGGGGAGGGGGATGGAATTGCCCCCCTAGGTTATACTTGGGAGAAGTTGGGACTCCCAACACTTCTATTGCCACTCCTGTTAATCCACACAGATGCACAAAACGTAAACGAAACATAACAAATAACAGTTGAGCAAGAGATGCATAAAAGACTTGTCTTGATGAAATTAGCAAATGCAAAAGACATGAGCACAAGTCTTTTACTGCTAAACGTACCCATTGTAAATGTGGGTTTATATAGACATTAATTCTCACGCAAGTCTTCATGAATAAGTATATCCAACTCCATCTCTCATTCTCCCATCCTACAGCTAAAGCTAGCATGGAGACACCTATTGTCTTGAGAAATGCTTGCTTGAGTCTTCTGATCTTTTGGATTCTATGCTTACCTATGAGAGCATATTCTGAGGAACCCAAGTCTCAAAAGTATGATGTGAAGCCTATGATGAAGAGGTACAAACAATGGCTGGAACAACATGGCCGGCAATACAACGATAGAGATGAATGGAATCGGCGTTTTGGGATTTACCAATCTAATGTTCAGTTCATTGACTACATCAATTCTCAAAACCTTTCGTTCAGTCTAGTAGACAACGAATTTGCAGACATGACAAATGATGAGTTTAAATCAATCTACTTGGGTTATGGAGGAACTACGGGGCCTGCAAGTAAGGGGCAGAGTTCAAGATACGACAAAAATCACTCTGCGCCGGCCAGCGTGGACTGGAGACAGAAAGGTGCTGTAACTCCAGTCAAGAATCAAGGCCAATGTGGTAAAGTATTTTCATGTTTTTTCCTCAATAAGTACCCATTTACAAAACTATTAACTGCATGTTTATCTAGTCCCCTTGAGATAATATTTGGATTTCTATAGGATCTAAATGCACAGAGTCCTTGCTCTAGAAGTAGGGGTGTCAATTCGTGTTATCGTGTCAAGACATAAATATTTAAAAATATGTGTTAACCCTAACCTGATATTATTAACTAATCGTGTCAAGTTTCAAAACCCAAACTGAACCTATTTATTAAACAGGTGACACATGTCGACACATTTAATCCGTTTATTTAAATTTTTATTTTTTAAATAAAAAATTTACCTATCTTTCAATATGTATAAATAATTTTCATGTTTAGTAAACTTTGAATATGTACTAAATCAAAGTAGAAACATCTTTTATAAATAAAAAATATCAAAACCTTGATAAACTTTCAATATGAGACGAATTACCTTAACTCATGATATTTTTTATAATTAAACGGGTTAAATCGTGTTAAACAGGTTAACATTACTAAAACTCAAACGTGACATGTTTATTAATCATGTTATACGTGTCAACCCGTTTATGACCCAAACCCATTTATACTAAACCCAAACCCGTTAACTTCGTGTCGTGTTCGAGTCATATTACCATGTCGTGTTCGAGTCGTATTATCGTGTCGTGTCAAAAATTGACACCCCTATCTGGAAGGATATTTTGGAGATGGAATTCACACCCCCAAAATCTTTGTCATTCTTCCATGAACTTGCTTCCCAACACAGATACAATCACAAGGCCCTAGCCCAAATTGAACATAATATCAAATATTATGTCATTATGAACACTTAGTGTTAAAAGCAAAATATTCAGTTACCTTGAAAACTAAGCTCTTAATATGATCATGATTTAAAAGGATGCATTCAAGAGAAAAATATAATGTTACTTACCTTTCACCACAGGCAGTTGTTGGGCGTTCTCTACAGTAGCAGCTGTGGAAGGCATCAACAAGATCAAAACAGGCCGATTGGTGTCTCTCTCAGAACAACAGCTCGTGGACTGTGATGTCAACACTGGGAACAAAGGTTGCAATGGTGGACTCATGGAAAGAGCATTTGATTACATTAAAAGGAATGGCGGCATCACTACTGAAAGTAACTACCCATATGCGGGAAGAGATGAAAACTGCAACAAAGGCAAAGCTGGAAATCATGCAGTGACAATAACTGGCTATATGAGAGTAGCCCCCAATAATGAGAAAAGGCTAGAAGCTGCAGTTGCCAACCAACCCGTATCAGTGGCAGTTGAAGGCTGGCAGCTATCAATTTCAGCTCTACTCTCGAGGGATCTTTTCAGGATACTGCGGGGAAACCCCCAATCATGGAGTAACAGCAGTTGGCTATGGAGCAGATATGGGAAAAAAGTACTGGCTTCTGAAGAATTCATGGGGCACTGGTTGGGGCGAAGCTGGTTATATGAGGATGGAACGTGAAACAGCTGATAAGAGAGGTATGTGTGGGATCGCCACACAACCCAGCTACCCTGTTAAGTAAGGATTGAAGAATCCTCCATGGTAAAATTAGCTTTTCAGCTTCTGAATGATGAATATTGGCCCAAGTAATTTACTAGTTATTTTTTTTCTCAAAGTTGAAGATATGAATGAGTCTTGACAACGTGAGATTCACATGAACAAACAAGTGAAAATGAGATGCCAGCAAATATAACACAATAGGCAAGTAATATTAATGCTACAAATATTAATCAAAGAACAGCAGGGTTATTACTCAGTTAATTAATTGATGGTCATCATTTATTGATGCACAAATAATCTTCTATTTATACTGTTCTAAGTTATGCTAAACATATTATGGCACAACCAACCAATTTATATTTTTGGATGGCCCAAGCATTAAACAAATCCTGTGAACTCCTGAGGCATAAGGATGCTAACAATTAACTGTTATACATGATAGTAACATGACTACCAATTAGTTTGATGGATATCAGAGAAGAGAGATTTTTTATGTTATGACATTGGTTGGTTGCTGAGAATATGGAAGAAAAGAATATATCTTCAAAATACCTGGAATCATGGTGGTGCTACTCAATTCTTTCACCTTGGCTGCACCAGGAACAGACCAATTGCTGCCGATGCAAATTTTAATCTAGTTTTGAGTTCCATCATCTGTAATGCTAAGCTTGCAGATGATGGTTGCTTAATACACGGCCAGTATATATGCATACCTTTATTTAGGTCCAGTCTCTGCCTGTCACAAGCTGAAATGGTTACCAACAGTGACTCCTTGATCAGTAAAGTTGATTCAGACAAAGAAAGCTTTGAAAAAAAAAATTGATAAACACACAAGGAATAAAGGAACAAATGGACGAAAAGGAATAGTATTGGTTGAATAGCTTGCCCAATATAGCTAGGGTGAGGTTTTCTTGAGTTGAAAATAATTGCAGAAACTGAAAGTACTACTTAACTATTACACCAATTCTAAAAACAGAAATACCTCATGCAGCAGCATTTCTATGGTATTAGATAAAGCACACTTTAATTGGAAAATTAGACAAAATCCATGCACTTAGCACTTCAATTCCATAAAAAATTAGCTTATATTTCCATATGTCGAGTAAATCACACGATTGTTTCATGAAAATTTGATATTATTTCACATACATTATTAGGAAACTTCAATAAACAATATTGTCAATATGTTACAGCACTCCATAATGGATTTACACCCCAACTCCCTCTTGGTTGGTGAATGAAGAAGTGATTTGTGATGTTACAACTAGTCATCAGAGGGCAAATTATTTAGCAGCTGAGATTGGGACATTGACCCCAAAGTTGTTGTAGAACAATCAACCAACTCCAAATGAAATTAAAGAAGCTAAGATTTCAATTCTGCAAATCTTTGTCTCAAAATGCAGGCAAGCTTCCACTCATCAACAGAAGCTAGCCCCTCAACCACTTTCTGTCTCACACTAATATACGGTATAAACCCTTTTGCTGTCATCGCCATCACAACCCTTACCAGCCAAAACAAATTCACCACACTCTAGGCATCCCTCGACCACCAATTCATAGCTCTCAAATCCCACTATGGAAACCCTCCCTCTCCAAAAATTCAATCATCTCTGCTGCTTTCCAAACCTCTCTGTCTGCCCGCATTGCCGCAACCACTTTCACAACAGTTTCCTGCCGTGGTGTCAGTCCGATTTTTGCCACCATTTCTTTTAACATCTCTGCTGAGTCAGTAGTCCTTCTAACCGCACACATTGCACCAATTACAGCTCCATAACTTTCCAAGTTAGGAACACATCCTGCCCTACCCATGCTCTTTAAGACTTTAACTGCCTCAGTCAACTGATCAACAGCACAAAGTGATGAAATAAGGTAATTGCAAGTGCCACAGTCGGGGCGATATCCAAATGATTCCATCTCCAACAGGATGTCTTGTACAGACTGAGATTGGCGTCGGCAGCCAAGCCATGCATTGGTAAGAAGGAGGTGAGTTTGAGGGACAGGGACACAACCAGAGCGCAGAGTGCGCTGGAGAATGGCAAATGCAAGAGGAAGGGGATTAGGGTTTTGAAGGGTGTAAGAGAGGAGGTAGGAATAGGCAACCCGAGGAAGAGAACGGGGTCTTATAGGGATGAAAGATTGTAAAATTTCATCAATGATTTGGGTTCTATGGTTTTGGGGGAAGGTGGACAGAAATGCGAAAGGATTTGGAGTTTGGAAAGATTTTTCTGAGGCATTGAGGAGGTCAGGAATTTGTCTGTAGGTTTTTGCTTCAATAGCAGCTTTAATGGAATCTTCAAGTGTCAGGGATGAAGAGACTGAGTGAATGGAAAAAAATTGTAGGATCGAGAAAGAAAAAGGACGAAAAGACCCGGAAAGCATCCTTGCTACAATCGCCATTTTTGAGTTCTTCAAACATTAACATCCTATTAAAGAGAACATGTATTAAAATGCAAAACCTGCAGGCATTCATAGTCATGTAAGGTGTAGCCTATGCTTGGTAGCCAGAAGAATTATAAAACAGAAAAGTCTCATAAATTTAGAGATGATCCAATATTTAAAAGATAAGAGGGGAAAAAATTACTGTTTATAAAATGCCTAAGATCACCCAACAATGGTACGTCTGTGGATCCAGAAAAGGAAAATATTTTCCTTTGTGAGAGGATTATAGCACCATTTTAAGTGCTTTATGTAGCCAAGAACAGAGGGCAAAACAACCCCCACAACAACATAGATATATCTATAGACACTCTAACACCCGGAGATATTATCATACACCCACCCAAACATACAACACAGATTTCGCAGGGGAATATTGTCGAGCAGGGTAATGCACAGTACAGAGTTAAAACATCTATAGACCAACCAGAGAGAAGAAAACGAGATTACCAGAAAGCATACTCATCACGCGATGAATTTGGGATTTAGTGGGTGGTGGATTTGAAATTGGGTGATCAATTGATGATTCTTTACTATGGCGTCCACCGGTGCCTTTTGTCAGTTTGGATAGTCGGGCTCACTGCTGCGGTTGAGTCCAAGCAACCCCTAGACTCTAGTCGTATACCTTTTCCTTTGAAAAATTAAAAGAAGTCCCAAGTTTTTCATCACACATAATGTGACAAAAGATTATTTGTGGTGCTCTAGATACATCTGTAAAAAACAATGGCCGTGTTAGAGGTAATCTAACAGTTAGGATTTTTCTCTCAAGTTATCATATTTCTATAAACAGTCTTTTTCAATTTTAGTTTTTATATTTTTGTCTCCCTAACTCCATAATTTAGGTCCGTTATGGCTATAATCCAACCTGACTTAACTCAAAATTTTTCGAATTGATTTAGGTCAATTCCAGTAAGTTCACGATTTGGTTTCAGTTCTAAATTTTCAAAATCGATTAAGATTGGGTCAATATTTATTCTAAATTCACACCGAAAATACATGATTTTTCAAAGCTAATGAAATTTTCAATCACTATGATTTAAATACTCAATATATTTTTTTGAGAAGTTTTTATTATCTTCAAAGTTACTTTAACCATTCAAATTACAGCTCAAAACTTGAATAAAACATAAAATCGAGTATTTTCTTTATTTTTTATAAAGTAATAAAATTTTACAATTTGAGTAGAAAATTATAAAATTTTAGTGTTTTGTAGTAGTTTTTTTTTTGAAATTTTATTTGCAATAAAAATTGTATTTAATAGATTTTGATTTTTAGAATTCAAAAATATAAATTTTATTAAAAATTGATTTATATTTTTTTAACTTATTCATTTTTAAAATTTTAAAAAACTTTCTTAATATACAGTTGTCATCCACACGTCTATATCTTTGCATGATATATGTAGAGATATTTTAGTCATAAATCTCATGTTAATTACTCCGTTGTGACTATCTTCATAAACTTTATCAAATGTACTCCTATCATTTACAGACCTATAATCGGTGGGCTCCTTTCTCGATAAACTTTATAAGATCTATCATTTCCCTGCATTATCCGTCTCCTCTCCCTCCCATTTCCCTTCATAAGATTTATCTATCTTCTAAGCTTTACACTTCCACCATTGATGACCTTGCTTTGCTGCAACATGAAATGGATCATAGCCATTGCTCTGCTGCAATAGGCCAGTTTGAAGGTCTAAAATGTCTCAAGAACTGTCCAACAATTGAAGCATGACAGATCACTAGGCCAAGAATTTCAAGTGAACAATGCATCGTAACTCGATGGTGTCTGATCCAAATTGGTGAGTTCAAAGATGAGATCATGTGGTCAGAGCTTACCGTTGAAGCCTACGAGGGCGAACATACAAACCGCCAATACAATCCTTGGATCAATTGTTGCCGACGTGAGATCGGAGGGGATAAAAGAAGAGTTGGGAAGGGAGGGTTTTGTCCAACGATAGATCTGTTGCGGTCGGAAATCATGTCGTTGCTGCACTGCATCTAATCATTCCTATCGAATCCACTCATCGGAGATATTGGCCTTTTCCCAATTCAAAGAGGTAAGTTCTACTTCTCATACACTCTCACAAACAATGGAGAACGATCTCTACCCATTTGTTTTCCTCAATGCCGATGGAAATTTGTTTATTTTCATTAATAATTGATCTATATATTATTCAATTATTTAACAAGGGTGTAATAATGAAGAGATACCCACAAGTTCCTGGCGGCTATCCCAGGAATTATTCATGCACTAGTTCTTCAGTTTTACTTCCATTGAAGAACTTGCAAGGACCTGCAATCGAAGCTCAAGTTTTGGTCCACAAAGGTGATGTGAAAGGGTTGTACACCAGCGCGTTATGCATGGTACCTTTTAATGGTCCTAATGTTCAGTTGATAGGCACGTATAGTATAATGTATGATTAATAAAAATCTAATTTTATATAAAGGCTTCATAAAAAATTTATGAAATAAATTAATTTTATTAATAAAATTTTATTCGTATTATACTCTAATTTTTTATTTATATTTATTTAGAAAAAAAGATTATTGTAAAAACTTTATTATTAAAGTTTTATTTAATATATAATTATCTCTTGTTGTTTAATAATTATATTTTATATTATAAAAATAAATATAATATTCCGATGCTTAAGTAAGTAAAAGAATTGAAAGACTGTATTGAAAGCCAAAAGAATGAGCATCCAAATAAAGCGTACTTTTAGGGTTTAATTTATAAGTCGTGGCCTTCCTAAGTTGATTAGGATTCGATGCCATGAATATAGGGATTTGATCATCGGAGATTGCAGTTACCTTGTGGAGTATTAAGTCGCAGATGGAGATAATCATAGATAGTAGTTTCCGTGTTGAATACTGTTTCCTTATTCCCTACTTGGCAGTTGTTAAGGAAACCATAAGGTCGGAGCCGTATGAGGTGTTGATTAAATATTGCCCAGGACATAAGGTCTGGGAGATATGTGCATGAGAATGCCTTGGAGGCTTCGCCTGCACTGTATGACCGAGTTTATCGGCTCTGAATGATATATATATATATATGAGAATGCCCTGAAGGCCAGTTGTTGTTCTATATGATCGAGATTTGTTAGCTCTGTATGATATATATATATATATATATATATATATATTATATATATATGAGAATGCCCTGAAGGCCAGTTGCTGCTTTGTATGATCGAGATTTGTTAACTCCGTATGCACACATGTCTCAAGGTGATTGGTGTGTCTGTTTATAGTATATCATATATATATATATATATACACATATATAAAATAAAGTAAAAAATTATATTAATATTAATAAAAAAAAACTCATTTAGAATTATCATTATCATTTTTTTCACTTTAGGCTTGTGACGTGTAGAACCCCTTAGGAACATGGTTCTAAAGACTATTGAATATTTGCTCCTTTCTTAAAGATTTGAATAATAAAAAATAGGAAAAAATACTAAAGAGTCTGTAAAATAAAATTTTTAGTCGAAGAAACTCATGATACAATAAAAAAATTATATATAGAAAATAAAATAAAAAATTATATTAATATTAAAAAAAATCATTTAGAATTGTCATTTTTTTACTTTAGGCTTCTAACGTGTGTGGAGTCCCTTAGGAAGATGGTTTTAAAGACTATTGAATATTTGCTCCTTTCTTGGGGATTTGAATAATAAAAAATAAGAAAAAATACTAAAGAGTCTCTAAAATAAAGTTTTTAGTCTAAAAAATTCATGACATATTTTTTCTATCTAAAAAGTCTAAAAAATGAATTTTTAATACAAAATGTTCAATTGTTAACTTTCATCTTAACACCATTAAAAAATATTACTGATTATACTAAAATTACCTTTAATATACATTTTAGAAAAATAAATAATTAAAAAATATATAAAATAAATTTTTCAATCCAAGAAAATCATAACATTTTATAAAGTAAAAATTTATTTTTTTAAGTATTCTAGATAAATAATTTTTTTTTTTTGAAGAATTTGTTGTATCTATTATATAGTATTTTTTAAAATGTATCTTGAATATTATTTTGGTCTAGTCAACAATATTTTTTAACGCTGTTAAGATGAAAGTTAATAATTTAATTTTTTTGTATTAAATTTTTTTTTTAATCTTTTAGATAGAAAAAATAAATCATGAACATTGCATGACAAATCATCTCCTCTTTTCACTTTTAATTTTCAGTATCTTCAAAACTAATGAAAATCTAACTCTGAAAAAAAAAAAATTGCTCCACTTAAAAGAGAAGTCTTCAAACTTCATGTATCTATAATATAATTATATTAGAAGATTAAGATTAATAAAAATTTAACTCAAAAAAGAAAAGACTATAAAAACTCCATAAAAAAAATTAAATTATAATAATAGAATTTTATTCTGTTATGAATCATTACAAAGGTCAATAACTTAACCTAATTAATTAGAAAAAATAAATAAGGAAAAGAATGTAAAAAAGGGGGAAAAAAAAAGCAATAAATTAGTAGCCTTCCCACAATGTACTATCCATTGGCTCGGCATGAATTGTGTCAAATTGCCCTACAATTGTAAGATAGAAACCAAAAATTAGGAGTTAGATTTCTAGACTTATAATAAAAATTCTAAGATTAAAAAAGAAACTGAACATTAATCCAGATACTTACTAGAACTCCTTAAAGATTAGCATGGAGTTAATAATTGATATAAACTAAAGAGTTTAATTTACCTGGAAGAAAATACTGCTTATTGAACTGATTGATGGAATTCTGATCAGGAGGCACAATCGCTACATGAGAATCAACATCTCTCTCTTCCCTGATTACTTGATACTCTGGAATTTGCATATGATGATGAAGATGATGATTTGAAGAATAGCTCCCATTAGTATGAATATAATTCATTGTATTAGTATTAGAAACTCCCCCACCAATTCTAATCCCAATCCCATTATTAATACACATCACATTATCATTAATATTGTTCCACATAGCAGCAGCGGCAGCAGCCAAATCTTGTGCTACTGGGGCTTGAATTTGAGTTTGCTGGGATTGTTGGCTTTTGTACAACTTGAGCTCTTCTAGCAGTTCTTGGCACCTGGTTTTATACAGATTGACTTCTTCAACTGCTTTTCTGTACTCTCCATAAGCTCCTAAAACTGGATCTTTTTCTCGAAGAAATGCTTCCCACACCAATGAATCCGCTGCTCTTTTCCTATCTTCTTGTCTTAGAATTCCCAACATCTTGCTCATCTTGCTCACGCCATACATTTTGTGTGCAGCTAGGAATTCCTGTTTTTTATCTGCATGAAAGTAGGGTGCTAATTTGCACTTCTCGTCGCACTTCTTCCTCTGATGCTTGCATGATGCGCATGCTGGATTGCCGCTGTTATTTTGATTTTGCATCCTGAAACCAACCACCAAAAATACCAACTTGTTTGTTTACTAGGTAAAAAAAAAACTACTGTACTTTTCTACTAATTTTGTATATAACATCAATAAAATTAAGCCACGATGTGTGTATAGTTTTATATACTATATATATATATATATATATACATACTATATTTTTATAGGTAAATTGATTTCTTCGGGATGAAAAGATTTATCTCTTTCATACACCAACACACGTAATATATAAGATTTTCTCCCTCAAAAAAAAAGAAAGAAATTATATATATATATATATATATATATATATATACACACATACTCATATTGCGAAGAAGGCAAGGATCCTTTTGATGGGATGATTAAGATTCAGGTTGCTCACACGAAGGAAAAGAAGTTTAGCAATTTTAACTTGCTAGAGACTTGAATATCTATGTCGGCATTAAATAAATAATCAACAATTAAGCATAGTGTTTTAAATAATAAATTAGAGAGTTTGAAATTCATTAAAATTTAACAAGTTTGAAAGTTTTACGATTATCCTGAGTGGGTTAGAAGACCCATCAAATTAAGAAATCTTGTAATAAAAAATAAAAAACACTAAAGTAGTTTGATATGGTAGGGCTATTGTTCCTCCCGGAGTCAATGGGATGTCAGTCACGTGGACAACTTCTAGATTGGATAAGTTTGAAATAAATTTGAGAGGAATCACATGACACTTGTGGGAGTATATAAAATAAATAAATCTTTTCTTATGAGATAAGCTAACTTGCCATTGGGTTCTTTTTTATGTAATAGGAATCTGATACGATGGAAAACTCCATTTGACATCTACATGTCAAAATTTAAAAAAAAAATCTTTTAAAAATGAATAAGTGGTCCTGTAAATTTAAAAAAAGAAAAATTCAAAAAAAGAAGAAGATAGTTTTCCAAATTCTTTTCAAAAAATAATATTTGTTTCCAAAATCTTTTTTTTTAAAAAAAAAAAAAAAAACAAAGAGAATCTTTTTTTTAGTAAACAAAAAAAAAAAAACAGTTTCAAATGCCTTTCCAAAAAATTATTTTCTTTGGCAAATAAAAAAATTCCAGATGTCTTTTCTGTCTATTAGTATATTAAAAAAAAAATCCAAATATCTATTTATTTTAAAAAAAATATTTCTTTTGCAATAAAAAAAATAATCTTCAAGTTTTTTCTTTCAAAAAAAAAAAAAAGAAGAAAAAAAGGTTTGATAAAAAAAATCATCAAGTTTTTTGGAAAACAAAAAAGGTTGAATTCAAAATTTGGGATCCCTCTCTTAATTCTTTCCACTCCATAATTTCATGTCGGGTTTTAATTTGGTAATCCCTTCCGGTTAAGATTCAATTCCATTTCATTAGAATTTAATTCATTTTCTTTAGGATTCAACTCATTTCCATGAGTCTTGAATTATTTGTTTTTTCCCACTCTTAAAGATTCAATAATTTAATTGGTAGCAAATCATCTTGGGCCAAAAAGTCCTGAATTCTTGATTCCCAAACAACCCATATGATAACCTTTTTAACCATGCAATTTGTATTTATTCTTGTGGCTTGTTCTTGCAGCTATTTCAAGTTTGTTTTACTCATAACAATATGATGACCACGCTCAAAAGCTATCATTTTAACTTTGATATGATTGGGATTTATCAAGCTTTAGATTCTTTCTAAAATGACCATTGGATTTAAGTGTCACGTAATTAGATTAAAATTCTATTATGTACAACACTACACGTTATTAGATTGCAACTTTTAATTTAAGAGGACCCACTTAAGATGTACCTACATCAAGTCCATGATTTCTTTGCTTTCCCAATGGCATACACAAAAGAGTATCATATAATTGCAACTATGTGATTAACATAAAGTGATATATAGGTATATATATATATATATATACACACACACACACGATGGTCCTCAAATATTGGATGGTATTCAAATTGCTACCTTTTGTCCCCCCTTTGAGCTTCCCAATAAAAGTTGTAAAATCGCGACAATTCTAAATATTCTATTCTCTCGAAACGAAAAGTGGTAAAATCGCGACAATTCTAAATATTCTATTCTCTCGAAGCGGAAAGTAGTTCAATAATATTACTTAACTCATTTTCAAAAATAATAATAAGATTTAAAGGGACCGCAGATGTAAAAAAAAGATGGAGTATTAGTAATTTAAACTATCAACTCTAACAATTGGCCGAACTTTAAATAATAAAAAAAATTCTTCATTCTTCATTCTAGTTTTAGAAAACAAGAGTTTAATATTCTTTTTCTGCAAATAAACTTTTATACATTTTGAAAAATAAAATTAATAAAAATATATATAATTTTAAAAACTTAACTAAATACTAAGGCACATTTGTAACAAGGAATTCATGCTCACAAAAAGCCCTAAGTTGATTTCAATTAATTAATCAAGGAAAATATTTTGCATATCGATTTAATTTATCGGATTAATTTACCAAATAATGTGTCAATATATTTTTAAAATTAATAAATATATTTTATTTTTTATTTAAATTTAAAAAATAATAATAATTATGAAATATGATATCATCTGATAAACTAAGTCGGTGCATCTAACATTATTCATTAATAAATGCTTAGGACAATTATAGTGTGCACTTGTCACTAACTTTAACTTTAAAAAGTTCGGTATAGTAAAATAAAAGCGGGCACCAAACAGCCTAACCTCCGATCAAGACCAGCCCATGCCTACTCAAGCATAAGTTGTCCCTTAATTATGATGACACCCACTACAAATATTAACTTATCGAGTTAGGATACTTTGACAGAAGGTTGCATCATACATTTTCTGCAACCATAGTCTCCATGCACCCAGAGCTCATGTCAACCATTAATACTTGTCATCTTAGGCTCGTTTCATTGTTCTAGTCAATAAACCAAAACCAGAGTAGGTAGCATTGAGGAGGCTCGACTGCCCCTCCTCAAATTTATTTTATTTAAAATTCGTACTTATATTTTTAAAAAGTGTTTAGGTATACATTCCTTTAATTTGTATATTTACTCACTGAGTTCAAATTTTTTTTACTTTCAAGTTTTGTATACAATTTTTTTTCTAGAATTTTTATATATAGTTTGTTGAAGTACTTTTTTTTTTTTTTGGGTTAAACTTTTTTGTTTAATTTGTAAAAGCATTTTTAAAAAAGCAATTTTTTAGGATATTCAAATGCAATAACTATCAAAATGGCTCTCCAATTTCTATTTCTCTCACTCTAACAAGGAGAGTCAAAAATGTATTTCGCTCATGTAGAGATCCATATATGGATTTTTTGGAATAGCAAGGGAGGAGGCAAAATTTGGAGAGAATATAACTAAAAGAGAGAGGGTGGTCGAGGGAGAGGGAGAGGGAGAGGGAGAGGGAAGGAAGGCAAAAATATATTAAAAAATACTCTTTTGTCTATCATTGTTAGAATACATGTACAGTTGATAAGAGAGGAATAATATCGTAACAAGAGGTAAAAGGGAAGTTTTGCCTACTCAAATGGCTACCCATTATTGAAAATGCTCAATGCATGTGCAAAATGGATGTCAATTTCAAAATTTAGTTAGGATACAAAATTAGTTGTTCTAATGATGTGTCATTTCACCTGTCAACTATAATAATGTCATATCTAATGTTATATATGGCATTAAGAATAATACATACTAGTTCATGTCATGTCACCTCTTGGTAGGATTCATTTTGTTTTAAATCACTTGTTGACCACTTACTAGTTATTGGATCACTTGTTATGCAAAAAGAAATGATATTTTAGTATTAAAATAGAGTTGTCAAAATATAGTATTTTGATACTGTAATATTGTAATAATATAACGTTGTCATAAGCCAAATGATATTTTGCATTGAAGATGCTCTACGCTCCTATAAGTCAATATATAAATTTAGCTACTTATCAAAAATACTATCAATCAATATTATGATAGATTAGTAAGATTATATTTCGGTTTGCAAGATGTCATGAGTGAACCATATATTATTTTGGTAAATGCCAGTGACCCTTCTTTTTTTTTTTCCGTCTTCTCCTATCTTCAATTCATCTTAAGAAAAATACTTTGTATACTAGTTTAGTTAATTTACCAGATAATATGTTAATAATATTTTTGAAATTAATAAATATATTTTATTTTTTTATTTAAATTTTAAAAAAGAGTTATACGTATGATCTCGTACAATAAGTTATTCTGATAAATTAATTTGATGTACCTATTATTACACGTTAGTTAATAAACATGGCTAAATTAATGTACATAAAGCAGATAGTATGGAAGTTTTATCCGTCCATTGGTCTTAGTAAATTCCTTGATCCACTTTTTACTCTACTTCAATTCATTCTTGTTAAAATACTATTTCTTCAATTCATTCTAGTTAAAATACTATTTCTTCAATTCATCATAGTAGTTTGGGTAATTAAGCAATGTTATCGTTCCTCAAAATTTCCATCATTCAATCTCTCCCTTGTTCAACACTTAACCAACTAACAACACCACTACCAAACAAACCCCCCCCCCCCCTCTCCCCCTTTTGTTAGTCTTTGGCTCTGTCCTTCCCCTTAAAGAAACAGGAAGGTAATTGGCAATCATTGTAAAGGCAAAAGAGCTCTAGATAAAGTGGCCAATTGGTGAGCAAGTTATTAAATGCCACCCGCACCCCCTCCATTTCTATTCAAAATTCGAACCCATCTGCCATTTCAAAAATAAATTCATTCACACTTCTTTATCTTGTTCACTTTTTTATCTACAGATCTCCAGAGAGGGAGGGAGGGAGAGAGAAAGAGAGGGGGTGAAGAAACAAGGAAGAGAGGAGTTGAAAGAAAATGAGCACAGCTAGATTCATCAAGTGTGTCACAGTTGGCGATGGAGCCGTTGGCAAGACATGCATGCTCATCTCCTACACTAGCAACACCTTCCCCACTGTAAGAATATTTATGATGTTTTGTTTCATAATGATCGATCAGTGACTTTCATATATAATGTTTTCATACTTGCAAGCTTTCATATATAAGATTTAATGATTTTGTTTGGGTACTGATATATATATATATATATATATATATATATATATATAGGATTATGTGCCGACGGTGTTCGACAACTTCAGTGCTAATGTGGTGGTGGATGGCAGTACAGTTAACCTTGGACTTTGGGATACTGCAGGTAATTACTTGCTTTATCTGCTACCTCATTTGCTGCCATATATATTATGCTGTTCAATAATTATCAATAAAAACATAATTATCATAATCACATGTACAATTAACACTCATGTACTCAAAATAATATTGGTGTATTTCAGGACAGGAGGATTACAACAGGCTGAGGCCTCTAAGTTATAGAGGTGCTGATGTTTTCTTGTTGGCCTTCTCTCTCATTAGCAAAGCCAGCTATGAAAATATCTCAAAGAAGGTAGCTAATTAAGAAAAAAAAGAAACAGCACTCCTTGTTTATTTTTGTCTAACACTTTCTTTTCATATTTTCCATTGCTGGTTTCTGAGACAAGTTGTTGTGTTGTTCCCAGTGGATTCCTGAACTGAGGCATTATGCTCCAACTGTGCCAATTGTGCTAGTTGGAACTAAACAAGGTAAGATAATTCCAGCTGATTTTTATTTTTTATTTTTTGATTTAAATTTATGACTTGTTTGGTTGCATCATTCATGTATGTTTGTAACTCATTGCAGATTTACGTGAAGACAAGCAATATTTGATCAATCACCCTGGAGCAACTCCAATCACAACTGCTCAGGCAAGTTACTGATGGCAGAGTAAACAGACACACACACACACACACACACATCATTATCAGTCTCATTGTTATCAATTGCTAATATTCATGGAACTCACTGTGATGATATTGGGCAGGGGGAGGAACTGAAGAAGAACATTGGTGCTGCTGTTTACATAGAATGCAGCTCAAAGACTCAGCAGGTTTCAGCTTATACTTATAGTCAAATATTACTCCTTAATTATATACACTAAGTTTGCTACCAACCCCTGCTGGCAGATACAAGGGGACCATGACCTCCAAAGATTTGAAAATTTCAAAAATTTTATTCTAGTTTTTTGCTAAAATCTTTAAAAATTAAAAATTTGACTTCCCAAACTCTTGAATTTTCATAAAATACTAATTTCGTCCTTGTACAATTTTTGAATCCGCCACCACTATCAACTTTCTTTCACATGGGTTAGACTTCTTTATGAACAAATACATGAATATGCCATATATGGTAGTAGTTTGGGCATTTGGCTTTGCAAGTTCTTAGCCTGATTTTGTTCTCATGGCTGTGGTTTTTCAGAATGTGAAGGCAGTGTTTGATGCTGCAATTAAGGTTGTCCTACAGCCTCCTAAACCGAAGAAAAGGCGACGAAAGCCAAGGCCATGTGTGTTCCTTTAAACAAATTTCATGTAATTTCTATGTTGTAATGGGTGCAATCCCTCCTCCTTGTCTTCATTTCCTTCTATGGCTACCTTACAATGTATTTTATTTTATTTTATTTTATTTTTCTTCCTTTTTCTCCCCTTTTATATGTATTGTTTTCCCAAGGCAAATATATCTCCTTTTGTTTCATTTTTTTTAACATATTAGTTACTTTTTTGGGTTTATTAGTGATAAGCCGTTTGTGCTCTTTTTTTTTTTAACTTAAATTCACGCTCAATCTCTTTTACATTATCAGTCCACATGCATGTTCTGTTTTTTAACTTCTCAGTCGCTGAAGATGCCGCCATAACCATTCCCAAAGGTCTCTCTTAACCGGTCGTTGCCGCCGCCGCCCCACCTAGTTTGAAACGCATGTTTGTCCAAAGACACATTCTTTGAGCTCTGTTTCTGCTATGTTGCTTCTCAAACCCTAATTTCTCTTAAAGAATGAGGCAATTATAACTTCTTAAAATTTGCATTTCAATGTGAAACGCCGACTCTGCTCCTGATTTGATGGCTTTTTATGTATGGTGCTTTGGAGTCTCGATGGAAACACCATCGGATTACTTAAGAAACGGTTTCGTCATGGGAACGAGGTTTCAGAGATAAAATTCCCCGGCTCAATCGGTGGTGTTCGGTCCCTTGTTTAAAGGTGGAGGGATTTCGAGGCCGAGACCGAGTCGAGACTGAAGCTGAACCAGTCTGGCGACTCGCCTAATTACAACAAGAAGAGCAATTTTGGATCATATTATGCCAAAAATGCTTCCTTTGTTGATATATACCTACTATGCCAAGAAGCTAAACCTAGATGGGCCTTCAATGCGTGAGAAAGCTTTTAGATATGTCCCAAAAAATTGTGTGGCAAATTGCAAAACCATTGCTATCTGTATTTGTTTTAGTGGGTGTTATATGAGGTATGAGGTTGCTGGGTTCAAGCAGGTTTACAGGACTGAGTTGTTGTACAAGGTGTGTGGGTCGACTCATGTAGTGGATTGGGCTTGGAGAGAGATTGGACAATAACTAAAATACTGAAGTAGTGAAATTTCTCTATCCACATAATGTTTTTTTTTTTTGGTGCAGAATTTCACTATCTCTTGAAAGTCTTTGTCCTTTGATTATCCAAAATTTGATTCAAAACTAAATCACACAATAGTGAATTTCACTAATTTTATGAAATATTGAAATTTCTATATTTATCAAAAAATAATGAAATTTCACTATCTCTTTAGTTTCATCACTCGAACGCACCACCCCGAACCTAGTTGGGTTAGGCTTTGCAACTCTTCTCTCTCTCTCTCTCTATTTATGATGTTCTTTTATTAATATTAGCAAAAAGTAATAACGTGTGGGAATTAGTATGTAGTCCAATTAGTCGAAAGAGCAAGACACGTGGGCAAAAAGGATACACTTCCTGCCTAAAGAAGGCCTACCATACACTTGTCTCTCAAGCTATAAATATGGGACAAATGTTCTTAACATCAAGGACGAGAACTAACACAGAAAGAGAAGCTATTACTATGGAAACAAGTATTCAATAGGCTTAAACTCTGTTAAGGAGGCTACCATTAAAGTCCTAAGGAGAATCAACTGGTCTCCTAATCATTCAATGCAAATCCAATTTGTCTCATTCTTCCTAAGAATCCCAACTTGTTGGTCAGCTCAAGTCTTCTCCCTAGAACCACTTAATTGCACATGTATCCTTCCTTGTAAAAGTAAAAATACGCCACATTTTTTATTCCTTCCAAATTTGCCCTCCAGTGTACTAATATACCACTATGACTTATGAACATTATTTGTCCATACTAATTTTTCATCATCTTTTAACTTAGAATATGTCCCGGGTTCCACAATATGTATGGTTCCTACCTTGTTGAGTCCATTTTGTAACTTTTATCGAAATGCCCATTTAGTTACTTATTAACTAAACTCAAATCAAATTGTTATTTAATTAATCATCACAATTCATTTTAATTTCTTCACTACATTCCCAAGCCCTTCCACCATGTGGTCCCATTCATAAGAAAAAAATTACCAAATTTCCCTTAATTACCAATAGTTGTATTATTCATCAAATTTTACCAAATTTCAATTAGCTAACCACACTAATCATTGTTTTATTCCTTAATGATCATTAATTACTCTTAATCAACGAGTAAATTTTTTTCAAGTCTTTATATTTTGTACCCTACTTTTATGTTTACATTTAGTTTTTTTTTTTTTTATAAAAAAAACGTACTTATGTTTGATAAAATCTTTAAAATGAATTTTGTGTTACATTTTATTTTTTCAAACATATAAAAGTGTTTTGAAGAAAAAAAACATCTCTATTACTTTTTCTCAAACAAGTTTTTGTAGCTTTGAAAGATAATTCGAAATACCAAGTAAGATGTAAAGTTGTTTTGTATTAGGTGAGTCAATCCTACTAATCTATGTTTACAGTTGCTATAAAACATAAAAATGTAATTTCCTCTTGAAAATAAACACATTAGTCATCTAGAATTTTGGCATAAAATTATATAAACAAGTCAATTGTTAAACACGAACGTTTATTATGAAATATTATAATTAATTCGTTAAAATATAAATAAATTAGTTAAAAATAACTTTATATTATTTTTTTATTTGAAAAAGATAACTTAATAATAGAGTTAAAGAATTTTCTTTGATGTTAAATATAAAGTTGTACTACTTTGAATTTCTTTAGAAATGGTTGCCGCGTGCCATCATTGCTGAATTAATATGATTTTTCAACTGTAATACTTGTATTCAAATATATTTAAAAATAAGATATATTGAGTGCGTTAAGCTTTGAATCTATCTCCCTCTCTCTGTCCCCTCTCTATAACGGTGCCATCTCTCTCCCTCTCGATTGAAGATCAATTTCCTCTCTCTTTCTCTCTGTTTCTGTCTTTCCTTTCTCTCTCGCTAAATATGTTGAGATATTTACAGTAGAAGATAAACGGATAGATCGAAATCTCACATTTTGATCTGCAAATCCTTCTTTAGATCTCTTTATATAGGCATTTGGACGTAGATGGGGGCGTACAGAGCCGACGACGACTACGATTACTTGTTCAAAGTCGTCCTAATCGGCGATTCCGGCGTCGGTAAATCTAATCTGCTCTCTAGATTCACAAGAAACGAGTTTAGCCTTGAGTCCAAATCCACAATCGGCGTCGAATTCGCCACTCGTAGCATTCACGTCGATGACAAAGTTGTCAAGGCCCAGATTTGGGATACCGCCGGCCAAGAAAGGTATAGATCTGATCTAGTTCTCAGCTCCGATGCTTGGTATACATGTATTTATATATGACAATGCTACAATTCCAGGCTCTTGCTTTATTTTGTGGGTGATGGCTATAAATGTTCGCAGTGCATAACTAATTTCTGTCCCCGTCGTTGGAAACTAGTCTGATTTATTGATCACAGTCTTGCGTTATTTTTTTGCCTCATTTCTGTCAGATCTGAAATGTGTTCTTAACAATTTGTTTGGTTGTTACTTATCAAAAAATAATAATAATTTGTTTGGTTGTTGAGAGAAACTATAAGAGAAGATTTGATAATTAAATTTTGCTTATACTATGCTGTATGTTAATTTGGCTTTATGAGAATGGAAGAATTCATCTTAATTAACCAATATAGTTTTGTTAAGCTTTAGTCAAGTGGAGGTTTCTATATTCTTGGACATATATTATGCAAAATTTGAGATTCAAAATGTTGATTGTTTTTTATCTTTTCCAAAATCTTCTTAGCAGCTAGGGTTTGAAAGTCCCATTAAATGTGAATGGCCTTGTTGCTCTTTATATGGCATTTGAATTGAAAATTCATCACCTGTAGGAGAATAATATACCTTACCATATCTTGTTGGCATGTTATCCTTTTTATTTTCCTTCAAATGATTAAACTTCGTAATTGTGAACATTTTGAGATGAAGGCCATTTTCCTAAATGACTCAATTTAAGATGAAATTTAGAAATACTATGTAAAATTTGATGGGGCCATTTCAATTCAAGGGGAAATCCAAATACACCCCAAATGAATTTGATAGCAAGAAATGATTACAATGTACAGATTGCCATAAGTTGTTTTCCTTCTAAAAAAATTGTTTCATAGTTCCGTGGTTTCACTTTTTATTTACCACTTTCAATTTCTTTTTAATCTTTTCCATGGTGTTCTACGCGTGTTAAATTGTCTGTGCAAGCCAAATATTGAATGTTTTGATACTCACACAATATGGTGAGATGATATATACATTGGGTGCAATAAAAGTAGCTAATACATTACAAAGATGAGCTAACGATGAAATCACTACTCAATGAGTGTTATCTACCATTGTCAAATGTTTTCGCTATTGCATGATGTTTTTTTTATAGGTAAGCCACACACGACTAGTATGTCCCAATTGGAACTTGAATCCTCAACCTCCTTTTTAAAAGGTGGAAGTGGTACTATTCAAGCTAAAACTTGACTGATGCTATTGCATGATGTTGGTTGTGGAGGAGATGAGGCGAAAAAAATTAAAATTTCATATTGTTGAAACTACCATTCCAACATCATATTGTTGTATATCAAAAAAAAAAGTAAACAGGGAATTATTGCAATGAGGTAGAGACTATTTTTGGGGGGGTGCTTGTTCCGTCATCAACCCTGTAATGAGAAGAGTTTAAAGATTTACAATCTTTTTTTGATAAGTAAAGATTTACAATCTGAATTGAGCAATACATTATAAATCAGTCAATTACCTTCTGTTATATTGTGATGATCTGATCTGAATGTAGCTTCTTGAATCTTGATTGCTACTATATATATATATATATGTAAACAAACAAACAGGCAAAGAAGCTTTAATGGGTTCATGTTTCAAACTCAGACATTATTTGTTGCCATATGGGACCCTTATTTTCCTGATGTGTACTATCAAATTGTTTGCTGTATATATCGTATTTCAGCTACTTTTTTGTGTTGTGCAATATATCCTTTTGTATATATCCGAGACTGCTTTTTATCTGATTGTTTAACAAAATACTATTCAAGACTTTGTTCCTTTAAGAATTGGCCCTCATCTCATCTCAAATTTTATGTTAAAGATACCGTGCAATCACAAGTGCGTACTACCGAGGAGCTGTTGGCGCATTGCTTGTTTATGATGTCACCCGACATGTCACATTTGAGAATGTAGAGAGATGGTTAAAGGAACTTCGAGATCACACGGATGCCAACATTGTGATCATGCTTGTGGGGAACAAGGCAGATTTGCGTCACTTGCGAGCTGTTTCCACCGAGGATGCTAAGGCATTTGCTGAAAGAGAGAACACCTTCTTTATGGAGACCTCTGCTCTAGAGTCCTTGAACGTTGAAAATGCCTTCACAGAAGTTCTTACTCAGATATATCATGTTGTAAGCAGGAAAGCTCTCGACATTGGAGATGATCCTGCAGCTTTGCCCAAGGGACAAACCATTAATGTTGGCACCAAGGATGATGTATCAGCCGTGAAAAAAGTTGGATGCTGCTCAGCATAGTCTCAAGAATAGAAAAATGTTTCAATGGAAGAATTCAGCTTCTTTTATTGTCCTAGGAGTTCCCATATTCTATGTGGTTGTGGGACACATTTGAATATGTCAGTGTTATAATTACAAGGAAAGTTCAGTCGGAAAAGCATTCGCTAAAAACTTGCTCTAGTTTAGCCAAAGCCCCAAGAGTTAGGATCTCCTTGATTTTCTTTGCATTGTTCTTGTTCCTCTTCATTTTTGCATTGCATTTTTTTTTCCTTGGTGTATTATTGTAGTTCTTAGTGAGCCCTTAGTTTACAACATATTTGATTGCTTAGAATTGGGATTTGGATATGTATTAAGACTCTCTCCTTGTACTTGATTGGTTATTATTTTTATTTTATTTTATTTTTTTGTTGTCCACAGAAATGGTTGATTAATTTGTATTCGAATGGTAGATCAATTTTATTTACTCATCCTAAGCCAGATTCATCATCAAGCGCAAGTTAGCTACAGATTAGTAAGGTTGCTCTCGTTTCCTTGATCAAATCTTCAGAAGTTTTTATTTCTTCATTTCCTTTTTCATTGTCAAATTGAAGGATTAGAAATGAAACTATTGACTGGCTAAGAAGCTGTTGTGCATTCTTGCCCTAGTTTAGCTAAATCCCCCACAACCTTTGCTGATATTGTTGTTGCTTTCTATAATTGTTGGATGTAACATGCATGCAGGTGTTAGTTCACACAATCTCTGGCTCTATAATTGTTGGATTGTGTTAGAGAGGCAAGTGTTTGGATCTAAATATTATTTCTGACAATATAATCACTTCTAAAATATATTCAGAACTCATGGACCCTTCCATGAAGGCAAAGAATAAGAGAGAGTGCCCGTTATTTGAGATGTTGAAACAACAGTTGCCCAACGTTAGCTTTGCACTCTTATAATTAATAATTAAATATGAGATTTTTTATTAATTATTAAAACTAATTAATTATTGATTTTTTTCACTAAGAAATTTGTTAATTATGAAAAATTAATTATTGAGTTTTCTCATATTTTTATTAACTAAAAAATGTTTCTTACATAAATATGACTTTTTTCGATTCAATAAAATTTTTATATTGTAATTTTTCTCACTTAAAATACTTTTGAATCTAATTATGTAGAATTAATAAATAAAATTTCAAAAAAAAATGTCATAAATGAGATATATATATATATATATCTATAATAATTAATATTAGAGAAAGTTTCTGAAAAATAAGTAATAAGTAATGAAATTATTAATTATCAACTATAAATCAAGTTGGTTCCTTAAATTTTTTTTAATTAATAGAGATTATTAACTAAAGGGTTGTGAGTATACACCTGCTTTACTAAAAACATCAGGTAAGTCAAAATCTCAAAAATCACAAGATAGAACAATGAATAAATGGAATAAAACATATACTTGCTTCAATTCAACATAACATTCTCTAAAACAGATCAGATAATCTCCATTACACTTTTCTCGTGCCACATCATGCATTTGCTATTATTAACTAATTACTTTGTAAATGATGTGGCAAAAATCTAAGGTATATCGAAGAAAATTGTGAGAGAAAAAATAATGGAGAGAAGTCTTGTCCCTCTAAAACATCTAGGTCTCCACTGTCAATGCTGTAGATTTGCAAACAGGGCAAATATTTATCTGAAACAGCCACTTCTTTATGCAGTCTGCATGATAATCATGTCCGCATTGAAGAGTTCCAATTGTCTCATTGCTTTCATACTCCTCCTGCAAAATTGGTCACCATTTGTTATCATTTATCACAGTGATTAGAGTTACCTTAATAAGCTAAACACACTGTTGGGGAAGTGAAAATCATATTTGTGTGTGTGAGAATGAAACTTTTTCTACATACCTGGCATATAACGCAGATTTCGGGCTCTTGATCCATGCTTTTGGGTTCATTAAAATTGACAGCATTCTTAGATGAAACATGGGTTCTTGTCTTTAGATGCCTTGTGATTGTTTCCTCCGACAAACCGGTATTAAAGTAGCCCATTTCTTCCTCCAGAGAAAATAGCTCCTGCAGTTGCATTGCTCTCAGTAGGTTGCTAATACAGGTATAATGATTTTATGAAATGTTCGATTAGATTTTCAGAGAATTATTATTTTTTCAACATCGAAATGAAAACTACTTTTTTTTCCTTCCTTTCATATGAAAATAATGAAATCATAGTGATGCCATTCATAACCGATTTTCTTAATGGATTTTCTCATTCCTAAATGCAAGATAGTGGGGTCTACTATAATAAATGCACGTGAAACCACTTATTTATCTCTCTTATACATAGCATTTTTTGAAATCATGTTATATATCATAGAAAAGGAAATCAACTCAAGTAAATTACCTCATAAATCATTTCTGCATCATCCCACTGTGTATCAGGGAAAATGAGATCTTCACCATCCAAGGGTTCAAAAATGGCCACCGACTACAGACAACCGGGGGAAATATTAGTTCCACTTATAACGATTAAATAAACTGGTGTATACTTGTAACCTGCTTAAAAAATGCTTACATAACAGAAACTGAAAGCAAAACAGTGGAAAGAAAGCACAGAAAAATTACAACTACGTGGTGGAAGTGAGAATTGCCATGTGGTTGAGGTAGATCACTCTGATAAAGCTGGCTAGTGGAGGGCCTAGAATTTCTGTTCCCAGTATCCCAAGATGGATTTGAAGTGTCAAGAAGCAGCGAGGGGATGTTTATTGCCTGCCTGTTCGAAGAAGATGGTATTCGAGGCTGGAGGTAGGAATTATTTCCTCTCATTGATTGCATAGGATGAGGTGGCTGATGCTGATGAGACTGATGATTGTTCATGTGATAAGGGTGCGAGTGATGTTGATCCACGGAGTTCAGGGTGGACAGCTGAGAGGAAGGATCTATAAAGCTTTGTTGAACTGGGTGGTAATGATCATGCGCTGCAACAGGATATGATCTGCAATTAGATGATGGCATTGGATGATGATCGTAGAAGTTAACAACTGGAATGGGCTGATGGTTCTGAATACCATTGAAATGAGTCTGATGGGATATAGAACCATGGCGATGATCTGGAAAATCATGAAAATTCTCATTCCTTGCACTAATTTCATGGTGTAGAAACTGAGAATTGTTGCTCTGGAGAATATGAGGTGCATGGTGCAAATGGTCCTGCCTATTGTAACGAGTTTCACGGGATATATGATTGTGGTGAAGGTTTGGGAAAGAGTCATGAAAGTCATGATTCCTTACACGATTACCATAGCTGGGAAACTGAGAATTATGACCCCGAAGAGCTTGCTGTCCTTGTAGCATGTTCCTTTGAACCATGTCTTCTAAATTTCGCTGCATGTTCCTTATATTTTGTAATTGTTGCACCACATCATGCAACCATTCTTGCCCAGGGCGATTGAGCATTTGAATAGTGTGCAACATGTTCCTTATATTTTGTAATTGTTGCACCACATCATGCATCCATTCTTGCTCAGGGCGATTGAGCATTTGACTAGTGTGCAACATGTTCCTGCTTTCAATGTCTTCTAAATGTTGCAATGCACGATTCCTGCTTTCAATCCCACATATCAAAAGACACCGTCACAAGACAAAAATAAATAAAACTGGCAAGAAGTAATGATATCTAATCCCTTCTGGATTTTTTTTTTTTTCATAAAAATGATAGCTAACGCTAACTATTCTCAAATAGTCAAATATTATATATATGTACTTATTTAAAAATTCCGAAATACCATTCACACAATTACATTATAAACAACATATATAAAGTATGTAGCTGGGAAAAAATGGCTTTAAAGACTAATAAATTCTAGAACAGTATACTCACATTAACTTAGAAGAAATACAAGAACGAAAATAAAAATATGAATAAAAATCCAAAAGTTACAGCATAAGGTATGTGGTTCAACATTTTTTACATCTATCCAAATAAGCAATTGACTTAAAATTTTGTCCTCTCAGGTATCACTTGACACCAAATCTGGTTTCGCCCTTCAGTCTAGTATGTATGGAGTCTGGACCATGGTGGAAGCAAGAAAGCTTCCACACACCTTAGAAGAGTGAGCTACCAGAGGAAATGATGAATTTGTCAATAAATATTAACCAAGTGTTTCGCTGACTCTGGAAGATTAGAGCAATGCCAAGAAGATTGTACCAGAAAGAGAGTAACACCAAAAATGGAAATTGAGTTCTATACTGAATATGTAAAAAGAATCATAGTTTGTAACCATAACTTTAATCCATTCTTTATCTTTTTCACCAAAACAAATCAGTTCAACCAAGATGTATATTTAATAAAGCACCATTCACAGCATAAGAAACTCCTACTGCACCTGCTATCAACACAAGAATGATTACCAAAAAGTTCGGAGTATAAATGATATGAATCTTTTTAGCTATTCTGCTCAATCTTGAGTCCCACGCACCATAATAGGATCAAAAGTTGTCAAAATCCACATTCACAAGGGTTAGAATATTGCTGATTCATGCTAACGAGTGGGTGGACTTTAATAGGGTGAATACAGGACCATATAATTCTCAGGCTCTAAACCTTGAACCTTATAAAGACAGAATGTTTCACTTGCCCATTCCCCCCATAGTGCTCCCAGATATGCCATAAATTTTTGAAAGGGCCAATAAGCATGAGTCAACTCAACTAGCATTTTTGAGTTACAAAGAAAACACTATCTAGCATTTTTGAAAGGGCCTATAGATGTACAATCAACAACTTAATGAATCACAAAAGACTAGTGTCATAAGGAAATCTGTTAAGAAGTCCTTTATTTTAATATGCATGGATTGCAACTGTATATTTAAGCTCTCTGCTCTGTTTTCAAATCATTGTCCTTCTCATTAAATTTTCAAATCCCCCTTCCTAAGGGGTAATTATTTCAACCCTGAGCCCAAAGTCATTCTTTTTCTTTTTCGCTTTTTTCCCCTCAAGTCTGTATCAGACTCATTTGGATTATGGGTATTAGTCTAGACTCAAAAATCAAAATGGGTCAGGACCCAGGAACATCTTAAGAGTATGAAAGTACAATTTTTTGAATCACCACTACGGTTCAAATATCAACAGGATCGCAGCATGTATTCTAAAATCAATTATCACTCAAAAGAAGAAAGGAAAAGACAAACCTCAAAAAATAAAAACAGAGAATAACTTTAAGAATCATAAAATTAGTGCAGAAACTATATTTCAATTCTTATAACCCGTATATCAAAGCCGAATAGTGAACGCAAAACTCACGTAACATAATGAAATTGTATCTTGTAAGCCGTTTCTAGTCCTTAGCACTAGAATGCATATACATATAAATGCATACATATACTGATATATATGTATCTATATATAACATCACAGAATATCATACCTTTCCATGGCCAACAGATAATCGGATATGGCTGAAGACTTTCTTTCCTGGTCAAAAGATATGGAGCAGCACAAAAAACACCACAAATATTACTAAGAAAACCCGGAGAGAGAGAGAGAGAGATAGCTTTTTTTTAGAGTGAGAAGAGGGAGTTTGTATGGAGATTGATAATCATATATATAAAGATTTCGGGTATCATCAGATTCAGATAAACTGTGATTCGGAAAAAGGAAAGTTGTTTCCAAATTCGAGTTGGTAATGCTGTATAGTTCCGAATCACGAGTGGAAATTGAGACACGTGAACTTGGCAATTTTATCTTAAGTTATTAACTATATATCTTATCTTTAAATTAACTATATAACTTAAATGTATTGTAAATCTGGTTATTAGAGATATAAATTTGAAAAGTATATTATTATTTGATAAATTTTGATACTCACAAGTTTTTTATGAAATTAATAAAATTTGAGTTCAGGCATAAATATATTTGAATGATGCATCGATATGTTTAACACAATTAATTAAAAGACATGTACAAATTTTAATCGTTATCAATTAAATAAAATTTTAATACGGTTAGGTTAAAAGAAATCCTAAGTGAAAGTAACTTGTCTCTTATAAAAGACCTTTGGGAGACTTCTTAATGTGATACTCATATTTTGTATTGTTTGGGTGAGAATCATAGAATTAGTATATAAAATATCACAAGTTTTACTATTAACAATTTAAACTTAAGTTTTTAAGTCATGATATTATAAACTTTTTAGATTATTGAGACAGTGGGTTTGGAGCATTTTCTAATTATTGAATTTTTTATAAAAATTTTTAATTATTAAATTTTTTAATATTTTTGTTAACTAAAAAATGTTTTTTTTTTTATATGAATATGACTTTCTGTATGATAAAACTTTTTCATCAGCAGATTTTAATAACATTTTTAGTCTTTCATAAATAAATTTAAAACAAAACATATAGTATTTTTAATATATAAAAAGAACTCCTAATATATTTTTGTACTAAAAAAATTATATTTCATTTGCTTATATTATACTTTTTCTTATTTATAATACTTTGATTCCACGTACATAGAAATAATAAATATAATTATAAAAGTATGTCAAAATAAGTTTTATATATATATATAACTATTTAATCTTGTTAATAATTACTATTATAAAAGGTTTTTATGAAAAAATAATAAATAATAGAATTACTAATTATTCATCATAAAATCAAGTTGGTTTTTTAAAAATTTATTGAATATTAATTATAAGACAATTATTAATAATCCTAAATCAATTTTACTAAAAATATTAATATTGTTAATGATTACTATTATAAAAAAAATTTATGAAAAAAGAATAAGTAATAGAATTACTAATTATTCAACTTAAAATCAAGTGATTTTTAAAAATTTATTAAATATTAATTATAAGAAAATTAACAATAATCCTAAATCAATTTTACTAAAAATATCTATTTTAACCTTATTTCTTAAACTCCTGTTATTTAAGAAAGAAGCATCTCTAGGACAAATTCTCTTTGTTAAATGACTTTTAAGTATAAAAGAATTCATTATTGTAGTTTAAACCACTCAAGAGAAGCTTTGTTGCCCAAATTTTTGCTAAGAAGCTTCTCTTCTATTACTTGAAAATTTAAGTTTAGCAAACAAATAAAAAACTACATGAATGTGAGAAATTTAATCAGAAAGTACATGAGTTGGGTAAAAAATCTCAAGATACACAAGTAAATATAGATCAATGAATAAAATGGAACAAAAAATATATTTGCTTCACTCCGTACCCTTCATTACACTTCATCCTCAATTTCTCTTAATACATCAGTGGATGCATGCTGCATCAAACATAATGGCTATTAATAATAGTTACATAGAAACTGATGTAGCATGCATCCGAGGTATCTTGAGAGAAATTATGAGAAAAAATAATGGAAAACATCTAGCTCTCTACTCTACTATCAACGCTGTAGATTTGCAAACAGGGCAAACATTTTTCTTAAACAGCCACTCCTTTATGCAGTCTGCATGATAATCATGTCCGCACTGAAGAGTTCCAACTGTCTCATTGCTTTCATACTCCTCCTGCAAAATTGCACACCATTTGTTATCAGTAATCACAGTGATTAACGTAACCTTAATAAGCTAAAAAACACATTTCTCGGCATGAGACTGAAACTAGTTCTACAAACCTGGCATATAACGCAGATTTCAGGCTCTTGATCCATGGTTGGGGGTTCATTCAAATTGGCAGCAATCTCAGATGAAACATGGGTTCTTGTTTTTAGATGCCTTGTGATTGTTTCCTCTGACAAACCGGTATTTACATGGCCCATTTCTTCCGCCAGAGAAAGTAGCTCCTGCAGTTGCATTTGCTCTTAGTAGGTTGCTAATACAGGTATGATGCTTTTATGAAATGTTCGATTAGATTTTCAGAGAATTATTTGCATTTCAACCCTAATGTATCATAGCAAATAGTTTCATAGTCATAATGAATACACTACCTTTTTTCCTTTCATATGAAAATAATGAAATCATAGAGTGAAGGCATTCATAACCAATTTTCTCAATGGACTTTTTCATTCCTAAACACAAGATAGTGTGTTCCGCTATAATAAATGCAGGTGAAACCACTTATACAAAGAATTTTTTTGAAATCATATTAAGTATCATAGAAAGGGAAATCAACTTAAGTAAATTACCTCATAAGAGATGTCTTCATCATCCCACTGTGTATCAGGGACATTGAGATCATCTTCATCATCCAAGAGTTCAAAAATGGCCACCGACTACAGACAACGGGGGAAATATTAGTTCCACTTATAATGATTAAATAAAGTGGTGTAGACTTATAATCTGCCTCAAAAATGCATACTGGAAGAGAAGACTATATAACAAAAACTGAAAGTAAAGCAGCAGAAAGCACAAAAAATTACATCTACGAGGAGGAAGTAATGATTGCCCTGTGGTTGAGGTAGATCACTCTGATAAAGCTGGCTTGTGGAGGACCTAAAATTTCTGTTACCAGAAGAAGGATTTGTAGTCTCAAGCAGGGAGGGGGAGCTTATTTGATGCCTGTGTGAAGACGATGGTATTTGAGGCTGGAAGTGGAAATTGTTTCCTCTCATCCATTGCATAGGATGACTTGGCTGATGCTGATGAGACCAATAATGGTTTGCGTAAGAAGGGTGCGAATGATTTTGCTCCACGGAGTTCAGGGTGGACAGCTGAAAGGAAGAATCTATAAAGCTTTGTTGAACTAGGTGGTTATGATCATGCACTGCAACAGATGAATGATAGTTTAGTGGAGCAGGATATGATCTGCAATTAGATGATGGAATTGGATGATGATAGTAGAAGTTGGAAGCAGCAGCAGCACCACCACCACCACCACCACCTAAGTCAGCAACTGAAATGGGCTGATGGTTCTGAAGACCACTGAAATGAGTCTGATAGGATATAGAACCATGGCGATGATCTGGAAAATCATGAAAATTCTGATTCCTTGCACCATTATCATGGTGTAGAAACTGAGAATGTTCGCTCTGAAAAACATGAGGTGCATAGTGGAGATGGTCCTGCCTATTGTAAAAATTACCATAGGCTATATGAGTGAGGTGAAGGTCTGGGAAAGAATCATTAAAGTTATGATTCCTTCCACTATTTCCATGGGGGAGAAACTGAGAATTATGACCCAAAACAGCATGAGTCATATAGGGCAGCTGTTCTTGCCCAGGGTGATTGAGCATTTGACTACTGTGCAGTCTGTTCCTTCGATCCGCGTTATCTAAATGCTGCCGCATGTTCCTTTGACCCACGTCTTCTAAATGTTGCAGCATGTGATTCCTGCTTTCAATCACAAATAAGAAGACACAGTCAGAAGACAAATTAAATAATACTGGCAAGAAGTAATGATATCTAATCCCTTCTGGAAAGAAATTAAAAAACAAAAGATAATGCTAACTATTCTAAAATATTATATATATGAAATTATTTAAGATTTGAAATACCATTCACAATTACATTATAAAAAACATATATAAAGTACCTGAGTGGGAAAAAAATGGCTCTAAAAGACAAATAAATCCTACAACAGTATAATCACATAACCATAGAGGACACACAGAAAAGAAAATAAAAATAAAAATCCAAAAGTTACAGCATAAGGTATGGATCAACATTTTTTACAAGCTATCTGGATGAGCAATTCACTCTCTAATTTTGTCCTCTGAGGTATCACTGGACACCAAATCTGGTGTCGCCCTTCAGTCTAGTATGTATGGACCATGGAGAGCAAGAAAACATACACACACCTTAGAAGAGTGAGCTACCAGAGGAAACAATGGATTTGTCAATAAATATTAACAAGTGTTTTGCTGAATCTAGAAGATTAGAGGAAAGCCCAGAAGAATGTAGCACAAAGAAGCAATGGCAAAAAGGAAATTGAGATCAATACTAAATATGTAAAAGAATCATTAGCTTGTAACCATAACATTAATCCATTCTTTATCTTTTTCACCAAAATAAATCAGTTTAACCGAGATGTATATCTAATAAGGCACCATGCACAGCATAAGACACTCTTATTAAGATGAATGAGACCGAACCCTAGGAAGAATCCTGATTTTTTCATTAAAGTGTGGAAATCCAGTTTTAGATTGTGGGCGGTTTGTGGTAAATATAGAGTTTACACATTAAGAACAGAACAAGGTCGCCTGAGCTCGTTCATCAGCCATCCTTCTGCACCTACTATCAAGCACAAGAATGATTTCAGAAAAGTTGAGAGTATGAGGCAGCTACATGGTATGAATCTTTTTTTAGCTATCTGCTCCTTTTTTAGTCCAACACCCCAGAATAGGATCAAAAGTTGTCAAGATCCACATTCACAAGGGTAAGAATATTGCTATTTCATAATAATGAGTAGAAGAACTTTAATAGGGTGAATACAGCACCATATAATTCTCACTCGAATAATACTTATTTGCAAAGCAGCAATGCTCATCCCCCACACCCCCCAATAGTATTCCAAGACCAAGATGTCTTAATTTTTTTTTTTAAACTCAAAAATGGTCTATGGCCCTACAAGTATGATGATTGTTGGGAACTTCCACTCCTCTATATTCAAAACAAGCCTCTCTAGGAGCATTACAATCTGCAGATAAAAAACGATCCCTTATGAAGTCTCTATTATTCTTATTCTTATCATGCATGTTGTGAGCCCCTCTCGATCCTACTTATAGAGTTTATGCTTACCAAGCCTATTCTACTAAAATAGGGATACAAAAAGAAGGCATTCCCCTTTGTTTGTTGTGGATCTTGCTCGCAAATAAAATGAGTGGATATATTCATCACTTACCTCCTGCTCTTAATCCCATCTGTATGCCTCAAAAAAGAACTTTCTTTCTCCTGCTCTTTACCTTGAGCTTTATAAAGATAGAATGTTTCACTTGCATTATCACTTTAGCATTGTTCATTCCCCCCATAGTGCTCCCAGATAAGAAATAACTATCCATAAATTTTGGAAAGGACCTATAAGCACGAATCAACTCAACTAGCATTTTTGATTAACATACTAGTTACCATCTATTACACTGCTCACTATGCTCCCAAGATGCTTTTATGGATAGACCATTGACTAAATTGAGTTGAATTTGCCCATATAAGGAAGCATATATTTGAGATTTCGTCTTCCCTTTGATCAGGTCGCCCACTTCTGCCACTGAACATGTTTCTGAAATTTGCTGCCCACGGGACACCACTTCCCCCTCCCAAGAGGAAAAAGAAGATGAGAGAAAAAAGGAACGAGTGAGGGAAAAAAGCATGTCATCCAGAATGACTTATCGCTAGTAGAATTACTAAGAAAAATTTTCCAGAAGTATATCACACCAATTTGACAAATCAATGTAACTAGATGGCAAAGTAGGCTTCCACAACCTGCAAAGCGATATAATCTGCAACTCCTCTGCGTAAGTGCCTGTGCCTCCTCAACACATGTATTAAGAAGTCCACTATCTGCTCTGTCTCCAGATCATTGTCCTTCTCATTAAATTTTCAATCCTCCTTCCATAGGGGTAATTATTTCAATCCTAAGCCAAAAGGCTTTCTTTTCTTTTTCTTTCTTTTTTCCCCTCAAGTCCGTACCAGATTCCTTTGGTTTGTGGGTAATTAGTCCAGACTCAAAAATCAAATTGGATCAGGACTTAGGAACATCTTGAACTGGTGAGTATGAAAGTACAGTTTTGTTGAATCACCACCAACATGTATTCTAAAATCAGTTATCACTCAAAATGGGGAAAGAAAAAAGAGAAGGAAAATTAAAACAGAGAATAGCATAAGAATCATAAAATTACTGCAGAAACTATATCTCAATTCTCATCACATATATATATATATATATATATATATCAACGCAAATCAGTGAACGCAAAAGGCACGTAACATAATGAACTTGTAAACCGTTTCTACTCCTTAATATACGAATGCATATACATAGACTGATATATGTATATATATAACGTCACAGAATATCATACCTTTCCATGGTGAACGGTATGGCCAAAGACGTTCTTTCCTGGTGAACAGATATGGCCGAAGATGTTCTTTCCCCTACGTTCTAGAGGAGCACAAAGAACACCACAAATATTTCTAAGAAAACCCAGAGAGAGAATATAGAAAGATCTTGTTTGGAGTGAGAAGAGGGAGTTTGGATGGAGATTCATTATCATATATAAAAAGATTTTGGGCATCATCAGATCAACTGTGATTCGGAAAAAGGAAAGTTATTGGAGTGAGAAGAGAAAGCTTGGATGGAGATTCATTATCATATATAAAAAGATTTTGGGTATCATCAGATCAACTGTGATTCGGAAAAAGCACAGTTATTTCTTTCCAAATTCGAGTCGGTAGTATACGACCGTTGTTTTCGACAACTGCGACTGGAGATATCAGTGGCGCATTTTAGCAATTCCATACTATTTCACTATTTTTAATTTAGAATTAAATTGAAACTAACAATAAAATTTTATAATTATTTTTTTGTAATCAACTTTCTCTATTTTTTTTAAATAATGATAATAGAGTTAAAGTTGCACAATAAATAAATATCTCGATGCATTTTTTCTATATTAATATGATAAAATAGATAAATAAGTAAGTTGTTGTATTTAATGGTAATTTTGATTGTTTGTATTTAAGTAATTTTAGGTACGTAATGTTTTAGATTATTTGTGACGGTTTGATTTAAAAATAATCTTTAATATGTGTGTGTGAGCACGAGTTCTTGTATGTATCAAATTTTAATCTTTTTGATTTTACAAAGTTTAGGTGAGATATTGGAAAGTAGAGAATTACCTTGTCTTTAAAGTTTTATTGTCTTTGATATAAAAACTTTTGAATGAGGTGATCCTAAAGAACAAACAAATTAAAGATATATAGTAAATCACAAAGTTGTACCATTAAATGAAATTTTTTATTATAACTTGAATGAGTACAAAGAATTGCAAACGTGCAAGTTGTAATAAGGTATGAAGGTGATGGAAGAAAAAGAAGCAGACGAATTGTAGAAGTGTAAGTTACAACTAACTTATGATTATAGATATCGTAGACTAGGTTAAGACTACATTAAGATAAAATAAATTACAAGAGTTGATTAATGCAAGGTCCTCAACTTCTCTTTGATTATGATATTTATTGGCATCATTGAGAATGACGGTTAAGTTCATCTTACATGTTTCTTACTTCGTCGTTTAATTCTGATGTTTTATGACAGTTAGTTATATTAGATGATTATGTTCCAATCAAACTTTCTTACGTTTTCTGATAGAAACTTATTTCTAATTTTTTCGATCTGATGCCACATGTCCTACACTCGCTTGCTTGATTGTCTTTTTGGTGAAATGCAAAACACTTTCTCTATTGTTGACACCTATCCATGTTTGTATAGTAGTTAATTTCCGTCCCTACATACGTATCTATAATTCTTTGCATCCTAGTCGTCTAAGTATCATGTCTTTTGATTGTTCTATCTAGGTTAGTTGATTGTTCAAGACATCTGTATTTAATTATTTTAGTCTTTAAATTTCTTGTTTGTTGTACCTTCTTTCAAATAGAGGGTTCATTTGGATGAGTTAAAAAAGTGTGATTTGAGTTAAATAGCGATTTGAATAAGTAGATATGAAAAAATGTTATTCGAGTTAAGTTATTGAGTGTTTGGATGAATGTATTTAATAAATACTTAAATGATATTGTATCATTTGAATTGACTATTAATAAGTGTCACTATTCATTAAACTGTTTTTTTAAAAAAATTCTGTTAAATTAATTTTAAAAATATTCATTTTAAATTAGTTAAAAATCAATTACCTGTGACCAATAAATTGAATCAATCACTGACGGAATAGGAGGTCTATACTTAATATCTTGAATCATTAGCATGTTAACTATTCCCAACAAGCCAACATTAAAACTTGGCTTATTATTGGTTGAAGGCCTAATGGCCTACCATGCACCTGATCGATTACACAATTGATTTTTATGACCCATGACTTGACAAAGATTTCTTTCTTTGGGTGAGATTTTTATTGTTTGGTTCCCGCTTGATTGGGTCCTATTCTGGCTTCTGGTTTGCATGCATCCGTGATTTTCGTTTGTTGGAATAAGAACTTCGTCGAAAACAAGCGGACGAAGTCCAATGTTGGAAGCTTCTAACGTGCCGTAGATGCAAATACTATGTTTGAGGTTTAAAACTGACATGACTCATGAAATGGAATTGATTGAAATCCGACACCAACCATATCCATATATGGGATTAGGTGGCACGCATCTCAAGAAGATATACATCCATAACTACTGACGTCAGCAATAACGCCCGCTCATGGTATCAAAACAGAAAACCCAAAAAAAAATAAAAATAAAAAAATTAATCCCGATGTATTATGTGAATAATAAATGTTACACATCAGTTCAGCATAAGAATCATAAATTAATGAATAAAGTAATCATTAACTTGGATAAAAGCTGTCTATTATTCATCTCTTTGCATATTAAATATAGTTTTCTTTTGATGCTATGTTTAATATTATAGAATTGAATCCTTATTAGAATTAAAATCAAATTGATTTTAATTTTGACCTATTTTGTCTTTAATTTAAACTATTTTTAATTCTAAAGTTTTAAAATTGTGGGGCTTAAAACAATATAAAATTATTACTAGACATTCAATTTTTATTTTAAAATTTGAATATCAAATTATGTATTTACTTTATCAGTATGACATTTTATTTTATTAATAATAGAATTGACACATTAATCACATATTTTGATTAACATTAATTATGTTAATATTTATTATATAAAATCAGTTGACATTTGAAAATAAAAATCATACAAGATAGACATTTTATCTGACTCATCTTATAGTCTCACTCTTACGAAAGTAAAACATTGATTTATCAGATTTAATAATAAGTCTCGCTCTTTGTAAAAAAAAAAATTATTTTATAAATTTATTATATATATGTGACGATTTATATAATTTTTATAATATAATAAATTTTATTACATTTTACAAAATAATGTGATGAACCTATAAAATAATTTATGGCATGAGAAGATAAATTGTAATGTAGAATATTCATCTTTATTAAATGAAAATTCATGAGAAATTGTAGTGAAAGAATCTTTTCATTAAAAAAAAACTAATGCTAAATATAGTAATTTTTTTAAGCTATTTTTTCATAGATAACACGTGTATCTATTATAATAAATCTAACAATTTTGTATTTAAACTTGAAAAAATGTGGTCTAAAAATTTATTATATTTAGCATTTTTGACCGAAAGAAATGCCAGATTATAGTGATATCTTCATGAGCGCGTTTAACTACTTGATTATAGAGCAAGGATTAGAAGAGCAAATCTCAATCAACCCGTGCCCACTCCCATCCTTGTCGCGTAATTCTAAGACCTCTCTTTTGTCTGTGCGGCCTTCGTCAACCCAAAAGCATTCAAAAATTCAATCACTCACCAATTTCCAATCTCCCTTCAATTTCTCTCTTTCTCTCCCCCTCTAACCAAGATCTCTCTCAAATTACATCCAAACCCTAATTCTCAATCACCTATCTGAATTCAAACCCAATATTCGAGCTCATCTGTGGCCTCTTCATCTTCGTCTTCGTATTCGATGGATCGCGTAACATTTCGTACTCAAGTCCTCGCCAGACACCTCCACCAACCCAATATTTCTTCGACTCCTCCTCTGGAACCCTCCGTATGCCTCCAATACTCTCCTCCCGAGCTCTCTGAGCGGTTCGAATTCGACACAAAATTGATGCGCAAGCTTATGGACGGTCACAATGTGGAGGACCGGGACTGGTTGTTCGGAGTGATGAGGCAGAGTAAGTTGTTCTGCCCTAGAGAGAGGGGTGGACGAGTGTTCGTGTCGCCCGACTATAACCAGTCCATGGAGCAGCAGAGAGAGATGACCATGAAGCGAATTGGGTACTTGTTGGATCGCGGCGTTTTTGATGGGTGGCTTACGGCCAAAGGGCTTGAATCCGACATGCGAAAATTCGCGCTCTTTGAGGTCATTGGATTGTATGATCACTCGCTTGCGGTTAAGCTTGGCGTTCATATCTTTCTCTGGTAGGTAATTCGTTTTATGGTTAATTGGTTGACGTTTATGATTTTTTTGATGTTGTGTTAATGTGTTAGGGAATTGGGAGATTTGGGTAGAATAAATGTTGTTCTTGCTTTCAGTTTATCTCTGTTCGGTTGCTGAGAAATTGAAGGAAAAAGAATCAATTAAGAAAGTTTTGCTCTGTTTGGTTACTCAGAGAATGTTTACATCGAAAAGTAATAAATTTTTTTATGTAAAAAAAAGTAATTAAAATTTTTAAATTTCTCTTTCCGTATTTTTTTCTCAACGAAAGGTTAAGGTGCTGTTTTGATAAAACAGAAGATTAAGCACTGATAAATTTTAACGCTGAATTAATACTCCTGATGACTTCAACCAGCTGAATTTGTAGAACTAAAATTTAAGAGTAAATTTCTAAATTCAAATTGAATTTTAAAATAACCTTTCACTTGGCGCATTCAGCATTCACTGACAAATGAGGTATCTTTGAATTAAACTTCATTCCCTTCATAAGTGATTTTTTTTTTCAAGCGATAACTAATTGTGGGTTATCAATCACACTTAGAGGAAAATCTTTCAAAATTTCAGCGTTAATAGCACCTAACTTTGGGGGTTTCAGTGTGTTGATTACTGTTGGTGGGAAACCAAAACTATCCAAGAAATGAACATGTTGCTATGGGCAGTGGTGGATCCAGAATGGGGGAAAAAATGTAAGAATCAGAATCTAGGGGCTCTTGTGGAAATATGAAAAATTTTGGGGGGGGGGGGGGGGGTTGGCAGGCAAGCTGGTTCTGCAAGTTTCAACTGGGTGGTCTTTTATTTTTTTCTTTATTTTTCTATCGTGTAATGTAGTGGCCCTCATCTTGTTTAAGATATTAGGTTGTTACATCTGTAACCATGATTGCTGTCACGAGGTTAATTTTTGCTTCGCAATAATGTCGCCCCAATTATGGTGTTGCCTTTGCAACCAACCCTCAACTTGTTACGCAGCACACACACATAGTAAACACAATGCAATGCGGCAGCACACACACATAGTAAACACAATGCAATGCACACGTTTACAGGGAAAACACTCCCAAACTTTTATATTGAGATCAATCAAATTATAAAAGAATATTAATCCGACCAAAGGCTCTTTGCCTTCATTGCAAGGTCTTGGTAAGTTTAAATACACAGAAAAGATGGCGGTTGACACCTCCAACTGTCCAAGGGTTTGCTGGATTAGTCTAGATGGGCTACCTGTGGCATAGCAATTATGAAAAACTAGAGTTGCCTGCCACTTGCTTGCAACTGCTGTGCCAGCACATCACCCACATGTGTTATATATATATATATATATATATATATATACTCACATATCTTATATATATACACACATGTCTGATGTATATAGAGGTAATTGACTTGTCCACGTGTCCAATAGCCATGCATTAATCAAACCACCCTTATGCATGGTGGGTTGCACCCATGCCATGCATCCATTTGCTCGTATGCTAGGGTGCACCCATGCCATGCTGTCAAGTCATGTGTTCCGCACATGCCGTGACACTCTTTCAATCAACCTTCAGCTGTCATAGTTATTCTCACATTGTCAATGTAATTCAGTCACTGAGTCATACCGAATCCAGCCGCACTGCCACCGAGCCATGCCCTATGCTCCACCCCAATCCAAGTAGCCAACATTGAAGGGTCCATAGGGCTTGGGCAAGTCATGCCGTGCCAATGTTTGCCTAGACATACTGCTCTCATGCCTTGGGGTAGTGGGGAGGAAGAACCCCCTATATATGTCTTAGGAGCAATTGCTGGTCTGACGGGAATAGACACAATCCTTTGCAACACCATAACTCAGTAGGAGAGACCAACTCTCCCATATATATGCTAAAGTACAATTCCTTGGCCTGACAGGAATAACCATGACCTCTTGCATAAAGTCGTCACCACTTTGCTTGCCTGATTTGGATCATGACTTGGTGCAAGGTGTCACCAAGTATGTCCATGACGACTAAGCTTACTTAGGGTCTGACAATTGCCATCTCTAGTTTTCTCTTAACTGACCTTAAAGTTGTTACCATCTTAACTTTTTTTTTTTAAAAAAAAAATTAAATTTAACTTATACATTATGCATATTTTGAGGTGAACTTAGATGATTTGCTGCAATTAGTCCTTTTTACATAGTAATATACTTAGGAACTCTAGGCAAATTCGTTTAACAAAAGGCATAGTTCTTGTAGGATGCCATCTAGTGAAGTGAATCAACTATCAAGTGATCATAGATTGATATAAGAAAGGAGAAACAGAATCACAATATCACTGAAGTTGACATTTAGCTTTGTGTGTATACCTGTGGAGATTAATTTCTCAAACAATATTTGCTTGTTGCCATAGATTGTTGCTAAACCTTGTTATATCTTTGTCTATAACCCTATGCATAACCCTTTTTTTTTTCTTCTCATAATTAGTAATGCTGCCTGGGGCTAGCAGAGCGGTTGCACTATTCCCAGCCCTCCCTCCCTCCCTCCCTCCCTCAAGACAGGTGTTTGCATGATTAAGTGCACATTTTTACATTTTGGTTAGACTAGGACTAAGAGACCCTCCCTCCCTCAAGACAGGTGTTTGCATGATTAAGTGCACATTTTTACATTTTGGTTAGACTAGGACTAAGAGACATACTACAGATGTTGGAGCACAAGCTTCTTAGGTAACTTTTGTACTTCAACATCTTTGCATGATGGAAGCTCTAGGATTTCTTTCACATGTGGAAGTAGTCAGTTAATGATAAGTTAGAAGTGGTCAGTTACCTGATAAATTACAGTACCTTATTCGCAAGTCTATTTGTGTTGTTCCTTATCTTTTCAAAATGACATGATGCTATATCTGTGTTTGTGGTTCATCATCCCCATCTCCCCTCCAGCTTATTATAGAATAATGTTGTGCAACAAACTTCAAATTACTTCAATTTTTTTTTTTAAACCGCTGTAATGTGAACCAGAGAAATGGTGATTGGTTGTGTACTCTAATTTATGATTGTAATTGTAGTTCTCTTGGAAGGTAATGCCTTGTTGGAAAATATTATAATTGGGTCCAAATGAATCGGACTTTTATTTGTCTCTGCAAGTCGGCATCTCTGAATATAGTCTTGTCATTTAAAATTGATAAGGTTGGAAACTTGGCATATTAAAGAAGTAACTTATTAATCAATTAAGTGCTATCTTTGCAAATGAATTTCAGGGGTGGTGCCATCCAGTTTTTTGGCACAAAGCGTCATCATGACAAGTGGTTGAGGGACACTGAAAATTATGTGATCAAGGGTTGCTTTGCAATGTCTGAGCTAGGGCATGGAAGTAATGTATGTGAAGGTTGTTCAATAATTATAGAGTTTTTCCCTGTTCATGGGGTTCCATTCTCTCTCTATTATTTTTCATAATTTCTTCTTGGGTTATTGTTCTCAGGTTCGAGGCATTGAAACAGTTACCACATATGATTCAGACTCTGGAGAATTTGTCATAAGCACCCCATGTGAATCAGCTCAGAAGTACTGGATTGGAGGGGCAGCTAATGTAAGAATCTTTTCCTTGTTTTTCCTGGTATTGTTAACTTTAAATTCTAATTTATGGTTTTCATTGTTTCTGCTTCAGCATCAGTCCAGAGTTGACATACTTCTCTTTGAATTTTTTTTAGCATGCGACACACACAATAGTTTTTTCACAGCTGAGTATAAATGGAAACAATCAAGGAGTCCATGCTTTTATAGCCCAGATCAGAGATGCAAATGGTAACATCTGTCCAAACATCCGTATTGCTGATTGTGGTCATAAGATTGGTTTAAATGGTGTTGACAATGGTCGAATCTGGTAAACATAGACCTTTTGTTGTTGAATTTCATTAGCAGTCAATAACTGGCACTAGCCGCATTAGAAATATCTGCATCTGCAATCTCTATTAGAAAATTTGAACTGAAGGCCTTGTCAATTTGTTTTACAGGTTTGACAATGTCCGGATCCCTAGAGAAAATTTGTTGAATTCAGTCGCTGATGTTTCTCCAGATGGGCAATATCTGAGTGCAATAAAAGACCCAGATCAGGTGATTATCTTTTCAGATAAGTAAAAGCTTCTTCTCCTCTCTCTCTCTAAATGAAATGCAAGAAAGGAATTTTTTTTTTCTTTTAAATTTTACCTTCTTGGTCTGGAGTCAAGATGTTCTATATAACCTTGATGAAGGCATGTGTTGTTCATAGTTTTCTGGTACAATTTCCAAGAGGCTTGCAGGCATCTTCTAGTAAAAAGGTCTTTGGCTGGTAGTCGAAACAACAATTTCCTAAGTTGAACTTACATTTGATTACTTGTTTTCAGAGATTTGCTGCATTCCTGGCTCCTCTGACATCTGGTCGCGTAACAATTGCAGTCAGTGCGATTTACTCATCAAAGGTAACCAAGGATATCCATGCAATTTTTTTTGTTGCTATTTTTCCTTTTCATGTTTTGTATATTTGTGGGAATGGTGTAACAAAAATAAAAAAAGGGAGGTCCCCGGGTGGAGGTTGGCAATAGGGAGTTTGAGCCAGTCATCCCAAACTGAATTGGTTTGTGATATATTTTCTCTTCTCTTCTCAGATTAGTTTAGCAATTGCCATAAGGTACTCACTGACACGGCGGGCATTTTCTGTCACACCAAATGGGCCTGAAGTCCTTTTGCTTGATTATCCAAGTCATCAACGGCGGCTCTTACCCCTTCTTGCAAAGACGTAAGTTTCTTGCTGGCTAGCTTTGAAATATCTAAATTTTTTAGAAATCTTTTAAAGTTACAACTTCTTTCTTGTGTGTTGAATTGCATTAGAATTTAGAGGGATTAAGGTTTTGTTTTTCAAGGTCATATCTTTTTCATTTTCCTTCTACTGGATAGGAATGTGTTTTAATGCCATATCTTACTTTAGATACTTGGTAGACCGTTATGGAAAATTAAATATACTTGTGTGGAAAAGGTTTAGCGCTGTTAAAGTCCTTTCTTTTTTATACCATTTCCAAATTACCTTGCAAGTACTTTAACCTATGATTGTGTTAATTCTTTAAATTCCTTCGCTTAGTTGTATGGACACTTCAATGAAGGAGCCTTGTCTGTATTGGACATGTTTAAATACTGATATTGTGTCTGGGGATGGTGAAGGGTTGTGATTCAAAAGGCCTAGTTTTAGAAAAATGACATGTAATTGAGTTATACACCATGGGATTATGACTTCCATGATTTGGCCAAAATGACTAATAACCATATTTGAATGGTGTGTGTAGAGCAGAAAGGATTGTCAGTTTTCAGATTTGAACCCCTTCACCAGATCAAGTTCTTTAGAATTAGCTGCATTTATATACTTTTTCCCTTATTTAATGTTTATATATATATAGAAGTGGATGGATAGTGTTAAATATTTCCTATTCCCTCTCCTCCCCACGCGTGCGAGGCTGGTTGTGGTTTAAGTTGTAACCTATTAATTCTCAACTCAATTCAACAAAGCTTTATCCCAGTTATTTGGAATCAGTTACATGAATCTCATCCCCTCATTTTGCTCTATTTAAGACCATTTTTCCTCAATTAGACCACACACTATCGTGTCTTTTTTTTTTTTTTGCCATCTCTACCAAAGCAAATTTTGTTATCCCCGTCCCTTAGTACGACCCTCGATATTAACTATGTTGCTTTTCTTTACTAGAGCACTTATTGGTCTTTGTTGCACATGACCATACCACGTTAACCCGGTTTTTGTTTTTTCATGAATCCTCCTTAAATTTGAAGGCGCATAACTCTTTCCCATACTTGTGACCTATGGGAATGAGTTTTTTTTTGGATAAGTAAAATTTTATTCAAATAGCGATCAAAAGGGGATCGCGCTCTTGTAAATGAAAGATGTACATACAAGCAAAGGAAAAAAGAAACTCACTCACTATAATCCTTGCATAAGCCTCGTATTGCTCAAAAGATTTATTAGTAAATTGACTTTAACAGTGAAACTCCGCACAATCCAAAAGTATAAAATATTTAAGAGCCAGCTCTTAAGCACACCTAAAGACGTCTCCACCCCTAAAAAATTCTTTGATTCCACTCCTTCCACAAACACTACATAAGACAAAGAGGGACTATGGACCAAACATGCTCACTCATCCTATGCTTCCAACGCCCACAACAATGCAACTAAAGACCCATAACTGTTCTATGGCATTACCACTGAACACCAAATAACATGAAAGGCAAAGCCCACAACTCATGTGCTTACTCTTCCACTTATGGACCTTTTGAAACAACGTGTGTGGTGCGTGCATGCACATATACACAAGCCTTACCCATACCTGTGACCTATGGGAATGAGTTACTCCTCCATGAATGGACCTTTTGAGTTGACAGCCCAAGGTTCACAGCTTATACTCCATGTACTTCACTAAAAGGCAGTGAATTTGTTCCTATCTTATAATTGCCATGACTTCCAGTGACCAATTTTGACACCCTTCTGATTCTCAATTCTCTTCTAATAGACAATGATATTTCACAGTTGGTTCTTTTTGAGAAATAATCAATGTGTCAAAAACCGGGCGGCTGAACTGCCGGGCCAGCAACTAGTTGCCTTCACAGTTTCATAGAACCTTAAAACTGTTTCTCCTAGAAACCGCTTATTTAGCATTGATTTGTTCAGACATGATGGGCACCATGGTGGACCTGAGTCTTAAAGATCCTTACAAGTTCCAGATGGGCCGATCACAAGGTCGAAAGCTAAGAAGTTAAGTGCACAAAAACGCTAATTGGGTGATTTTCGTATAGTTTCAACGTCGCTTCGTAATCTGGGCATAATCTCTCTCTCATCTGAGCTCCGATTGAGATGATTCAAGATGCTATGGAAAGCTAAGGAATAGTTATGCAACTTTCATGTTTTGAGTTTTGCGAGATTCGGGCTGCATCAAGGTCGAAATCAGGTTTGAAGTTGCTATAGCCTGCACTGATGACGTTTTTGGCTGCAGCGAAATTCTAACTTAATTAGTGGATTTCTTTTATTATTTTTAGTCGGTAGTTTAGGATGTTTTGGGCCTGAAAATGTTTAGTCCATGTCTTTTATTTGATGCAGGCCTTATTCGGCCCTAGGGTTTCATAGAGTGTTTTAAAAAAAACTTGTAAGCTGCATTTGGCAGGGGAGGATTATTCAGCAAATTGTGAGAGTGCTTTATCTGCGGTTCTTTGAATAACTATTGGAACTTATCGGGATTTCCCGTGTCGTTCACCAACGACTTATCAAACGGATTTCCACCTACCGTTTGTGGCGTCTTCCTTATACTGAGGTTTTTGTTTCGCACTAAACAACGGGTTGAGGTTATATATACTGACGTTCTTGTTTGTCGTAAACAACGGGTCGAGGTCTGTCATTTCAGATTTGATCAGTGGAATGATCTTAGGATCCTTTTCGTTGTCGGGCCTCGTTATTTTGGCGGGGTTCGCATCAAGACAGCTTGATCAAACCTGTTACTGCCGTTCATGGATTTTCAAAACTGTCTTGATTTAGATCCATTTCCATATGTAAAATAAGATTTTGGGGGAAGCTTGCTTTTGTTTCATGGATCTGCTGGAGCACTTTTAAACCTCCTATGTTGGATTTTTCTTTTTTAATTTAATCTCCTGTTATTAGATATTTACACAAGCTTTTGAATTGCAGATCTGATTTGATTTTTACTTGAAACCCCAGATCTTTACAGATCACATTCTTCAACCACAAATTTTATCCAGTCGCTACACCCAAGTCCAAGATTAGTACACATTATGTTTGTTTAGGGACTCTTCCTTTTTAAATCAAGCTTTAATATGAGAATCATACTTTGCAAACCAAGCTTGTGAAAGGGAGGGAAAAACATTGGCCAGCCAGGAATGACACCAATTGCTGGGGGTCAGTTCCTCTTTCTTCCATACGAATGGGAAGGGGGGAACAAAGGGGAAGGGAAAGATTCCTGGTTGTACAGTGGAACCCATTCTCAACGAGTTGATTAGCCAGATCTCTTTTGATCCTTTGATACTAACTAATCCAAAATTTATCAAATCATTTTACAAGTTTATTATTTTTGGTCATATACTTCTTGCTGTAAATTTTCTCTCCTCTCCTCTTTCTTCATTCTTTCATTTTCTTAAAATTTTGAATTGATTTAATAATTTTTTTATCCAAAATTTGTCTAATAGTTTTGCAAGTGTATTCTTTCTGGGTGTATATCTTTTCTTTGGCTTAAATTCACATATTCTCATGCACAGGTGTAGATTTCTGTATTTTATACAATATAAATAATCTTCCATCTTGGTTTTGAAATTTTTCTGGAAACAATGTTTATGGTCCCATAGACATTTTACAGTCAATAGGCTCTTTTCTTGTGGGAGAAGTGAACTTTCTTGGAAATTTCTAAATGCAAAGTGGAAGCAGCATGAGAGAACATTAATGTTTAACAGAGTTGCTAAATTGGTGTTTAAACTGGTCTCTTGGTTGTCTTTGATTCCTAATGATCTCTATGTAAGCCTTGAAGAAGACCATGCCCTTTATTTAGGGATTCTTTTTTTCCCCCCCTTCTTTATATATATATATATATATATATATATTATTTGTACAAGTAAGAGTTTCAGTTAAAGGGGAACAGAGAGAAACTTTTACCTTTCTCATTCACTTTTATTTACTGAAAAGAAAGTTAAAGTTTCAGTTGTTGAGCTATTTGTGGCATCTTATGTTTAGTGCTATGAAGAATAAAAGAGAGTCCTCACTCACTCCTCACTATAAGTGGCGGGTCTGTCTCCAAGATCTGGGCCGTCTCTCTCTCTCTCTCTCTCTCTCTCTCTCTCTCTCTCTCTCTCTGTCAATAACTAAGATCTGGAACCCTCTCTTAGATTAGCAGATTCCTTCTTTAGACCAGTTTTATTATGGGCAGAGTTCAATCATATTTCGAAATGCCAATTTAACTCAAATAGTTATTTGGAAAGAATAAATTATCCCTCAAATTTGAAATGCCAATTGACAAGGCACACCTATTCTTCTGGGTTTCATATAGACGTCTATGACCGTTTTAGCATGTAAACATAGGGGATGAAAGCACTAATTGAAGCATTCATCTTCGAGCTATTGTTAGAGCATTAATGTAGACTCTGCAATTATGTTGTGAATGCTTATGTGAGTCTCACTTGGTTTTTAGAATGGCTAGTCATGGTTCCAATGAGTCCCCATTCAACTAGGGATGAGCGATATGATTGGGTGCAGGCATATATGCTTTTATGCACCATAATTGGTTTATGGATAATTCCCCAATAAATATGAAAATAAAAAAATAAAAAAAGAGAGAACATCCTCTTAAATAATAGAAGTGAATAATCAGAGAGTTAAGCACATGCCTTACTTTGTTGGTCTATCACTGTTTGCATTGGTAGCTATGTATTGTCATAGGCTGTACGGCAACTTCTTCTAACTCTTTAGATAATTTGGTCAAGACATTGCTTTCTTGCTGTGTATCAACTTAGGATCTGGATTCCTTATTGATACTGATGCAACAGGTAAATCATCTTAGCATTGTTCAATGAATTTATATCATGGCCTTTTTTACGGCTGAATTATATGGTCCAATTACAGGCTTCAAACTTATATAGGTGCTAGGTTGATTACTTTTAATTTTGATTGTTTTATTGGACCTATTGGGGGATAGGTGATATGCCTATCTTCAGAATTTATTTGTTGAAAAACATGGTGGATTGCTGCATTTACCTGCTGACAAGGTAGAGACATAATCAGCTAACGTCATAATTTTGAATAACCATGGTCTGCATGCTCTTCAACATGAACACTTCCAAACCAGAAAGTAATATTTTGTCTGAGGCTTCTAATTGTCTGAAATGTCTTCTGTACTTTCTTATCATAAGTTTCATATTTGCCTTTAATTAATTATCTGCATTTTTGAGTTAGAGGACTGAAATTCCTAGCTGTATCATTTTTGGATAGTAACTATAGTTACTACCATGGTTACCACAATTTGCTCATTCCCTAGTGAATTACGAATTGGGAACGCACGATCCAAAACATGGATCATTAGCAATTTAGAACCAAAAATTTAGCGTTCCAACCTAAAATATCAAAAGTCCCAAAAAAATCATACAAAATACAGTCATAACATTGGGATTTTATTTTATAATGACTTGGATTCGTTGAAATCTTTTTGGTGTATATATATACATACCAATATTATTACAAAAACAATCAAAAAGTATATCACGTTCCAAATAAACGTATTTCGTTCCAACAAAGCGATCCAAAGAAGCCTACTCCTAACGTACCATGTTCTATAACAAGTAACGATCTACGTTCTTGTTCTCGTTCCCGTTCCCGTTCCCGTTCCCCGTACGATAACTATCAACATTCCAGGTGACATGACTCACTTACTACGTTGGTGTTTAATTTTCGCGTAATGTTCCAAATTCTATACATAGTGATTATTTGTTAATCAACTGTTTCAATCTTGCTTGTAAGCATCATAATGCCTCTAATAAAAACATGGTATGCAACTGAGTTGACCCTGCCATGGATTTAGAGCTATCATGACACATCTCATGGTTTGTTGTGATGGATGCGTCAATTTACCCCTTGCTTTCCTGCTTGTGCTGCAGATATGCTATGAGTTTTGCTGCTAACTACTTGAAAATGATATACGTGAAGAGGACACCTGAATCAAACAAAACGCTCCATGTTGTTTCAAGTGCATTTAAGGCTGCTCTTACCTGGCATAACATGCGTACTCTTCAGGTCATAAACCTCAATTATATGTACTTACAGATTTGACTATTTTCCTGGTAAGTCCCCTCACTGACATTCTATTTTCTATTAATGTGTGAATCAGGAATGCCGTGAAGCCTGTGGGGGACAAGGCCTTAAGACTGAAAATCGTGTTGGTCATCTGAAAAGTGAATATGATGTGCAGTCCACTTTTGAGGGGGACAACAATGTTCTTATGCAACAGGTATTGTCAGAATATGGTCTTTGTTACGATGAAATCCATGCAAAGCACCTGATTGACATTTGACACAAAAAGTTGTGACACAGTGACCTGAAAGCAAAAATTGGAATTGTGACATTTAGTGTTGCATCCAAAACTTTGTTTGATGAGCATGGATTGGTGTCTGATGTGGGAAATTTGATAGATTAGAAGTGCATCTATTACATTGGATGGGATAAGGGTGTTTATTCACATCATTTATGGGCTGAAAAGTATTCTGTAGTACCCAACACCATGCTATCAGGATAAGGGTTGCGTTGTAATAATGGTGGTACCCAATAATAATTGCATCGTAGCAGTGGTGATAAAAATAGTTTTGAGTAGTTCACTGTAAGAACCGTCTCGATAAGATATTTTAACTTTTGAATTGTTTTAAATAGCACATAACTGTTGAAATTTAATTTTTATTGTACTCAAATTTATCTATTTAAGATTTTCGTCTAGAAGCCTTAAACTTTATAGATCATGTTTGTGAACACAGGTTAGCAAGGCACTCCTTGCAGAATATGTAGCAGCCAAGAAGAGGAGCAAACCATTTAAAGGGTTGGGATTAGAACACATGAACAACTCCTGCCCTGTCATCCCACCTCAGCTCACAAGTTCTACCCTCAGGAGCATTCAGTTCCAGGTAATGAAGTTTTAGCTTTGTTGTTAGTTTATACGAGTCATGTTGAAATAGGTAGGAAGTCCTCACTACTTTTCTATGTCAGACTGATATATTATGCTTAAGAGAGCGAGATCTATTGAATCGTTTTGCTGCGGAAGTTTCACAACACCAAGCACATGGGATAAACAAAGAGTATGCATTCATTCTGGTAAGGATGCCCTTCCAACCTTAGCTCAAACTGCATTGCTGCATTCCTTTCCCACCCTCTCTGTGTGTGTGTGTGTGTGTGTACTCCCTAATTCTGTTGTTTTTTATTTGTTTTTCTGCTCCAGAGTTACCAGCTTGCAGAAGACCTGGGCAAGGCCTTCTCAGAGCGAGCAATTTTCCAAACCTTTATAGAGGCTGAGGTGACTGTATCTGCTGGCCCATTGAAGGTAAATCCAAGCAACTGTTTCATATAATCTGTCCTCATCGGCATTTGTTATATGAATTATCCTCTCTACACCTGGAACATATCATATTTATTAATTTGTGCAAGGTGTCATGAACAGAATCTGTTATTTGACTAAAGAAGCAGCATGTTTATAAATAGAACAAACTGTGGCAACAACTAGGTTTTGAAGGATATGTGGGATAGGGGTATAACATATGCATGTTAAACATAAAACACAGATTTTGGAAGCTCAGTTACGGGTCTTGTGGATCTGTGTTATAGTGGTATGATATGAATCCTCCATGGTTTCTTTTGTCATAGCCAACTGCCATTGGGATGGCCACTATAATAAACACAATGAGATGTATAGTAAAATAAACATAATTAAGATTGTGTGTTAGCGGGTAGATTTACTATGATCTATATTTTTCTTGTTCAGAATTTCTCTGGAAGTTGTACAGCTGGGCTTATTTTTCCAATAGATAAAGATAATGAAAAAGTAAATCGAACTTTAATTGCTGAAAAATGTGTCGTCCATGCAGAACATATTAGGTCTGCTGAGATCCATGTATGCCTTGATTAGCTTGGAAGAAGATGCCGCATTCCTCCGCTACGGGTACTTAACAATGGAGAATGCTGCTGCAGTGAGGAAAGAAGTGGCAAAACTTTGCGGTGAATTGCGGCCTCACGCACTTGCTTTAGTCAGCTCCTTTGGCATACCTGATGCTTTTTTGAGCCCTATAGCTTACAATTGGGTTGATGCAAATTCTTGGTCTTCAGTTCAACACTAGCCTGGTGCAACTGTCCTCCTTTTCTTGGAGGGTGATTTCTAATTTGAGTCAATAAAAAGTCTCCATATCATCCCCATGTGAATGGCATTGAAGTGAGGCCACTCTCTTGTATTTATTTAGAAAATAAATATCCAGTAGCTTCTTTTACTTTTACATCAGAGCATGTCCAATGCAGTTCTCTATTCTATCTTTTCCCAGTATGCAACTTTCAGTTTGTGGGCTTGTAAGTTATAATTTTCAACTCATCCTTGATCAATAAAATGTTACTGTTCTGTTGCTATCCACTTTGTTGGTAATATTCAATTTGCTGATACTATATATGTATGATTTTTTGTACAATAGATACTGATTGTGGTTGATTGGTTGCCATGGATTGACTAGTTTATCCACCTCTGTTGCTTGGTCTCAACTAGTTATAGCTAGGCCTGGCAAAACGGTTTCAAATCCGTCAACCCGTCTTAACCCGTCCACTATCAACCCGACTTAACCCGCCCATTTAGTTAGCGGGTCATAAACGGGTTGGGTAATAAGGAATCTGTCAATTTAGCAGGTCAATACGGGTTGAATATGAGTGTTTGACGAGTTGAGAATGGAAAATAATAAAATAGTATAAGAATATATATATATATATATATATATATATATATATATCTCCATTTATATATAAGAATATATATAGAGATATATATATAAATATATAAATGTATATATAAGAATATATAAATATATATATATATATATATTTATATCTCTATTTGAAAAAGAATAAAATACTAAAACATATATAATAGATTATAAAACAAAATTAATATTTAGAGAATGTAATTCAACATCACCATATATATAAACAAAACACAAACCAAAAATTTGTGATTCAAAATAAGTTGAATTGGTCTTCGTTAGGAGCTTTGAATATCATAAACAATGTGCACACGTATTTGTTTGTTTGTCATTTTTGCTTGTGAATGTCAAGAAAAAAAAATTCTAACACTCTCCGAACTCCATAGTGACGGAAAACTCATGCACTAAACTAGTCCCTAGAGAAAAAAAAATTATATATTAAATATAACTATTAAATTTACTAAATATTAGTTATTAAAGAGTAAACTGTACACTACTCCAATAAATCAAATTTTAAAAACTCCTTAAATTGGACCATCAAAAATGAAATGGCTAAATAGAACTAAAATTGTAAAGTCTTGTTTGGCTCGAGTAGTTCTTAAAAAAAAAAAAAAAAAAGTCAACTCCTCCAATAAGTTTTATTAAGAGAAAAATGTAAAAATGAAAATCAATTGCTTCTTCCCAGATTAAAAATCTTGACCCAAACCATTCAATAACTATCAAATTTTAACAGAATATCCAAAGGTTGGTCAGAGCCCACCTCAAGATCCTTATAGTTTTGCACTTCAAAATTGCCTAATACAATATGCTTTTTGGACATTAAAATGACACTTTCAGACATAGTTTGTAAGTTGAAATTATCAACTCAATCAAAAAAATTTACAGAATGTTCAATTTGACTATATATGATTGATTTGTACAATAGATACGATTGTGGTAAGTTGCCAGGATGAGTTATTCACCTCGTCTATGGCTCAACCTAGTTATAGCAAACAGAGACTGAGATGCAAGGTAATAGGGAGTAGACCTGGCAAGATGGGCGGGTTGAAAATTGATTGGGTTAACGGGTTAAACCCAAACTTGACCCGTAATGAAGAGCTGGTTTGATCTACTGATTAGAAAAATCTGATGTCCTAAATGTTTCTTCAGTTCCACATTGGACAGTACATGATTAGGGTTTTTTGTATGACAGTATCCACCCAGGCTTTCCAAATTAGGACTTCTTAATCCACATAGGATTAGGAGTGCAACTCCAATCCATCCAATAGTCCACGTGGACCCCCAGTGGGAGTCACCGGTTGATCCGACCTATATTTCAATATCTCCCAGTCTTCTACATTGGGCATATAAGCTCTCAATATCTCCTGATAATTTTATGTTTATCCGTGATATCAAGTCATTACGTATCTAACAAAACATAGCACATCACTTGCAATATCTCATTTTTGACCTAGATCCTTAATTGCTCACAAGTCCCAATTCTCAACCACTTAAAATGTAACGTGTTTATGATTTTATCTACAAAACAAAGATTTGTCATATTTATCAGGAAAAAAATAAGTCGATTCCATTAATCATCTATACCTTATAAAAATATGTTAAAGTAGCAATAATAAACTTTCATTTCAAGCATAGCTCTAGGTCAATAACGACAAAGTAGGACCAAATGTTAAGAGTCAGACAGGACTCACTCACATGATAACCTTTAAATGATCGACAATCAACTCAAGTTATGATATGTATGCTATCACAAAGTTCTCACTAAAATGACAAGTTCATATGAATCTTATTCTAACCATTGTTTGAGCACTTAGTTTGAGTTTTCTAATCCTACGGCCCCCAAAATGTCACATTTTTAAGTTATACAAAATTGTGGAGTAATTTTACGTTCAATTCCTAAAGTATCATATTAGCTATATTTATAATTATGGAAAAAGAAGAATCGAACCTACGACAACGCATGAAAATTAGACACTTTCATCATTCTTATAGGATCTCGATGCAATCATCATACTATATTCAAAATTATCTCTGTATACAATTATATGAGATCGAATGTCATTATGTTTGGTCTTACCACCATATTATTCCATTTTATTTTTCATGCCATATTTGTTCTTTTATTGTTTATTTTATTTTTGTAATCTTCTATTAATTAATATTTTTTATAATTTTTGAATTATTAAGTTTTATAATTGTTGTAAAAAAATTATGATGAAAAATGAAAAATTTAAAAATATTTCCCGAACAGTGTTGGTAGTTAAGTGGGCCAGGGAAGGCAATCATGCATAAATTTTAAAATTGGTGGTTACACGTGGTTGATGAATGTCAGATTTTGGTATGTTGCTTGAAGAAGTGTTGACACGCTTCAACCCCCACAAGGTTTGACCATTGGGAATGGGATGCTCATAATTGAACTTGCTATCAAATGCATTCACTGCTCTCTCTCTTACACACGCATACCCCTCAGTTGTATAAATATATAATGGATGTGTAGTTTTAGAAGCACGTTCAGTAGTCTGTGCGTCTCTTTCTTCATGTGGGTCTGTTGGTTGTTTGAAGTTCACATGCCCAAGTGAAAATTATATTCAGAGTAAGTGATTGAATTTCAATACTACGACTATTAGGGTCTTTTATGCTACTTTGTCTCCTTCATTCAGCTCATTGTATATTCCTTCAATAATGTATCATATTGATGTTAATTGTCTCTCTCTATATATATAGCCCTCAATTGGGATTATATGACCAGTATTGAGTTTATTTTAATGGGAAAATGCTCTGCTTTTACTATATTCAAATTGTAGTTGCAGCCAAGCCAGTGAAGTGCAGGCAGTTAAATTTATGACGGCATAATATTTCATGATATATAACCATTGTTGCTTGTCACAAACCTTCCAATTTATAACATATTATTTTAAGCTTCTTTTCTATTTTATTATTTATCTTTTGATTTAACATAAAACAATATGGTTTATTTTATCAGCTGAGATACTCCGCCTGGAACTGGATCTATTAACTGGAACTCTCACAGCAAAACATGGGTGCACCAACTTTTCATATAGCAATGTATCCCTGGTTTGCTATGGGCCACCTTACCCCTTTCCTCCACCTATCTAACAAACTGGCCAAGAAAGGTCACAGAATCTCATTCTTAATCCCCACCAAAACACAACCCAAGTTAGAGCCTTTCAACCTCCACCCAGACCTCATTACCTTCATTCCGATCACCCTTCCCCACGTGGACGGCCTCCCTCCCGGCGCAGAGACCACTTCAGACGTGCCCTTTCCGTTACAGACCTGCCTCATGACAGCTATGGACAACACTGAAAATGACATTGAACTTCTCCTCCGTGACCTAAAAGTGGATGTTGTGTTCTTTGATTTTGCTTACTGGATACCAAACGTGACCCGCCGGTTAAGAATCAAGTCAATTCACTACTGCATCATCAGTTCAGCAACAATAGGTTACACATTATCCCCAGAAAGGCAACTTCATGGAAACAAAGTAACTGAAGCTGACCTTATGCAACCCCCATCTGGCTACCCAGATTCATCCATCAAGCTCCATGTTCACGAGGCCAGAGCATTCGCTGGTAGAAGGGTTATGAAGTTTGGTAGTGATATGCAGTTTTGTGACCGTCAATTCCTGAGTTTGAGCCAATGTAATGCACTAGGCTTCAGGACATGTCGAGAAATCGAGGGGCCCTATTGTGACTACCTTGAGAGCCAGTTTGGGAAGACTGTGCTGCTAACAGGACCAGTGATACCAGAGCCACCCACCTCCGTTTTGGAAGAAAAATGGGCTAGTTGGTTAGGTGGATTCAAGGCAGGTTCAGTTATATATTGTGCATTCGGAAGCGAATGCATCTTAAAAAAGGATCAGTTCCAAGAGTTGTTGCTTGGTTTAGAGCTTAGCGGTATGCCATTTTTGGCAGTACTAAAGCCACCAGCTGGGGCTGAGTCTATGGAAATAGCATTGCCGGAAGATTTTGAGGAGAGGCTTCAAGGAAGAGGGGTAGTTCATGGGGGATGGGTTCAACAACAATTGATTCTGGAACACCCTTCAGTTGGATGCTTCATTACACATTGTGGGTCAGGATCTTTATCAGAGGCATTGGTGAACAAGTGTCAACTGGTGCTGCTACCTCAAGTAGGGGATCAAATCATTAACGCGAGGATGATGAGCAGGAGTCTGAAGGTTGGTGTAGAAGTTGAGAAAGGCGAAGAAGACGGGTTGTTCACGAGGGAGAGCGTAAGCAAAGCTGTAAAAAGTGTGATGGAAGAAGACAGTGAAGTTGCCAAAGAGATCAGAGCCAATCATGCTAAGTTGAGGGAGTTCTTATTGAACAAAGATCTGGAATCCTTTTACATTGACAGTTTCAATCAGAGATTACAAGACCTTCTCGGATGAGTTTAGAGTTTAAAGTATGGATATTTCTTGGATAAACCTCAATCAGCTCAAAATGGAAAGAGTTTTAAAGGGTTGAAGAATGCAGAGAAAGCAGCAATACTTTGCTGCAACTGCCACCATGAAGTCTAGAACTGTTTTAAAAGGGTTGAATAATTGAAATAAATGTCATGGTCCCCTATGATTGTTGTTTTTTGCAAATTCAAGTCCTATTCATAAGGTTTATTTAGGGAAGGGTCAACAATGTAAGCTTGTCTGACTGAGTACTTTCCTTAAAAAACCATTGTTCTACTCTGCAAGTTGAATGATTTTTTCGAGTTCTTATATATGCGGTGTGTGTATACAAAATTTCTAGTAAGAAGCTCGTTTTCTAATGATTGTTGCCTGCCTTAAAAATGAAAAAGAAAAAGAAAAAGCACACTGATTCTGAAAGTTTTAGTAGATTTATTGATAACTTATGCTCATTATTTATGAGATTTTTAACAATTATACTGACTTCTCCACAATTTTTGAAATTATAATGACTATTCTTATTTTACTTGATAAATAATAAATATTTTTTTCTAGTCATTTTTTTCAAAAATGACAAAATTGTTCATTTCATTTTTTTTTCTTTACAATTTTCAAATTCGACTAATGTTTTTAATTTCTTTTTTTATTTTCAAATAAATATAAAGTCTTATTTTTTTTTTTTACATAAAATAAAAAAATTTCTTTAAAATAAGGTAGAAAAATTGATCGAAACTGAAAAAATGCTAAAAAAAAATAAATGAAAGAGATAGTTTGTCATTTTAAAAAAAAATTGACTACAAGGGACATTTATAATTCGTAGCTAAAGTTAGAGAAGTTGGTGTAATTTCATAAAATTTAAAAGAGTTTAATGTAATTGTTAAAAATTTGAGAGGAGGTTAGTATAATTTAGCCTAAGTTTATTTTTGATAAGAGCTTCTCAACAAAACCTTTTTGCTAAGTCCTCAGCCCAATATCACGTGTTTTGGCCCAGTTTTGGCCCACAACACAAGAACAGCCCACCAATGCAAAACATGGCCAAACGGACTCTCAGGATGTAAGAGCAATTGACCTAAATTGCCCATTAAGAAAAAACGAAAAAAATGTTGATTGATCAATGAGATAACAGCAATTGGCAAGGAGTCATTCCTTAATGGTCATTCCAAACGCACCCTAGCTAGTCCCAATCCTGAGACGTAATCCTAAGAATGAATTTTTTATTTCTATTTTTACTTTTCACTTCCCTCTAAGAGTTATTTTAATTTTAAAAAAAATTAGACTTTTGACTAACCAATCAAGTTTTGAGTACATAAAATATATATCATATAAATTGTTGAATTAATAATATCATAAGAAATGTGATCAATTAAGTAGTGTTTATTTTTAATTTCAAACTTTGTTTTAAAAATAATTACAGTGAAAATGAAGCAACATTTGCACTCATGTCGTTGTTTCATGTCGCTTTTTTTTTTTTTTAACAGTGTTATTTACTGGTTTTCATTATATATGATCATACCACCTTATCTGATTTTTTCTCATTTTATCTCCTGCAGGTGTTACTTTTACCAACTCACGCATAAATACGTTTATTTCTAATTTTACTGGTTTTTATTGTACATGACCATACCACCTTATCTAATTTTTTCTCATTTTATCTCCTACAAGTGTTACTGTTACCAACTCACTACTAAATATGTTCATTTCTAATTTTATCTCTTCTTATTGTACATCTATTTCGACTACGCTCATTTTATTAACATATTGTTTCTAGATTATCTAAAATTTTGTTTCATACAACATTGCTGATCTAATAATTATTTTATAAAATTTATCTTTCAATTAAAAGTATACATCAATCACACAATACATCAAATGCACTTCCTCACTTAACCAGTATTGTTTTAATTCTATATAACATCATCTCAATTTTCTCTCTCTTAATAAATAAATAAACCTAAATAACAATTTTCATTCTGTACTATATCTCCAGTTGTATTTTTAATTTTATTAAAATCAAACTCAAGATATTCAAATTTCGTCCTACTTATTGTCAATCTTTTTTATTCTAAGATCTCTTTTCAAACTTCTAATTTAATATTTATTCTTCTTTTAGTTTCATTAATTAAAATAATATCACCATCCGAAAACATACACCATGAAACTTCATTTTATATATGCTTGGTCAAGTCATTTATTACTCAAGCAAAAAAGAAATGACTTTATGATAATTCCTTATATAGGCTTACTTTTCTAACAATTGTCCTTACAATAGTTACAATTTCATCATAAACATCTTTTATCGTTTCGATATATCGTTCTGTAATTCTTTTTTCTTTTTCTAAAATCCACCCTATTAGATTTTGAGAAACCCTATCATAAGTTTTCTCTTAATCAATAAATACAATATGAAAACTTTTCTTCTTTTCTCCATCTTAATAAGTAAATAGCTTTTATTGATAACCTTCGTGACATAAATCCAAAATTAATTTTCAGATACAGTTATCTCAAATCTTAATATCACTCCCTCCAAAAATTTCATATTTGACTCATTAATTTAATATTGCAATAATTTGTACCATTTTGAATATTTCCTTTATTTTTATATATAAATACTAAAATATTTTTATGCCACCCATCAAACATTTTCTTTAGTTATTATGATTTTATTAAACAAATTTATTGGCCAAGACACACCTATCTTCCTTAAACACTTCCAAACCTAGATAATAATTTATACTTATCTTTGGTTTGGTTGTTAATAGTAAAACATGCAGCTTTTGAATTAAAAAAATTCTGACAATTCAGATGGGTTTTACCTATACCTGGACCATCCAGGTTTGAAGAACT